>CM035798.1:51022768-51249944 GCA_020466265.1 Siphamia tubifer | reverse complement strand
AATTTAAATATTCAAAACCTCTTTCAAAAAACACCAAAAAATTTGATAATAAACAATATAAAATGTGCAAAAATATGAAATATAATATATGCAATTAACATGTTTATTCAACAAAACATCTCTCTCTCTCTCTCTCTCTCTCTCTCTCTCTCTCTCTCTTCTCTCTCTCTCTCTCTCTCTCTCATCTAACTTTGAAGACTTGAATCAAGTATTTTCTGCTTAAAATAACACTTATATAATTCCATAATCCACAGATAATGTTTGTGTTTGTTTTTTTTAAACTTGATAAGTCATTTTCTAACTGCACTGGCAGATTAAATAAGACATTCTAACCCAATAATAAGCTTGTTTTTGCAGCACACAGTTGGACATACACTATAATATTCTTGAATTACTTCTAATAAAAGACATTTTATAATTTTCACCATCATCCTGACATGGTTTATTTCACTTAGAAAAACACAGTAAATTCTTTTCTGTGCTGTCATTTCTGAATATATTAAAGATAAATCAAACTGTCAGGCAGCGGAGAAATGCAGGGGATGGAATAGAAGGAAACACCGCTCTGGCCTCTGGGTATTGTTACACATTCTCCTCGGTTTTTGAGGCGCTATCTTTGATATTTTTCACATGTTTCTCATGGGCTGAGAAGCCAAGAGAGAACATTCTGAACCCGACACTGGGCAGCAAAAGTCACCAGGAAACTCAAATATTATTTCACAGAAACTCAATATGTGGGCACAAGTATGACAGCCAATAGTTTGGCCTCCGTCCTCACTGTACACCACCCACTGAGAGGAGTGAAGCCCCGCCCACCGTCTGGATGACCTCACACTCTGACCTGGGTCTGGGTTCAGGGTCTGGCTTCTAAACTCCTTAGAGCAGGGGTGTCAAAGTGTGGTCCTCGAGGGCCGGTGAGTCCTGCATGTTTTAGATATTTCCCTCTTCCATTCCACCTGGAGGTCATTGCATCATTATCAGTCTGATGAGGAGCTGATTATTAACTCTTTAAGTGTCAGTGCTGATTGCATTATGAATGGATGATTTAGTTTAAATATTCAGAAAAATTCAACAGTTTTCCTTTTAGTTTTGTGCATGGAAAAGGTGCCAAAAAAGCAAAAAAAAAAAAAAATTCATTTTATTTAAACATTTTTTAAAGGCAAAATTAAAATTGCTGGGACCAAAATTCAATACTAGTTTTCTTCTTTCGTATTTTTTTTTTTTGTCATTATTTGTCATTTTAGAAATATTTCTTAGTTTTTGTTGCTCATTTTGTTTATTTTTCTACATTTTGTTTATTTTTATTTATTGTAGTATTTTTCTTTGATTTTCTGCCATTTGTGTCTAACTTTGCTCATTTTAACAATTATTTTGTTAGTTCTCAGGAGTTAAAGGGTTAAAACTGAATCACATGGAAGAGGGAAATATCTAAAACATGCAGGACACCGGCCCCTCGAGGACTGGAGTTTGACACCTGTACCTTAGAATAAATAATATTATCAACTAGTGCTGTCAAACTTAATGCAGATTAATCCATCATTATTATTCATACTGATTAAGTATTTTAATGCAATTAAATGGACCATATAAATATTTATTTATCCAGGATATTTCTTTTTCTCTCTCTCTCTCTCTCTCTCTCTCTCTCTCTCTCTCTCTCTCTCTCTCTCTCTCTCTCTCTCTCTCTCTCTCTCTCTCTCTCTCTCTCTCTCTCTCTCTCTCTCTCTCTCTCTCTCTCTCTCTCTCTCTCTCTCATCTCTCTCTCTCTCTCTCTCTCTCTCTCTCTCTCTCTCTCTCTCTCTCTCTCTCTCTCTCTCTCTCTCTCTCTCTCTCTCTCTCAGCAGCATCTGCTAGTTAGCCTGAGTGAGCAGTAGCAAAGGCGCTCATCTTATCCAGACATGATGTGGACAGTGGTGTGTGTCTTATCGGCCACTGAATTAAACGTTCTGCATTTAATATAAAAAGTGAGGACGTGTGACAGACGTGTGGACAGTCCGGTTTTAGAGCCGTGGGTCCAGACGAACTGTGGACATATGTTCACCTACTGGTGTTCAGTTACATTTAACAGGAAACTCTTTACTAACGTTAGCCTTTGTTTTGTTGGTGTTAAAATGCTGATGCTTGTGTCTTGTCAGTGGACATTGTTACGTTGCAGTGAACTTTAATACAAGTCGCTCATTGCTGGACAGACGTGTGTCCGTGTGTTGTTGGTTTTTTTAGCTGCGTGTCTGTGTTGTTCGAGCTGACAATGTCACGACAAGTCGATGAGACTGCCGACTTTATTGACAGATCAGTCGACTTGAAAAAAACTAAAGTCGTTAATGCCCTAAACACAACACAATAACACATATTAGGGAGAAATAAACAAATACGACACATAAGGAGACAGACTTACATAAAACTCAGTAGCTGATAAAAAGTTATGTGGAGTAGGTCTAAAAACAATGACAGTCCTCTGTGGATATATTATTAATTATATTCCTAAAAATCTCTAATGATGGCAGAGTCTATAGTCAATAAATTCTGTAAAATCATTTCAGAGCAAAAAAGAAAAGTTTTCCATAGTTCAGTACGAGGGATTGTAACAGCAACTTCTGTGAGTTGAAGATGTCATAGCTGTCACCATAGCTGTCACTGACAACTGTATATATATATATATATATATATATATATATATACAAACACACATTCTAAACAGTACTTGTTGGGTAAAATCTGTGTTTGAGTCTGTTTGTTCTGGTGTTCATGGGTATGTATAGCTTTCCAGATTATTATTATTGTTATTATTATTATTGTTGATATTGTTATTGTTATTATTATTATTAATAATAATATTAGTATTATTAGTAGTAGTATTATTGTTATTATTATTATTATTATTATTGTTATTATCATTATTATTTTTATTATTATTATTAATTCATTCACTCTCACATTGTCCCTCTGGTGGTGGTGAAGTGCATCTGTAGCCACAGGCTTGTTGAGTGTGTGTCCAGTGCAGAGCGCCGCCTTAGGTGTGTCCGGCTGACGGTGGGCTGTGGTCTGGCGCCTTCTTTATTTCCCATTGTTTTTCCAGAATCTTAAAAAAGCACAAGCGGGACGGTTTTGGCCGAGCAAGCATCAGCGAGGGTCGTGTGAGCTGGGCTGCAGAGGTCCTTTTCTCACTCCTCTGGCCCCAAACTTCCGCTAGAAGTTTGAACACATGTTCCATAAAGATGGACGTACGATGTTAAAAACTGTACACTGTAAAAAATGTAATTAAATCTAAATCTGACCAAGTGTATTTTTGTTATTTTTAGTCCAAATATCTGATCAGATTAAAATCAGACAAAATTATATCATTATTCCCCACATGTTTTTCCTTCTATCTTTATATTTTTTTTTATCTCATAATTTCAATTTTTATCTAATAATTTAGAATTTTTATCGCATTGTTTGGACTTTTTTCTAATGATTTTAGATTTTCTTTCTCGTAATTTTGACTTTTTTCATCAGAATTTCTATGTTTTTCACATAAATTAATTTTTTTATCTTATAATTTTTCCTTTTTTTATTTCCAATTATGACTTTTAATCTCATAATTGAGACTTTTTCCCTTCATATTTTCAATTCATTCTCTTTAATTTTGACTTTTAATCTCATAATTGTGATTTTTGCCTCATCATTTTTACTTTTCATCTAAAAAAAAAATCTTTTTATCATACTTATGATATTTTCTCCTCCTATATGTATTTTTCCTCTTAATTTATATTTTTTAAATCTAATAATTTAAATTTTTTCTCATAATTTGGGATTTTTTTATCATCAATGTGACATTTTCCCTCCATAATTTCTAGTTTTCTCTTCCAAGTTTATACTTTTTATCTCATAATGTCAACTTTTTACTTCATAATTATAACTTTTCAGCCCTTAATTATATATACTTCCCATGGGGATTTCTTTTTTTTTCAGTGGTAGTCTGATTTAAGATATCTGACCCAGATCATTTTAACATTTTTGGTTCAATAAGGCAAAATAAATAAAAAAAATTTTTTTTTAAATAAATCTTTAATTAAGCAAAAAAAAAAGGTGAAAAAGTTCCTCTTTAGGTGATTCAGTTTAATTCTAAGTGTCATAAAATATTGGGATTAGAGTACTAGGTAAAATATTTTATTTATTTATTTTTTTCACCCCATGTTCTGCTTCATCCCAACCAGTCGTTGAGTGTAATTACAATGTCAGCCTGTTTAAAAAGCAGCCTTACGGGAACGCCAGGGCCCCATTACTGCATCAAGCCTTTACGTTAGGGGCCACAGGGCCGTAAAACACTCATCTATAAGCAGCAGTAAAAGATGCAGCCGAGCAGAAAAAATGGCGCTCTGACAACTGAGTATTTAGTGCAATAATAATCACACCCCCTTTTTGCTTTTATTACATGTACATTTGATTGATTCATAGCTGAGAGGAAAGAACACATGGAAATGTACTTGTCACAGAGTGTGTGACCACGGCGGCGGCGTTTCCACGGATCAACTCTGGTCACGCTGTGCCAAAAGTGAGAAGAAACATGTTCGGAAGCAGCTGCTGCCGTACAGGCCGTTAATGCAGGTGTTTGTTTGGATTAAATACAACGCTTTCTAAAGTTTCAGCGTAAAATGGAAGATCACACTGGGAAAGAAAAATATCTAAATCTAACCAAGTGTATTTTTGTCATTTCTTTATTATTGTTTTTCCTTTTTTTTTCTAATAATTTAGGTTTTCTATCACATAATTTTGACATTTTATCTCATATTTTGCCTTTTTAATCTCCTAATTCTGAGCTTTTTTCATCATGATTTTTTCCTTTTTATCTCATAATTTTGACTTTTATCAAAAGATATAAATTATGAGGGGGAAAATGTCATGATTATGATAAAAAGTCAAGATTTTTAGATGAAAAGTAAAAATGATTATATCTGACTGAAAAGTTCTTCTTTAAGTGATTCTGTCTGATTTTAATCTGATCAGATATTTGGACTAAAAATAACAAAAAATACACTTGGTCAGATTTAGATTTCATTTTATTTTGACTTTTATCAAAATTATGACTTTTTCCTTCAAAATTTGATATTTTTTTTCCCTCATAATTTCTACTGTTTATCTCATATTTTGCTAATTTTTGTATAAATTATAGAGATTCATCGTCCAGTTTCAGCCAAAAGTTACATTAAGCGGAACTAGACTACTACGGTAGCACATTACTTTTGCTGCCGCTAGGGGTATCTAATGCGGCTAGGCTAACATTTGACTATTTTTGCTCAGAAACGTAGAGAAAACTTTGGAGTTGACATTAGTTCTATGTTTTCATCTGATTATTTCTATTATTTTACTGGTCTGGGACACTTTGAATGTGGCCCCTGAACTAGAATGAATGTGACACCCCTGCTATAGGTGTCAGACCTCTGCCCCCACCCTCACTTGTCTGACGGTTGGACCTGCCTCCTGCTTCCTTTCATCTACAAATGGACGTTAATCTACGGAAACGAATTTGCGTGAAACCGACGTAGGTTCTTAAGGGATTGGCCTTTTGTCAAAATGGGACCGGCCTCATGGACACCCCAAAATGATATCTTTGGAAAACAGGTCCCAGAGTAGGAAGATCTGGATACGGTGCCGTTTCTGCACCCATCTGGACGAGTAAACATGTGTGTTCGCACCCACGTCATGACCACATGACCGGGAAAAACAGCAGCCTTGCAACCGTAGCATTAATTGTCGTCACAGACAATAACAATAGTGAACAACAGAGTAGCAGTGGTGAATGGGTTAGGGTGTTAGCAGTGTTAGCAGTGTTGTTTGTGTCAGGTGTGGGTGTCATGCTAGTTGTATCGTATGGGACTGGCTTACAGCGCTAATACTGGTGTGTTATGTGAATTACATTGTTTTCAGCAAGTGTTTCGCCCCCATGCTGACGCAGATTTTGTACTGAAAAATTTTCATTTTTACATAATATCTTTTTGTCGCGGTTTTAAAACTAAACCTGTATCGAAGTCGTCTGGACGTAGCCTATACCCTGTCCATCCATGGGAGTAGGTCTGTCCTTCAGTGTGGTTTTCCCCAAGGTTTCTTCTTCTTTTCCACTGGGTTTTGGAGTTTTTTCTTGGCGAGAAGGAGGGTCTAAGGACAGGGGATATTAACTGTTCTCTCCAATCAACCCTGTGAAGCCCTGTGAGATGATGTTGTTGTGATTTGGGATCTATAAATAAAATTGGATTGAATTGAATTGAATGTCTTATTTTAAGCTTAATGAGATATTTGGATCAGAAATGAAAAAAAAAAAAATCCACTTTTTTGCAGTGTATGGCCTGTGTGAACGGCAGCTGCTGACCAACACATGTTCCAAAATATATGACAAATTACCTGTTGGAGTTCGGGAAAGACTGCAGCAAAAATAACTGCTGGGTTATGGGAACAAAAGCCATCATGTTGAAAAGATACTGGCACCGACTAACGGCCTCATGCTCATGTCGAAGCCACTGTTTTTCTCAAGTTGACAGTTTTGGTCAAATGCTGCACCTTTGTTGATAAATTGTGATTTTTTTCTCATTATAAAAGAATCAACCCCCAACCAGACGTCGCACCACAAGTCTGTATCGATGACGTAACACGTCATCATTTCGCTCTTTTTCCTGTTTTTTTTTTTTTTTTTCAGTTGATACAATGAGTGTAGAAGTTAATGTTTCACTGACCTAGGAACGGTGTTTGAATTTAATGACACAAACTACGCAAATTAACCATCATCAAGTCGATAATATGGAGTTATATTAGTGTGAAAACATTCATGCTTATTTGATATAAATGTGTGGATATTAGTCTGTAGTTTAAAACAAATAAATATTTGTAAACTTGAATGAGTTCAGCCAGAAATAAAAAAGGATTGTCTGTGTTTTTTCCAGAAACAAATAAGTTTTGGTAATAATTACAAACAAGAAATACAACTAAATACAAAAAAAGCAGTAAAATAAACTTATAGAAGACATATAGACTGACAAAAATCACTCATATTAATTATTGTAATATCCTCCTGAGGCCCAGTAAAGTATTTTTATCTTCTGTAGGGACAAAAGTTTCACATTTTTACTTAACAATTCTGTCCGTTGTAAATTAGCGCCTGTTTACACATATTTTTACACATATTGCACATATCTTTAAAACTCATATTTTTTAAGCTCCGTTTTCCCCCCAAAACAATTTAGGCACATATCAATGTTTTGTTTTGTTTTTTTTTAATTATATGGATCTATATAAATACGCTGTTAAACTACGCCAGACCTGTTGATGTCATTCTGCTGAAAACCACCTTTTAATGCTCCTTTTGGAATCTGATGGGTCGCCCCTAGTTACCAACACATGCTCCATTGACAGTGGTTCATCACCTCCACTGGCTGCATACTGCAAACACACTAAACAACCAGAGGAACCAGGGACCCAGAAAAAGCCGGTCCGTCTGATGTCAGATGGACTTTAGCGTCACCCACGTGGGGTTAAACCCTTCCCCGGCAGTGAATCTGAAGTAGCATTAGCATTAGCATCTACAAGAGAAGACGGCGCCACAGTAGCTGCTGCACAAACTGAAAAAAAAATGGTGGAAACCTAACTGGATGTTACTTGGGTAAAGGTAAACACACACACACAGTGAGAGGGGAGTGGGGAATGCTCCTTCACACATTCTGAGCCAATCAGAGACGCCTCGTCACCACGTCATGGACATGTATGAGGAAGTAGAAGTAAACTCTGTGTTTCGACCTCAAGTCATTTTTCTATCGTGAAAAAACAGCTGGAAACCATTTTTTAAAAAATAGAACCAACACACAATGTATTCAATAACAATGAAGAACACAGTAATATTAATTAAATAACTATGGAATGACAGTTTTAATGTAAAAAAAAGTGAAACCTTTCACTTCCTTGAGCGTCAGGAGGATGTGGTGCAGCTCGAGTTAAACTGCGTCAGAACATGTCGGTACGTTTAAATAATAATGAAACACAGTGAATGAAATAAGAGTCAGTTTAGTGGAGCAGCTTTTGTTGGAGCTGTGAAGTGAACCTGGGTCAGAGCAGCTGAAGGCAGCGTAAACAGGCCTCCACCACAACAGCCTGACTTTCCACTGGGCTATTTCGAAGTCAAACCACCGCCTGTTTCTAGTCGTGTCTCCTTCATGTAATCCTTTTGTGGTGGGAAAATGTATTTCTCACTTGTACGGTTTTAAGAGTTTGTAATCTTTCTGCCAAATTGTCGGACGCAGCACTCGCGGGGTTGTCGTAGGATTTATCGGCAGTTTGAAATGATAACAGAGCAGTTCGACTAAAATAGAAATGTAGATTTCCCCAGAAAAAAAAAAAAAAAACCCTCGTAAATCTAAATTCATGATGTAATATTTGTTCAGTTACAGCAGATGATGCTTCGCCCACGAACGGCCTGGACGTGGAAAAACTATTGAACTGTTCCTGATTATTGGAAACTATCACAGGTGATCAAAGTACTCACATTCTGTAAGAAAATACTCTGGTAAAAGTAGAAGTACTGATTCAACTTCTTAACATTTGGGTCTTTAAAGGTGAACAGTCTGGGCCTCTGGGGGTTAACTGGAATAAAGTACAAATGCTATGAATGAAATAATACTTATTTAACCAGGAAAAATGATAAAAGGTTCACAAGTATCTAAAAATAAAGCCTTCAAAAGTGAATTACTGAGGAGATGATGTGTTTAATCATGTCACAGTTACTCAGTGTTTTAGGTATGAGCACGAAATATTGGAAAAATAGGAAAAAATAAAAGTTACAATTGAGATTAAAAGAAGTCTGTTTTGAAAATGTAAAGAGTATAAAGTACAGATATTTATATAAATATAAGAAGTATAAAGTACAGATATTTATATAAATGTAAAGAATGTAAAGTACAGATATTTATATAAATATAAGAATGATAAAGTACAGATATTGTCCTGTTGATCTGACTTCCTTTTGGTTTTTGAAGGTTTTCAGATTAAATACAGGGTTCTGCATGTTATGAAATAATGAATTAATTCTCATTTTTCAGGTGTTTTGCTCATTTTCTCCTCACTTTCGAAGGATTTGTCCACTTTTATGTCATATTTTTCTAATTATTTTTTCCCAATTTATTGATTTATTTGCAAATTTGTTGTCTTTGTTGCATAGTTTTATATTTTATTCCCTGAATAATTAAAGTAAAACTTTACAGTATTTTACACCAATTATTTCCATGTATGGATATGATTAGTGAATTAATTCTCATTTTTCAGGTGTTTTACTCATTGTCTCTTCACTTTAGAAGGATTTCTTCACTTTTATGCCATATTCCAAGTTTTTTTTTTTGCAAATTTTTCCTCATTTAAAAAAAATATTTTGCTAATTTCTTGTTGTTTTGTAAGTCCAGGGCCGGTTCTGCCCTTCATGGGGCCCTAGGCAAAAATATGGCAAGGGGCCCTCATAATGCTATTTAGCCATTTCCACTACAACGTCAAGTGGACACGAGATTTTAACAACTGGGTAAATTAACAATACACTGACGAAATACTGGCGTGATCTGGAATTACAACTTTCAAACGTTGTCAACGAAACAGGGCCGGATCTAGCTCTGAACACTTGGAGGGGCATGTGGTTTGGCAGGAGGGGCATGAACTGGGGGGTGTCAAATCCCACCCAAACCCTTAAAAGCACAGAAATCAATGCTAACTATGTCGTCATCAGTTAATCAATCCATATCTATATCAATTTGATTTGTATTATAGGTTTTATATTGGATTTGGATGCCATGCCTGGCACTACCCTCTGTATTTACCCGGGCTTGGGACTGGCACAAATGCGACACTGGCTTGTGTCCCATTTGTGGCTGAATTACTCTTTTTTTTGGTTTTGTTTTGTTTTTTGTTTGGTTTATTTATTTATTTTTTTGTGTGTGTTTTTGTATTTTTTTTTGTGTATTCCTTTGTCATTCATTTATTGACAGAACATATTTTATTTCAACATCTTCTGTATATTTTTTGTCTCTTTTGTTGTTTTCCCAGCTTATAGCAACTTTTAGGATTTTTTTTTGGTTGTATTTTTCATTTTTTGTTCTTTTTATCCTTTTATGCATTCCTTTATCATTTATTTATTTAGAAACACATATCTTTTAAATGTCTGTGTATTTTTTTTTATCTTTTATGTCATTTTCATATATCTTATAGCAACTTTTAGGATTTTTCTTATTATTTTTGTCTAATTGTTTTTACTTTTTATCCTTTCATGTATTTCTTTGTCATTTTCTTTAGTTACAGTCTGTTTGTGTTGTTGTTCATAGCTTATTTCTATCACTTTAGGATCAGCCGTCTGTTTTTCTGTGCAAACACCCTAACAAATGTATCCATGTTTAGGCCTTTTGTTATAGCCTTCTCGTGAGCCAGAATAACTAAATCTCTTTTTATCTTGTGTAGCATAGTGTGGCGAAAGTGGGTAAGGACACGAGACAAAGTAGAGAAAGAGCTCTCACATGAAGCAGAGGATATCCCAATCACAGTGGATGCCACATACATGCGATGGAGCTGAGGAAAGCTGTAGATATTGGCAAATGGTGGAGAGGTTTCTGGGCTGGAGACAGCGGGGGCTATGGTGCTTTTGCAACTAGACTGGGGCTATGGGGCACAGGGGTGACAGCCTGTAGCGGGTGGGGAAGCACTACTGCTGCAGGAGGAGCAGGTTGATGAGCGGCGGGAACGGAAGGACTCTCACGGCTGATTAAACTCTGAGTCGGATCTTCTGTTGCTAATACCGTAGCATTGTCACAAGTACTAGTGTTAGCTTTAGCTTTAGCAACCAGAAATCTGCGCATCGTGATCGGTAGAGGAGAGATAAGTAGAATAAATAAAGCCAAATCGCTGCGGTGAATGAATACAGTGTGACTGTCTCTATGACGGTCAGGTCAAACTGATGTGAGAAAGTGACAGAACTGAAGCCAAGCGAGTCTGAGAGAGGCCACGCCCTCCCTTTGCATCTACCAATCAGAAGGGATTCAGGAGAGAACAGCGCGAATATCTTTGGCTGCTGTATGTAAACATGTGGGATTTTTCCCTTGTCATCGCGTTTGGTAGGTTTGATAGGGGCAGGCGCGGCATCGCGTTTGGGGGGGCAGGCGCAAAATTTAGGGGGGCATTGCCCCCCCTTGCCTATGCCTAGATCCGGGCCCGCAACGAAACATCCCATACCTCTCACACACGTTTGTAGTGAATCAGGGAGGCATGGCAGTGAGCAGTTAGCCCCAAAATAGTGAGGGGTTAGGAAGTTTCCTTGCCTACCTGACTGTTGTTCCCTTTGTTCATTTTCATGAATTCGCTTCTTTCTTTTCTCGTAGCCTGACGGAATATTCCGCTTCATATCTGCTGCACTTTGCTACGGTCAATGGACAAACCGGCAAATATAATGTGATGAAGTCAAACACGTTGTCGTTGGGGGTGGGGTTACGCCAGTGACGTACCAGTGCCCGTGGGGCCCTACGCTCGGAGCGTATATAGCGTTTTGGGAAAACCGGCTCTGTGTAAGTCACAGGCTTTATGGGTTAAATAACGATACCCAGAGCAGGAGTTATTATTAAGAAATCTAATCTTCCGCGAACTTTATGGAGTTCACCCTTTTGTTGGATGTTAAAATAAACAAAACTGCACAGGTTCGCCAAAACTTTGACATCCATACTCACCTCAGTCGGAGTCAACTTCGCTCAATAAAGCAGATCGAAGCAGATTTGATCTCATGTGGAGTGTCTGACCTCATGTGATCCTCCGTTCACACAAGCGAGTCCAAGAAACGTTAAGGTTTGATGCTGCGATGGAGAGTCCAAAGGGCCCGGACCAATAAAGGCTGTGGACGACGTTCAAGTTCCATGGACGGTTGTAGAATCAGAAGTGCTTTTGGCCGGACCGGTGCTCTGGTTACCATGGGAACAAAAGAAGGTCAATACTCTCTGTTAATGCCACGATTTGGATGGTTTGTGTCATTATTATGAGATAAAATGTCCAAATGATAAGATAAACAGTAGAAATTATGAGGAAGTTATGATAAAAAGTCAAGATTTTGAGATTAAAAAGTGGAAAATATGTGGAAAAAAGGCATAATTTTGATTAAAAAAGTCCAAATTATTAGGGAAAATTAGACGTTATGAGGAGACATTTTCATAATTATGATAAAAAGTCAAGATTTTGAGATTAAAAAGTAGAAATTATGAAGAAAAAAGTCATAATTATAATAAAAAGTCCAAATTATGAGGGATAATCAGGTGTTATGAGGGGACATTTTTATAATAATCATAAAAATTCAAGATTTGGAGATTAAAAAGTAGAAATTATGAGGGAGAAATGTCACAGTTACGATTAAAAAAATATAAATTGTGAGATAAAATGTTGAAATTATGAAGAAAAGGTAGAAATTATTCGGGAAAAAAGTCCTAATTAGAGATAATTGTGATGTTTTCAGGGTGTTGACTGGATACCATGGGAACAAAAGAAGGTCAATACTCACTGTTAATGCCACAATTTGGATGGTTTGTGTCATAATTCTGAGATAAAAAAGTCCAAATTATGAGATAAACAGTAGAAATTATGAGGAAAAAAGTCATAATTATGATAAAAAGTCTAAATTATTAAATGAAAACTTGAAATTATGAGAGAAAATTAGACGTTATGAGTGGAAAATGTCATAATTATGATAAAAAGTAGAAATTATGAGCTGGAAATATCATAATTACGGTTTAAAAAATCTAAATTATGAGATAAAATGTTGAAATTATGAGGAAAAAGTAAAAATTCATCTCGTCATCTTTATCCTCACTGGGGTCGTGGGGGTCACTGGGGCTTATTCCAGTTACAGTGAGTCGCTGGATTAGGCTAAAATAGAAATTATTATGGAAAAAAAGTCCTAATTATAGATAATTGTGATGCCTTCAGGGTGTTGACTGGATACCATGGGAACAAAAGCAGGTCAATACTCACTGTTAATGCTATGATTGGATGGTTTGTGGTGGGACCGTTTGGACGACCCAACAGAACAACATTTTACTGGGGTGGTTAAAGCCCTCATGGATGTTTCCTCCATAAATACTAAAGCAGGATGTTAAAGTCCAGGGGTGTCAAAGTCATTTTAGTTCAGATCCACGTTCAGCCCGATATGAAAGAGACCGGATCAGTAAAATAATAAGAGTGAAAAGAGTCAGATCAGAATTAGAATAGAGTAGTTATAGTAGTTCACCATGGTATGATGAGAACCTGAATTAAAATCAATTTTACACCATTGATCATTAATATCTTCATTAATATATTCACTAATTTTTGACCGAAGTGGGTAAAAATCTGTGACGACAATTAAAACAACCACAATGATTTGCATGTCTTGTTCATTTTAATGGTTTAATAAATTATTTGAACACATATTTCATACAAAATTGGAATAGTTTTAAGATTTTTAAAGGGTTTAGGGGGGTACTATTGGGGGCCTTGGAATAAATCAGGCTTTTATATGTAAAATGCGACTCTACTTACGGAAAAATCACGTTACGAAACCACTTCCGGAATGAATTAATTTCACAAATGGAGGTACCACTGTATAAAGATTTTTTACATTAAAATTTAAATTTTTCACTATTTATAGATAATTATAATCAGATTTTACTAGAACTGGAATTAAAATAATTTTTGATCCAAAAATCATTGATCATTGATTGTTATTCATCCTATGGGCCAGATTGGACCCTGTGGTGGGCTGGATGTAGCCCCTGGACCTTATGTTTGACACCTGTGTTATAGTCGCAGATGTATAGACGAGGCTCGGATTCAAAGTGCGATCGAACCTCTGACGTTAAACAGACGATATATTCAGACGGTAAAGATTAATGAGTGATAATAAGGTGAGGGTTTGTGTGCACAGACGGACACAACAATGAGTCGTCCAATAAAACTTCAACATAAATAGACTGGAACTGCTCTCACCACTGGACAAAACATTTACACACTGGAATTCCACCGATTTGAGGAACTTGAGTGGGTTTCTTTTGTGTGTGTGTGTGTGTGTGTGTGTGTGTGTGTGTGTGTGTGTGTGTGTGTGTGTGTGTGTGTGTGTGTGTAATTTTATGATTCTACTCCAGTGTATCTCAGAGGAAAATCTGATACTTTACTGCAGGCGTGTCAAACATATGGTCCGCAGGCCAAAACACTTAAAATAAGACATAACCACCACTGAAAAAAGAAATCCCCATGGGAAGTTATAATTATGCTTCGAAAAGTCATAATTATGAAGTAAAAAGTCAAAATTATGAGGGGAAAAAAGTCATGATTATGATAAAAAAAAACAAAAAACGTTAGATTTTGAGATAAAAAAGTTCAAATTATGTGGAAAAAAGGAAATATTATGACAGGGAAAAGTCATAATTAGGAGATAAAAAGTAGAAATTATTATAAAAAAAGTCTAAATTATGATAAAAAAGTTAGATTTTAGATAAAAAGTAGAAATTATGTGGAATAAAAGGAAATATTATGAGGGTGGAAAAGGTCATAAATGAGATTAAAAAAGGAGAAATTAGACAAAAAAAGGAGAAATTATTCAAAATTATGATAAAAAGTTTGATTTTTAGATAAAAAGTTAAACTTATGTGGAATAAAAGTAAATATTATGAGGGGGAAAAGGTCATAACTAGGAGATAAAAAGTAGAAATTATTAGAAAAAGTCAAAATTACGAGGGAAAAAAGTCATAATTATGATAATAAAAGTTACATTTTGAGATAAAAAGTAAATATTACGAAGATAAAAAAGTAGGAACTAGAAAAGCACTCTGAAAGCGCAAACCTCCTCCAAGGCAGACCCCCCCCCATTTTCGAATGAAGAGAGGTCTGTTTTTGGAAGAGTTTGTCTGTCTGTCTGTCAGTTAGCAAAATAACCCAACAAGTTGTGGACAGATCTTTCAGGATGTGTTGGGGGTGTCAAAAGGAACAAACGATTACATTTTGGTGGTGGTCCAGAAGAGATCCTGGATTCTGGATCACTTTGAAATTTTACATTGTGGCAAATGGAAGATAAATTTGAAACTGATCCAGAATCCAGGATCTCTTCTGGATCACCACCAAAATATAATCGTTTCCACATCTCCCCGTTACCAACGTACCGTGTAAATTTAATCCAGATCTGTTCATAACTGTTTAACTTATCTTGTTAAATAACAAACAGACACACTCTGGTAAAAACATAACCTTCTTGGTGGAGGTAATTATGAGATAAAAAACAGAAATTAAGAGAAAAAAGTCAAAATAATGAGGGGAAAAAAGTCGTCATTACGACAAAAAGTCATATTTTGAGATAAAAAGTTTAAATTATGTGGAATAAAATAGAGATTATGGGGGAAAAGGTGATAATTTATCATTAAAAAGTCAAAGTTATCAGGTAAAAACTTAAAATTATGTGGAAAAAAAGTCAACATTACGAGGGTAAGAGGTCACGATGCAAAGACGATGATCCCATACAAATTCATGCGAAAAATAGTGAACTATCCCTTTAAGGCCCCCATTAAGCTAGGACCGGCCCTGGTCATAGTATTTCTAAATCTATGTACTTTAACTTTACCTGTAGATTTTCTGAATCGACTTGAAGAGTGTGTTTTTCTTCCACTGAATGCAGTTTTTTTTTTCTTCATGTTAAAAACCTTCTTTTCCATCTATCTCCAAATGTTTGTGTGAAACTGGAGGATTAAATGTTCCTTTACGAGATGAGAAAATTCCCCTCCTTCTTAAGCTAAAATAAACTCTTTAAAAACCCTGGTGGATTAACAGGAAAATGCTCTGACATGAAGCTGAAAACAGGCCTGCTTTTCTGAGCTCATGAAAAGAGATGTGGTTTCACTGGACGGCCACGCACATTTAAGCAAAAAAAAAAACAAAAATAACAAAAATAAAGACTTCAGTTCAGCTCAAGCGTAAATGATTTTCACTTTTCATAGGAGCAGGTTTTTTTTTCACAATACTTTCATAATGTTGTCACATTTGAACCAGACAGAAGTGGAAGGAACTCAGTAAAAGTACTTCAGTACTGTAGATATTAGTAGGTATTTGTACTTTAACTGGAGTATTTATTTTTATGGAAACTTTTACTCCTTATATTTATATAAATATCTGTACTTTATACTCTTTATATTTATATAAATATATGTACTTTATACTCCTTATATTTATATAAATATATGTACTTTATACTCCTTACATGTATATAGATATCTGTACTTTATACTTATACAATATATTTAAATTATATTACTATAACATCTACATAAAAAATACACAAAAGTATTACACAAAATAAATCAAATAATAAAATGTAATTAAATTCAATAAAAAATTAAAATGAAAAATAATAATAACAATAATAATAAAATAAATGGAAAAAGGAAACACGTTTTATTTCATTACTTAATTAGTTAAATATATAAACATGTAAAATAACATATTAAATTAAATGATAAAATTAAATTAAATTACATTTTTAATTAAAAAATATCTTGAACCCTTTAAAAAAACTTTGCACCTGTTTCCCTAATGCTTTATGGGGACGTCCTGAAAAAATCATTAATGTATTTATAGGGCCACATCATTTTGATTTAACTAGTGGGGACCTTTATTTATATTTAAGCCTTCTGGGGACCTGAATTTTGGTCGCCATAGTGTCAGAGGTCTCCATGGTGTGAGTGTGTAAACATATCAATGTCCCTATGAAGATAGGAACACAAGCACACACACACATATTTTTGTTTACATGTTTCATGAGGACCAAGTTTGTAATCAAGTAACCATTGGGTAGTGAGTGTAAACGTGAATCTTTTTTTCTAAAATAAAATAAAATACAAATAATAAATATACAAATTGTAATTATTTGAATAAAAAAATGAATGAAATGAATGAGTACAAAAACATTAATTTAAAAATAAACAAGTACAAATAAATAAAATAAACACAAAAATGAATAAAATAAATAATATTTAAAAATAAGAACAAATAAATAAAAATAGGAAATAATTTTAAAAATACATAAAAATGAATACTCTTTTTATTTTTAAAGTAAACTCATCTTCAAAGCTTTGAAAAATACATGTCCTCATGCTTTATGGGGACTTCCTGAAAAAAATCATTAATGTATTTATAGGGCCACATCATTTTGATTTAACTAGTGGGGACCTTTATTTATATTTAAGCCTTCTGGGGACCTGAATTTTGGTCCCCATAGTGTCAGAGGTCTCCATGGTGTGACTGTGTAAACATACCAATGTCCCCATAAAGACAGGAATACACACACACACACACACAAACACACACTCCTGCAGCCTGTCAATCAAATTAAAGCCTCTTCTAGTCTGTTCAGTCCAATCCATGGTCATGTTTGGGAATAGTTTAAAGTCATTTTTCATATTTGTGAGTAGAAATCTAATATATAACCCCATTAAAGTTGAGGAACCTCAGATTTTCCAGACATTTATGGATTTCTTATTAACCCGCTCAACTTTGTTAAGTCATAAAAAGTGGGATATGAAGAGTTGGGTTGTGTTTGAATGTTTTCTGTCCTTGGTTCTGCTGTCACTTCTACTACAAACACCACAAACGGGACAGAAAACAAAAGTCCTGCCAGCAGATACAACGCAAATAGATTAGAAATCTGACGGATGCCAGTATTAAAATGAGGATTTCATTGACGTTTGTCAAGGGTGAGTCATCGGACGAGTCCCACGGTGAAGCCAACCCAGCGAAACACATCTGTGTATTGCATCCAGTAAGTGGTGCATCATCTGATTTGAAGTGATTTAAGCGAGTGGTCCTTCCCTCCAGAAGACAGAAATTATACTAATGTCTTGAATACTAACAATGAAGCGATGGCAGTTGGAGGCGGTTTGGGACGCCAGCTCGGATCGAATGTTCTGAGCTCAGTTTGAAAATGAAGTCAACCCACCAGGACGACGTGCGCTTATGTTCATCATTATGTGTCCGTGGAGGCTTAGGTTTGATGCACAAGTGCCAGAATACACTTCAAAACTTCTTCAGGGTTATTAAAGTTCACCACAAATATATGTTTTTACCCAAAATTATTAACCCGTGAAGACCCGGGGTTAGTTTGGTGTCAGTTACTAATGAATTTTTTTGTTTATTTAACTTTATTATTATTATTATTTAAACATTTAATGGAACATTATCATCTTTATTTTCATTTCTTGTCAAAAACTGTGTGCAAATTTTAAGAAAAGGTGTACCACAGGGGTCCGGCTTTGGACCTGTGCTTATTTTCCTTATCTATCTATCTATCTATCTATCTATCTATCTATCTATCTATCTATCTATCTATCTATCTATCTATCTATCTATCTATCTATCTATCTATCTATTTTTTTGTCTTTCCTTATTTTGATGCATGTATTTGCTAGGGTTTTTTGTCATTATTTTCCTTTTAGTATTATTTTGTATTATACAGTATTTATAAATTGTATTTCATGTTGGGTTTTTTTTCCATCTTATTTCTTTACTAATTATTATGCTTATATTTGTCAATTTTTGGGGGTCCATTTTTATAATTATTTTCTTTTCTTCTTATTTTCTATCATGCAGTTTTTATGAATCATATTTAATTTAGGAGGTTTTTCTATTTTATTTTCCTTCTTTTTTCATTTTGATCCCAATTTTGTTCAGTTTTTAAACAATTTTTGCAAAGATCAAAGCTTATTATTTGGTCATTCCTCATTTTGATGTTTATATTTATCAATTTTGGGGGGTAAATTGTGTCAATATTTCCTTTTATTATTATTATTATTATTATTATTATTATTATTATTATTATTATTATTATGTATTATGAAGTATTTAGAAATTGCATCTCATTTATTTTTTTCCATTTCTTTTTCATCTTTCCATTTCATTTCGATGCTTATGTTTCTCCATTTTCATTTTCCATCTCGTTCACTTTATCTCTTGACTTTTATTCCATTTATTTCCATGTACTGATAGGATTAGCGGATGGACATGTATTAAATATCTTACATCAGTGGATGTTTTTTGGGTCTTCATGGGTTAATCTGGCTCATGTTAGCGATAGCCATCTTGGTTTGGAAGTAACACATAACACCTGCTGATCCGTGTCTGCTCAAACCCCCACCCCCACACCCACCGCCGCCGCCATCGCTATATGTAAAAGTAACACAAGTTTCCACACACATGTGGAATTTGGCCCTATGGTGGTTGGGAAGATGATCCTCTGAGAAGTGTGGCGAACTGTAGAACGGAAGCCCCGCTGTGGCCAATATATAACCCAGCATGAGTCATCCCGCCACAGCTATGACGACCTGCCCCAGCCGGGCCCCTCGGACTACGGCGCTGGATATGCCCTGGATGATGATGTTCAGATGTTGCTGGTGTTCTTGGGGACAGCGAGAGGGCAAAGCATGGGTGGAAGGGGGCGGGGCTAAGTCCATTCACTGGTCTCCCAAAGGGCCTGGATGTTTCACTTTATCCACTGCTTCCTGAGCTAATTCCACTGATTTGATTTGTTAAATGTAGAGATACACTTCAGGGCAGCTTTATTCACTCAACGATTCTGAATTATTATATAAGTGTGTGTGTGTGTGTGTGTGTGTTCCTATCTTTAAGGGGACATTGATCTGTTTACACAGTTAGTCACGCCATGGTGACCTCTGACCATATGGGGGGGCCAAAATTCAGGTCCCCGCAAAGGTTAAACACAAATAAAGGTCCCCACTAGTAAAATAGAAATGATGTGGCTTTAAAAAAACATGAATTAGTTTTTTTTCCCTGAAGTCCTCAAAAAGCATGATGGAAACAGGGACAAAGTGAAAGATATATTTTTCAAAGGTTTGAAGAAGTATTTATTTTTTTATTGAAAATTTTCATTATATATTTATTATTATTTTTCAAATTAGTAATATTTATTTTTATTCATTTATTTTATTTAAAAACATCATTCAATGATTTAATTGTATTTTTTAATGTACTTTTTGTATATAAAAAAAACAGTATTTAATTGTATGTATTTTTTTAAATTATTCATTTTTTTTCCATTTCTATTTATTTATTATTTCTTTTAAATGTATATATTTTTTAATGATCATTTTTTAATTTATTCATTCATTTGTATCTCTTTATAATTTTCTCATTTTTAACCAATGTTGGGACAGATTATTGTAATCAGTGTGTGTGTGTGTGTGTGTGTGTGTCTGCAGAGACATATCATGCCATAACTCAATGAATTCTTGAGATATCACCATGAAATTACATGGACATATACATATAGCTAATGCGCATCAGATGCAATGATCCATTTGAGTAAAGGTCAAAGGTCAAGGTTGTATTTAGCAGAAAGGTAAAAACCACATTATTGGCTCCAATTCAAGAACGGTTGTCATAGAAACTTGAGATTGTGTTATTTTCGAAAAAGATGTGTTTACACTCACTACTTAATGGCTACTTAATTACAAACTTGGTCCTCATGAGACATGGAAACGTGTATGTGTGTGTGCGTGTGTGTGTGTGTGTGTGTGTGTGTATTGAGGCCAATGGTTGGACATTCATCACCAGATGACAATGAACAATCAGGAAGACTGATGTAATAATAAAAATCGATCAGGATTTGATACATGGCACCGTCTCTCTTCCCTCCACAGCAGTTTCCAAAGGTATCAGAGTATCACACACACACACACACACACACACACACACACACACACACACACACACACACAAAACCACAGCTTGTTTTCCCCCTGTCCGGTCCGGTCCGGTCCAGACCAGGGTGATGAGTACAATCTGGCGGACCCTCACCTAAACAGAAAACCTCTGACAGGTGCCAGAACCAGAACCAGAATTAGAACTAGAACTGCCTCCCCTTAAGTTAAAAAAGAAAACACAACAGTCCAGAGATCACATGACAAGGAGCAGGGGCTGTTGAAAGTAAACAAATTAACAGTTGGCGTTTACGTCCTGTAGGTTTGTGGGATTTCATTAACGCTGGAAATAAAATCAACCACAGGTAAAAACTGGAAACATGGTCCTGGACGCAGAAGGACGTGGTCTGGGTTTGAAAGGATCGCTTGAAATATACATAAAAACCACCAACGACCCTCCAGACCGGACCCACACAGAACTGCACTGACTTTAACTCTTTCATGCCTCACACAGTTTATTATTATTATAATAATAATAATAATAATAATAATAATAATAATAATAATAATAATAATAATAATAATAATAATAATAATAATAAAAAAATAAAAAATATAAAAATAAAAATAATAATGCTACATTGTTCATCCATTATTCATTCATTCACTCTCACTCTGGTGAAAACATACATACAACCAGGGTGCGATTTTTCCAAAAACCATACGGAGGGTGGGGTGGGTGGGGGTGGGGGGTTTCCACAGAAAAAAGCTTGTGTTGGATGTTATGACCCTCACAAGTGGGTTTGGCGTGTGGCATTTCCTCCGCAGTGGTGTGTCGTGGGTTAGCTAGTAGGGTCTCGCGGCTCTGGTAGCTAGCTTTACAGCGCCATCTGCCTGGACGACTTTGCCACTTTCCAGGACCATCGACTACACTTAAAAGGGAGGAATGGCACAATTAAAGTGGTGGCCATCGGGCACTGGCTGAGGTGATATTCCGGCCCTGCAGGACTGAACTCTAATGGACCCTAAGAGTGATGTCCAAAACCAGAGGGGGGGGGGGGGGGTCTATCGTCAGTAGTAGTCGTACATGTTAGTGTAGAAATAGAAATGTTGGTAAAATGATGGATGTAAATATTGAGTCGTTGGAACAAGTGCGAGCATATTTCTATCTGTGTTTCCATTGACAGTTGTTTTAGGCACAAGCGTCGTACCTTTTGACAAACATCATCCGGCAAGTTTTCACTGTTGGAAGATGGACGCCCAAAACCTGTTACATGTAGGTGTCGCTATGGTTACAACGACAGGAGCGATGGGTCATAGGCAAAGTCCTTATGTGTGGAAATGGGCACGAATCAGGGATTTTAAATAGAAGTGATGTTTTTCTCGTGAATTATTTCCAGAAAAGTCTCAGTCTCTTCCTCTGTCCATTTTTACTCCCAGAGAAGTGATCATGTGACCATGCATGTCACGTCCTGTGACATGTATGGTCACATGCATATAATTGCATTCATATAATTGCGGAAAACGGGTTTCCATTGCGCTTTTGCGATATATTAGAATATCAAAGCTTCTGAAAAACCACCTGATGAAAGCACTTTTACCAATATATATATATGTATGACTGTGGAACATAGAACCCTTTTGTTTTTTTTGTTTTTATAAAAGAGTCCTATGTTCCCCAAGTAAATCTTGTAAAGCCCTGCAAAACTATGTTGTTGTCATTCAAGGCCCTTTGAATACAATAAAATTTAATTGACAAACTAGAGAGTTTGAGGTGATTTGCATCCAGTTAAGCCCCACCCCCCCAAAATACATTACATTCTTTACAAACTGTGAAAGGGTCTATTATTTAAATTTTAAAAAGGCATAACTTGTACTTTCCTGGGTCTCAGGAATAATATAACCATATTTTAATTTGAAATGCATTTCAACTTTAGCTTAATTTTGAGAAAATAAAATCAAGCATGAAAGGGTTAAATCAGTTACGATCTCATTAAAATGAGTTAAAAAAATAGTTTTTATATTTTTATATATGTACACATACACTCAGACCATGATATGAAAATAACAGCAGAGAATAACCTCAGTCCAAATTCATTCAGACGGAACAGTAGAGACAATACGCACTGAAAACTAATATTTAGGTTAAAAAAAAAGGTCAAATTGTATTTTATTTTCATCTCTTTTTCCCAGTGTTCAGCCAAAGTCAATCGATCATAAGTTCACAAAGCCGAGACGACAAACAACTAAAGAAATGCAATTCAGTAGCAGCCAAAGCTTTTTCAGACCCAGACCCATGGGTTCTAATGTTCCCAGGGTCTGGACCAGGGCCGGGTCTGGACCAGGGCCTTGTCTGGACCAGGGCCGGGTCTGGACCAGGGACTAGGGGATCCTTAAACAAATGAACAGCTGCACACTTGACAGTGGACTTGAATTATGTAAATGCAGTTTGACGGCGTCAGACGTGATGACAGATCGTTTTACAACGAGCTGTTTGTGGCTCACATGTTGTGAGAGAAAACAAAGAGCTGCAGAAAACGCTGAGCCCGTCACTGTTGTACTTGTCAACCTCAAATGATGACTTCCAGTCACTTAAGCGTAATATATGTGGTCTGATATCCATCACTGCATGTCACTGAGCTCCCGTACCAGGGGTCAAAGGTCAGACCCACAGTAAATTTTCAGAAAAAGGTTGTAAATGAAGCTGGCGGAGGAAGTTTATGAAGGGAAAAAAAACTCAATAAAGGAGAAAAAAAAACAGACAAAAGTCCAGTTTATGCTCCTTCTTGAGCTGCATGGACTGAACCACCTGACCAGGTAAGTAACGACATTAACCCTTTCAGGCATGAAATATGACGACCTTAGTCTAGATCAGGGATGGACAATTAATTTTGCCAACAATCTGTGCTGTGGATATTATTAAATACCTGGTCCTGCAGACTTCCTATGACACCAGCAGCAGATGAAAGACAAGAAAAGGTTGGAGCCATAGAACATTTTTGTCAGCGGGTGGGTCCAAAAGGCTCAGCGATAATTATCATTTGGTGTTCACCAGGGTGAGTGTTTTATTTGTAAAAATGCGACGTCAAGATGCAGCACGTTTGTTTACATTAGTCACTGCTAGAATAGAATAGAATAGAATAGAATAGAATAGAATAGAATAGAATAGAAGTTCTTTATTGTCATTATACAAAAAGTACAACAAATTTGGAACATGCCGTCGTCATCAGGTGTCATTCTAAAAAAGTGTGTGTGTATATATATATATATATATATATGTATGTATATAGTAGATGAGAACATTAAAACTCATCCTTTCTCTTGGTCAAACTTTTTTCCGTCCATCCACCCACTAATGTTTCTGACCCGTTGACCTGAACCACAGTCCACTTCAGGCCTATTTTAGTCAGGTCTAAACACAGACAGAGTCACTACAGTGGTTTATCTTCAGCTCCATTAGTTTGATGCTGCTTTATATTGATTTTCTGAAATAAATAATTAAATCCTGGCTGTAAAAAAAAAAAAACAGAAAAAAAAAGTTCCTCTTTGGGTGATTTTAAGTGTGGTAAGATATTTGGACTAGAAATGGTTTTGGACGTGATCATTAAGATGGATTTGACTAAAACAAAAGAAAAAAAAAACAAAAAAAAAAAACAAAGTCATGTTTTTGCCCCCCCCCCCCCCCCCCCTCCCCTCATAGAGACCTGCGTGCATCTCCCAAAAAATGTGACCCACCGCAGACAGTGATGTAGCGAAGACCAGAAAAGAGGCCTCTGATTGGTCCACTCTACATCCACTCTACACACACTTCCTCTTCCCTACGTTTCCTTCTTGTTTTGTGAACATGAGCTCATTGTTAAAGACGACTCGTATGAACATGGGTTCAGTCGAGTGTGTGACGAAGTAGAAGAATCTGCGAGATGAGTTTGTTCAACAACGACAGGACCTGATGTGGAAAAGGAACGGAAATTCTAGCAAGTTCATGAGTGCGTTGTGGCGGTGAATAACACACACCATGTACATGCACTGTAAAACTAGAGCCGTACGCCACCTTTGCCCCCTGACCCCTTCATGGCTGACCCAGAGCTGGTCGGAAAGAGGAAAAGAGGAAAAAAAAGAGGAAAAAAAGGGGGAAAAGGAGAAGGTTTTTTGGTAAATCACACCCTGTAAAAAAAAAAAAATAAAAAATAAAATAAAATAAATATATATATATATATATATATATATATATATATATATATATATATATATATATATATATATATATATATATATATATATATATATAAACCTTGAATTAGGCATAAAATTCAAGGGTTCAAGGATTTTTATTGTCATACCAGGTCACTTCCTATGTATATGAGAGAAATACACTTGGTCAGATCTAATTTTTTTTACAGTGTTCAGTCAAATCCAGTCAAATCATCCAGAGGTCATAAATCCACAGAATCCCACATAGTTTTTCCACAGATGAGGGGGTTTTGGGTTTGAATGTGCATGTCCTGACCTGTGACTGTATTTACAGTCTGTCCATGGAGAAACAAAAACAGTCTTGAATTAAGCAAAAATAAATAAAAAAATACTAATAATAGTAATAAAAAATAAATAAATAAAATAATAATATTTTTTAAAAATCTTGGATGAGCAGATAATAAATCCAAATCTTGAATTAAGGAAAAAAAACCTCTGCAAATGATTTTGGTCAGATGTACATTTTTTACAGTGTTCAGTCAAATCATCCAGAGGTCATAAATCCACAGAATCCCACATATTTTTGTACAGATGAGCGTGTTTTGGGTTTGAATGTGCAGATCATGTCCTGACCTGTGACTGTATTTACAGTCTGTTCATAGAAGAACACAGCAGGAGGAAAACACCAAACAGGCTCTTATTCCTGTTCTCTGCTCCATGAGCCCGACAGGGAAAAAAAACTGTGAAGAAAAGCAAAGCTGAGAGGATGAAATAAGATTTGCATAGTCTACAAAAGAGATTCCCTGGATGTGCTTTTGTCAGGAGACGCTGTGGAAAGACAGATAGTGCGATTCTGTGTCTTGCGGTTTCTAAATGTGATGAATCCAAAATATCCACATATTTTCCCAGACATCCTATCTGTTTGGTCCCGCGTCCAGCCAGCAGGCCTTGTGTATTGGGCTTCACGCTTCCCAAGCCCCTCGCCTGCCTCCTTCAGACCGCCACTTCCTACCGCAGGACCCCCGCCGCTCAACCGGGCCCTCAGGCCAGACCGCTCGTCTGCCCAACACTAATGGCTCTGTTTAGCAACTCCGGGCCTTTGGCAGCCGAGCCCAGCGCTCTCCAGGAGTCCAATCTGACATGGAGACTCTGAGCGTGTTCTCACAGATTCCACAGAACTGGAACCGGTCTGGAAGCATCTGACCCCAGATCCACCGCAGCTAACGACCCCCGTTCGTTAGCTGGAGGTTTCTACCAACACCTAACAGGAGATTATCTGAGGAATGTGGGAAGAAAAAGCATGAAAAGTACAGATGGGGTTCCTGTACGTACAGTATGAAGAAAGTGATGAAGACCATGATGAAGATGATGAAGAAGACTAGGATGAAAACTATGATGAAGGCTATGAAGAAGACCATGATGAAGATGATGAAGAAGACTACGATGAAGACTATGAAGAAGACCATGATGAAGATGATGAAGAAGACTACGATGAAGACTATGATGAAGACTATGAAGAAGACTATGAAGAAGACTATGATGAAGACCATGATGAAGACCATGATGAAGACGATGAAGAAGACTAGGATGAAGGCTATGATGAAGACTATGAAGAAGACTATGATGAAGACCATGACGACGATGAAGAAGACTAGGATGAAGACTATGAAGAAGACTAGGATGAAGACGATGAAGAAGACTAGGATGAAGACGATGAAGAAGACTAGTATGAAGACGATGAAGAAGACTAGGATGAAGACGATGAAGAAGACTAGGATGAAGACGATGAAGAAGACTAGGATGAAGACTATGAAGAAGACTAGGATGAAGACTATGATGAAGACTATGATGAAGACCATGATGAAGACTATGATGAAGACCATGATGAAGACTATGATGAAGACTATGATGAAGACTATGATGAAGACTATGATGAAGACCATGATGAAGACTATGATGAAGACTATGATGAAGACCATGATGAAGACTATGATGAAGACCATGATGAAGACCATGATGAAGACTATGATGAAGACTATGATGAAGACTATGATGAAGACCATGATGAAGACTATGATGAAGACCATGATAAAGACTGATGAAGACTAGGATGAAGACCATGATGAAGACTATGAAGAAGACCATGATGAAGACTATGAAGAAGACTATGATGAAGACTATGATGAAGACCATGATGAAGACCATGATGAAGACCATGATGAAGACTATGATGAAGACTATGAAGACTATGATGAAGACTATGATGAAGACTTTGATGAGGACTATGATGAAGACTGATGAAGACTATGATGAAGACTAGGATGAAGACCATGATGAAGACTATGAAGAAGACCATGATGAAGACTATGAAGACTATGATGAAGACTTTGATGAGGACTATGAAGAAGACTGATGAAGACCATGATGAAGACTATGATGAAGACCATGATGAAGACTATGATGAAGACCATCGATACATCGACTTTATTGAAATTCATCTTTGACAGGATCATACACTAAAAAATATTAAAACTTTGATAAAGACTATGAAGACATCCATGATCCAGACCACCATGAGGACCACATCAGACCCAGTGCCTTCAGCTAATCAAGTGGTGATTTAGTCCAGTTTAGTTCATTCCAGTCCAGTCTGGTCCAGTCTACTTAATCCAGTACAGTCCAGTCCATACCAGTATGGTCCAGTATAGTCTGGTCCTCCAGTACAGTTAAATCGAGTCCAGTCCACTAAATCCAGTCCAGTCCAGTCCACTCCAGTATGGTCCAGTCCATTCCACTCCAGTCCTGTCCAGTGTGGGCCACTCCAGTCCAGTCCAGTCCAGTCCAGTCCGGTCCACCTGCTCCATACGATCACATGTTCAGACGTGTTTCCTCCTTATTTGGTGTCAAATAAAAGTGTGCGTCTCCACCAGTGGCACATGTTCAGCTCATAGAATCACAGTGAGTCGTGGAGCCACAGATTTATGTTCTGTTCTGTGGTATGTTCTGACCACTATTGTGATTTCTCTCCTTATCCATCATTGAAATGTTAGAGTTATTAGGGAAAGAAAAATCTCAAGTGTGTTTGCAGGACGACCATGATCACAGTGTGTTGGTTGTGTTTGTGCGGCGGGTGCCAAGCCTCAGCGCAGAACGCTGCAGAGCCTGGTGGAGGAGGCTTTGTCGCACCATCAGCACGTTCTGTCCAAACACACAGAACAAACGCAAACAGTACATTTACACCTATTTAGACTAATATAAACTATTGACTTAGACTAAAATTGAAGTTTTCAAAGCCATGTATGTAAGGACTTTAATCTGACGACAACACTGGTCTACAAGGAAAATAACTAATGAAATGCTCCCACATGTGTGTTAGTGATAAAGAAAACTCAAGTCTTAAATGATGGTTGCATCTAGTTTCCAAGATAAGTCTGGGGTCAAAATGTGAAATTAAATATATTTGATATAATATTTTGGTAATTTTTGTGCATTTTATTCAATATTTGTCATTTTTGTTCATTTTATTGACTATTGCTTATCTTTGTTAATTTTATTAACTATTTGGTAATTTTTAAAATAAATTTTATTGATTATTTTGGTCATTTTTGTTTAAACATTTTCTTATTCAACACATTTGCTGTTTGTTTCGGTCCATTTTGTGGATTATTTTGGTTATTTCTGTTCATTTTCTTGATTATTTTGTTCATTTATGGTCATTTTTATAACCATCCAATAACAAGTAAAATACTTCTAGAATAAAACTAATGAAATGTTCCCACATGTGTGTTCGTGATAAAGAAAACTCAAGTCTTAAATGCTGGTTGGATCAACTTTCCAACATAAGTCTGGGGTCAAAATGTGAAATTCTTTGAATGAATAATAGAATAGGTTTTGGTCCAAAGGAATATTGGTGTCAGATCTACTTCCAAACACTGTCTGCACATTATGATCCATTCACTTTACAGATTCTTTCTAGTGGAATATTTACTAATCATTGTTTACATGTACATAAACCATCATATATATTAAAGGGGACATACCATGTCCATGTTCCACAGGTCAACACAGTTCCCTGGTGTCTCAGTCACTTGTCTGTAGATACAACAGCCTCGTCAACCTGGAGAAACAGGAAAAAGATTAGAAGAAAATGAGAGTGGATATTTTTGGTTCATAATTTAACACATATTTGTGTTAGAAAAACATTAAAGGTAAATTTTGCCTGATATAAAAATATGAGCTAACCAGCACTTTTGTCATTTATTTTCTAATTCATCTTATTAAAGTATGAAACATTTAACACATTTAATGTCTGAAGCAGATACCTTTAAAAAAACCAACAACTTGTAGATCATTATAATAAAGCAGGGGTCCTCGAGGGCCGGTGTCTTACATGGTTTAGATATTTCCCTCTTCCACATGATTCAGTTTAACCCTTTAACTCCTGAAACTTTAGCAGTTCCACAGTAAAAAGAATTAAAATAAGCAACAAAATGAACAAAAATGGCCAAAGTCATCAATAAAATGAACAAAAATGAATAATAAACTGACAAAATAATTAGTAACATGATGAAAGTAAGACACGAATGGCGCAAAATTAAAGAAAAAAAGAATAAAATAAAAAGTAAAAATGTAGAAAAATAAACAAAAACTTTGTGACTTGCTTTGTTCATGTTACTAATTATTATGTCAGTTTATTATTCATTTTTGCTGCTTATTTTAATTATTTTTACTGTGGAACTGCTAAGGTTTCAGGAATTAAACAGTTAAACTGAATCAAGTGGAAGAAGGAAATATCTAAAACATGTAGGACACCGGCCCTCGAGGACTGGATTTGGACACCCCTGTAATAAAGGATCCACCAGTCCAGGCAGTAGTGGAGAACAGATAGAACCCAGAACCTGAACGAACTGGACCCTTTCACTGACTCATCCCACTGTCTGGACCAGACTCTTTGGTGGACTGGTTCTGGCCCACGGACCGTATGTTTGAACCCCTCCCTGCTCTATGAGAACACGTCGGACTCACATCCCGACCACCCACTAAAATCCCTGGAACATCTGTCAAAGCCTTTTAATAAATGTGATGAATAAACCTGAGTGTGAAGGTCCGGTCTGAGGGTCTGAAGGTCTTTACCACCGTTCTGTCGACACGTCCTGGAGGAGCCCAACATTTAATCAGATCAGCATTTTCCTGACAATGGCAGCTCAGAGGTGATTTTTGTGAGTCAGTACGTTTACATGTACATCCGAGTCCAGCTGTTGACTGTCATCGAGACAGATAGACGGTCAGTAAAACGTAAATATGCTTGGAAATTGGAGAAAAATTTATAAAAACTGAACAAAACAGGCAAGTAAATAACAGGAAAAAAGAGAGAAAAAATACATCACACAAAAAATATTAAAAGAAAAGAATATTTTCCAAAAAGAAAGTGACCAAATAGAAGCATCAAAATTAGTAAAGACAAAAAAAGCTGCGAAACTAGCGAACAATAAAAAAATTAGGCAAAATTAATAATAAAAATTAAAACAAAATAGGATAGAAAATGGACAAAAACAGGACAGACAGACAGACAGATAGATATGCTGAGTGTCATCTGTATAAAAACTACAATAATTTGAGTGATATTCTTGAAAAACTAAATTAAGAACAGGTCCAAAGCCTGACCCCTGTGGTACACCCTCAGTCGTATATTTTAACTTGTCCACAGTGTGTTCTGTGTCTGCGCTCACCGTCAGCTCGTCTTCACATTCATTAGTGCTTCTGTTTACACCACCATGTATTTTCTCCTGCTCCTACAAACACCAGGAGCAGATCCAGATCCAGATCCAGATCCATCCATACCGTCTCCACTCTGGTGTCCACATACAGCTCTGACCTCCCACTTAAATGGCTGATGATGAGTGACAGCACCCAGACTGTGGAGCTGGTTAGAGGGGAGGGAAGGGGGGGCAGAGCTGGATCAGGCCTGGACCTGGACCACGGCCTGGACCCAACAGCCACCAACAAATCACTGCTTCTCTGCTTCTCCATGACAGACCGTTTGCTTTGCTGCTGCTGAGACAACAAACATTCAATCCATCAGAGCATAGTTTATACCCTGGTCTGGACCAGACTTTTTAGCTTGAATTAAACAACAAAAGAAATCAGCCAATGGAACAAATGAATAATTATCTAGTTAAAGATGAGATTTTCTAGACCTAGTGTCTAAAAATAAGTTATTTATATCTCCCTGAAAAGTTTGTCGAGTCAGTTGTGTTGACAGCAAATGTAAAACCAAAGTTATAAGACACGATAAAAACTGGATTTTTCTGCAATAGTGTCATATTTGGTGAAAATAGAGATGAAATAAACAGGGGAAAAAAGGGAATTTATTTATGTTTTACAGCATCATAAGTGACTTTTATGACACCTGATTGTTTGTATATAGTTGTAATATTATCTTCTATAGTTATAACAGTATATTATATAGTCTGTATATAGTTGTAATAGTATATTCTGCAGTTGTAATAATATATTATATTATATATAACACATCTTAGTGGGCTGTAAGACTAGCATCACAACCAGGTGCTGAGGTGTGTTACTGTAGTTCTGGAATGTCAGCAGGTGAGCGTAAATGTGCTTCCTGAAGGTTCTGCACAGGATCTTAGCTGTTCCTAGTAATGCGTTGTTTTGGACACAGATTTCTGATGTTGTTCCTGGTATCTGCTGGAGTTCCTGGTAGTACCCCCATCACTACTGGTACCACTGTTGCCTTCACACTCCACATTTTCTCCAATTCCTCTTTCTCGTGTTCTTGCTATCACTGGGGACTGCTACATCTATCACCACTACTGTCTTCCCATGTTTATCCACCACCACTATTGGGGGGTGGGGGGGTGGGGGTTGTACTCAAAATGTCCCACAAAATCCACCAAAATCCACTAAGAAACACAAAAGATGCAGAGACACAAACAAGCAAAACATGCTAAAATCCACTAAAATAAAAGAAAATCAAAATACTCGTAGTCGTCGTCTCCCGCTTCATCCGGGTCTGGGTCGCGGGGGGTAGCAGCCTCAGCAAATTAGCACCCCTGCTAACTCAGCCAGCTCCTCCAAATTAAAATAACCTGACAAAAAAACAATGAAAAATTCAAAACATATTCAAAAACTCTTTGAAAAAACAACAAAAAAATGTGATAATAAACAATCTGAAAACATGCAAAAAATATGAAAATATATGTAATTAACCTGTTTACTCAACAAAACTCTCTCTCTCTCTCTCTCTCTCTCTCTCTCTCGACTGGTCAGTGCACTCAGCATCACTGGTCAAACAGGCTCAGTAACGTCTGCTTTTCCCTTCGCCTCCTCACCACCTTCTATAGCGGTGCCATAGAGTCAGTGCTGACCACCTGCACCTCCACCTGAAATGACTTCAGAGGATGATGAGGACGACAGGACATATCATGGGGACGTCTCCTCCATATGTTGAGGATGTTGCAAACATCAGTAGAGCCTGTAAGACCACCGGTGAGCCCACCCACCCACAACATGAACGCTTCTTCCTGCTCGCCACAGGGTCCAGGTTCTGCAGCATCAGAACCAGAACCAGTTTCATTCTACGGTCCATACGACTGTTAAACTCTAGTAATTCCTTGATACATACATATATATATATATATATATATATATATATATATATATATATATATATATATATATATATATATATATGATCATTTCATGGTTTTGGTTTGATGTTAAATTTGCAAGGGATAATGCATGGGGAATATTTTTCGATAGTAACTCGTGTTCCATGTATTATCCCGCTTATTCTACGGGTTATTACAGTTTATTACTGTCTCTACTCTTACAGACTATTGTTGTGAAATAGGCGGGGCAGACAGCAGGGGGGTGCAGAGAGTTTTAGGAGGAGAAAAGAGTAGGTGTTGTCCCGTTCCTGTAAATAAATACTGAAAACGAAGCTCACTGAAACTGCTCCTTGTTTTCTCAAAACCAGCATAGAGGAGTTAACCGAGGAGTAAAATACTGACTGCGGCCCTGGAGACTCTGTACGAGAGGAGGACGGCAATTTCCCCTGATTTCCTGACTACGGTAAGGATAACATCAGGATAGGTTAGCATTGGATAAGCTAGCAGTTACAACGAAGCTAATGTTTACTTTAAAAGTGGCCGAACTACCTGTGGAGTGATATGGTACAGTGAATCTGAAGTGACAAAACTCGTTGCCATTGGCAGCTGGCGTTAATGGCGCAGCGGGCTTTACGGCGCAGCGGGCTTTACGGCGCAGCGGGCTTTACGGCGCAGCGGGCTTTACGGCGCAGCGGGCTTTACGGCGCAGCGGGCGTTAACGGCGCAGCGGGCGTCAACGGCGCAGCGGGCGTTAACGGCGCAGCGGGCGTTAACGGCGCAGCGGGCGTTAACGGCGCAGCGACCGGTTATCAAAAAAAATCCACCCGCTGAAGTCATTCAAAATGAACGGGACGTTCTAGAGGGCTGTAGAATAAAGTATTAGAACAAAATGTCAAATGAATTAAAATAACTACAGTCACATAGGTGAGGTGGTGCTGGGAAAAAAAAGAAAGATAAATAGACTTTTCTGATAAAAGATATGAAGAAAAATATCTAAAGTTTACAAAAACAGCTAAAATAAACTCACACTGCTAAGGATTAAGTGTAATAGAAAATATTTGAACGACAAAATGAGACAAATAGTCTTTGTAAGACTGTCATGTTTAGACTGCAGACTGGATTGGACCCTTTGGCGGGCCGGCTTTGGCCCACGGGCTGCATGTTTGACACCCTGGAGCTTTTCTGATGCACATATCCCACAATCCAACATTATGCAGCTGTCGGTTCTAATTGTGATTGGGAAGGGGAAAAGGGAATTGGGTCTTTTCCGGTTCAACTGTGCCCACGGCTCACTCAGGTAGACTTCCAGGCTCTGGCGCTGGAAGGGCTTGATAACACTCCAACAATGTATCAGAAGAAAATAAGAACCATAAGAGTGTTGACGCACAAGGGCAAAACAGCAATGCTCTCAGTCAAGCAACTTAATAGTTTTGGTTTTTTAATCCCACTCTCTGAGACCTCTGAGGAAAAATAGCCCAATTTGGGCTGAAAGGAAACCGGACCGGTCTCGATCTTGGACTGAATCATAGCCTCCACAACAAAACAAATTTGCATCAATGATTATTTTCCAGAGGGGAGAAAAATTCTTCCAGAAACTTTCCAGAGGTATAAACACAGCAATTATTGACAAACAGTCTCCGAAAAGGTAGCGTTAGCATCGCTGAGCATGAGATGAGTTGGGATTTATTCAGGTCTACAGTGTTTCTGACAAAGATCAACCTCAATAAAATGCTGGAAAATAAAGTAATTCAAGTGTTTATCACTAAACACTACTGATGATATGATGATGGAGTGTTGATTGGATGAATGAACAGCAGCTTTGACTTCAAAATATCATACATGTTGAAACCAATATTACAAGATCAAATTTTGACAGAAGAACTTTAAAAGCACCTTGAACTGCATAAGAGCTAGACCTGGTGTGGTGTATAAACCACAGCATCGTCTGCGTAACAATGGAAATTAGCATTGGAAATGTGTTTGTGAATGAAACAGTCTCCTGCCCCAGCGAGTCCGAGTCCAAGTCCGAGTCCGAGTCTCTCTCTCTCTCTCTACCCTGTTGTGTCCCCCCAGGTGCAAACAATGCAGTACATCACGGCTAATACGAACACAACACAGACACATTTCCAGTACCACCACAGCTCAGTACACACTAACTTTTGACCTTTAACCCTAACCACAGCTCAGTACTCAAACAACTGCACCTGCCAAGAAAACACCAACAAACCACACAACACTGATTGATACTGTACATTCACTTCCAGTTCTTCAAGCAACAGTATTTGTTTTTAGTCTATAAACTATGCATTTGAATTCTAATTATTTTAACTGTTATATATAATATTCATAATTTTAAGCATGAAATATACTTATCTAAGAAATTAAAAAAATCTAATTAAATTATTTTTCCTTTTAAACATTAATTCCCAAATGATACCAACATAAGTTTACTTTGAACACTATTTTCACTCTGTATTTAAAAAGAAGTAGACTACTTTTTGTTTGGAACATATTGTCTGCACTTAAAAAAAAGGAGAAATATATGATTTTATTTTAACTTCTATAACATTTTATTTTAGTTTCAATTTGTAGATGAATAACTTCATTAAAAGTTATTAAACCCATGTGGAACTCAGTTAAATAAAAGTCTGTTTTTTTTTTTATTTTTTTAATTCAAATCTCGTCTCGATCTCGTGAACCAAATCTCGTGTCTCGTCTCATGAGCCGAGTGTCTCGTCACACCCCTAGAATTTCCAGCTCTATTGTTTATAAATCCGTTCTTCTATCTCTCACTTCTCAGTTTGTTTTCTTTTTTTTTGCAGTGCATGTGTTAAACATTGTTCAGGCTTTGGGTGTTCCTGTACCGAGCTAATGTGAGCGGGCAGTGGCGATTGAAATTATCGAACGGACTAAAGTGTCTCTGTGGCCGAAGAGAAGGTAAACGTCACTGGACTTTGCAGAATTTGATCGCTTAAAGAAGAACCTGATCCGGTCCTTCTGTTCGCTGCAGTGTTGTTGACACTGGCCTGGATGTGCTGATACACAGCTACAGTATCCACAGCAGCGTCACTTTAGTCGTTCGACCTAAACGCTGTGCGGTCAAGTTACTCCAAAAAGCAGCGGCTGAATCTTCTATATGAACCTGTGGAACATCTCCTCTAAATGTCATCCTCCTCTTCCTCCTCCTCCTCCTCCTCGGCTCATTTAAATATGTCCTCGCTGCTGCTTTTGATGCGAAACTAATTAATAATTAAAAATGTACAAAGTGGATCTAAGCCAGTATTGATTGGGAGGCATTATGCTTTTTGTAAAGTGGAATATAATCTGCAAAGTCAAATGTGTTACACTGTAAAAAAAATAATGATAATAACATCTGACCAAGTGGATTTGACTCATTTCTAGTTTAAATATTTAATCACTTTTAATTTTTTTTTTTAAATTTTCAGTCTGATATCAAAACTGATTTAAAGACGATAGATCTGGACAAATAGGATTTTAAAAAATCTGATCTAAGTCATTTTAATTTGGTCCATTGGTAGTTTTTTTTTTTTTTGCCTTGAATTAAGAAAAAAAAATCTTTAATTGATGGGAGGAAAATATCTTGAATTCAGTCAAAATATATTAAATGAAGTCAAATAAATAAAATAATGGAATTCAGCTGAAAAAAAGGAAAAAACATCTTGAATTAATCAAACGAAATATCTTCAATTGAGCAAAAACAAAATCTTAAATTAAGCAGAAAATTCTTGAATTGAGCAATAAACAAATAAATAATAAATACGTAAACAAATCAATGTGTACATTTCAAATTAAGGGAAACATTCTTGAATTAAGAGGGACAAAAATCTGCCATTGAACTGAGCAAATAAGACAATCCTGAATTAAGAAAAAAAAAGTTTGAATTGATCAGAAACAAATATTTTGAAATAAACAAAAAATAAATTAATAAATAAATCATCCCAAAAATTATTCCTTTAAGGAAAAAGGCATATATATATATATATATATATATATATATATATATATATATATATATATATATATATATATATATAATTATTTTTTTTAATTGAGTAAAATAAATAAAAACTAAAAAATGTCTTCAAATAAATGAATAAAATCTTGAATTCGGCAAAAAATCTTGAGTTGGGACGACCATTTGGTAGAGTGGTTTATCCAATAACCTAAAGGTGAGAGTGAATGAATAATGAGTCACTAATGTAAAGCTCTTTGATTGGCCAAAAAAGTGATATATAAATACCATCCATTATTAATTATTATAAAAAAATAACTAAATAAATCTTGAATTAAGCAAAAACAAAAGTCTACCAGTGGAACAATGTTCCATATTTGTCCAGATCTATTGTTTATAAATCACTTCTTCTATCCGACTGAAAACTGTCTATTTTAATTAAAAATTAGACAAATCCACTTGGTCAGATTTACATGTTTCTATTAAAAGTGTTGCAGTTGAATATTTTCGTCTCCAGTCTATGAGCAGCACCTACAATAATGTGTTTTCATGTGAAAGATTCCACTTTGACCTTAGAGGAACGTGTGGTGAAACTAGACTCCATGGTTTGGCTTCATCCAGAGTGAAGAAAATCTGGCAAATGTTGTCCAACACTAATACTGTGAGGGGAAGGTCACCGTGGCAACCGCAATTTAGCCCATGGACTGTGTCATTTAATAAAGGAAACACAGGGATTTATATGAGAACATTTACACCTACTGTGAATTAACCTGAACTGGAAGAAGGTTCATGAATATGGAAGACTTAAAGTGCCAAATTCAATAAATATGTCATTAACTAATTCATTAAATATGTCATTAATGAATAAAAACTGGAATTAAATACATAAGTATGTTATTAAATGTGTCATTAATTCATTAAAATACCAATTCATTTGAGTTAAACAAAAAAACATTATTATTTCAATAATCAGGGTTACGCTGTCAGTTTAAAATATTACACTGTGATTAGCGACGTTACGATGTAATTAAAGTAATTATTAACGAAATTAAGCAAAATCGAACAAAATAATCACCAACATTTTGTCATTTTGTTCACTAGTTTGTTTTCATTTGTGTGTGTATATTGTATATACACATGTATTTATATTATATTATATTATATTATATTTTATTATATTATATTATATTATATATTATGATTCTATATGATCGTAAAACTTGGTAATAGCTGAAAAGGGGTAGGAATCTTTACCAAAAAAAAAAAAGTTTGCTTCTTCCTCCTTTTTTGAACCATGTTGTTTTGTTATGTTTTTCTTTATATCATTATTTCTTAATTTGGTTTGTATTTTATTCGATGGCCGTCTAGAATGTTGCAAATATCGCTTTGTATGGACGCTGTCAGCGTTCAGCGGGTGGATTTTTTTCGATAACCGCCCGCTGCGCCGTTAACGCCCGCTGCGCCATTAACGCCCGCTGCCAATGGCAACAAGTTTTGTCACTTCAGATTCACGGTACCATATCACTCCGCAGGTAGTTCGGCCACTTTGAAAGTAAATATTCGCTACGTTGTAACGGCTATTTTATCCAGTCTGTTAGAGTAGTAGCAGTAATAAGACGTAATAACTGTACAATAAGCAGGATAAGGTATTGCCTATGTGTTACTATCAGAAAGATATTTCCCGACAGGACAGAACAACATGTTGTTCATAATAATAATGTATTGCTCATGCGGTGTTGTTCTGCGTGGACAATACATTATCCCTAGGATTGAACTGATTGTTTAAGTCAGATTGTGAAGGTGACAATGTGTTGATATATGGTTATGAAGCTTGTGTTGATCAGGGTGGATATGAGGTGCGTTGGGGCAGAGGAAGTGGAATCTATCTATTTGGGAACTTTACATTCAAAAAAGTCAAACATTGAATCAACTAAAAAAAATCTTCAATTTTGACTTTTTATGGTCACACAAAAAAATCTAGTTGAGTGGACCAAATTGAATTGCATCGGGTTAGGGTTATTTAATTTTAATTTAATTTAATTTGATTCACTCAACTACATGTTTTTATGTGTGACCTATTAAAGACTAATTTTTAAGTTGATTCAATGTTTAACTTTTTTCAGTGTATACATGCGTGTTCGAAAGTACATTTAACTGGTATCATTAGTGTCTGGCTGCGTAACCATAAGAACAAATACATAATTAAGAGTTTGTGTCCATGGAAACGGTGCCACAGGTAATAGATTTAAAGCCTAAGCCTTTTATACTCTGGCACAAACTTTTGTGGACGACCCAACTCATAAACCTGATTATTTTATTTTGTTTTTCTGTTTTTCTATTGGGTTTTTTGGAACGTAGCGCTGCCTCTGAATGTTGGACTTTTGTTTTTTCTGACTTTATGTGATTCCCAGACCAAAGAAGCTTCTACAAACACAACTCTACCCAATTAGCATTTATGTAAAAATCCCGACCTGGAAGTACAGCCGGAAAACCGTTCCAACATTTACATGAGTAAAAAGACGCCATGAATAAGACATTATGTTACACTGTAAAAAAATGGTCCTCCAAAAATGAGCAGGAAGAATTAATGTAACAAAAAACAAACAAAAAAATGTCAATTTCTTTAAATCTGATATTCCAGATCTATTGTCGATAAATTAGTTCTGCAGGTGATTCTGTCTGATTTTAACTGTGACGACACATTTGGACTAGAAATGAGAAAAATAAACTTGGTCAGATTTAGATTTTTTTTCTACAGCAAAAAAGGGAGAAAAATAAGATTTCGTACATGTCATGTATGGAAAATGGTAAATATTTTTGCTTGAATTAACTAAAACAAAAATTTTCAATAAATCTAAAAACATTTTTAAAAATTTAAATTAAGCGAAAGAAAATCTTCCAATATATTTTTGCTTAATTTTTTATTAATTATATATATATCTATATTTTTTTTCTCAATTAAATAATTTAATGATAATAAAAAAGTATTTTTTTTGTTTGATGAATTAATTTTTTTTCTCTCCATGTAATTCAAGAAAATACATTTCATTCCAGACTTTGTTGCTCAAGTCAAGATATGTTTAACTGAATTCAAATTTTTTTTCTTAATTTAATTTTTTTTAGCTGATTTAATTTTTATTTTTTGTTTGTTTTGCTTAATTCGAGATTAATTAATTTATTATTATATTTTTTTTGCTTAATTAAAGAAAAAAATCTGCCAATGGAACAAGTGAATATCAGATTTTCCATTTTTTATATTTGGACTAGAAATGAGAAAAAAAGTGTAGGATTTTTTCCCCTAGTGTACTGGGGTAAAAAAAAAAAAATCCTGCATGAATCAGAGATTCTCTTTGGACTTTTGGTTTGACACAAAACTACGTAAATGTCTTAGAAATGTTGCATTGGCTGCCAGCGAACTGGAGAAGCGCTTTGTCGTAGCGCCGCGGCCCGTGTTGTCCGAAGGCCAACGCTGTGGAATGAGGAGTCGACTGCTGTCTGGGAGATAGAGACTGAGTGGAACCCATCACTATTACCTTGGCTGTTTGTGGTCGTCCGCCTGCCATATCCTTCTCCCCACAAGCAGATGGTAGCGTGGCCGGCCTGCCAAGTTTACACTGACGAGAACGCGCGCCTGTGACACGAGCGTTCGACGGCGTATATGTGTGTACGTGACCGCACGTGAAATTGTACGTGGCAATAACATGGTCGACTTCATTCCTACCCGCGGCGAAAGGCTACTAAAATCCCCCCTTATCTTCCACAACAGAGGGTGTACTGTATGTTTTCATGTCTATTACAAATCACGTCACAGAGCGAAAGCATGATGGGTTTTGACTGGATCTATGTGAGAAAGGATGTAATAGTGTAACCTTAGCGGACTACAAAAGAACACGGCCAGTGAAGGGTGGGAAGTGGATCCAGTCAAACCGAGTCCACAGACCACATGGCATGTTAGAACGTCCTGCAGATGGAAGCGCCGCATGATCGCTCTGACGCTGATATTTACATGTAGAAAACAACAGCAGGCTGCGTCCCATTTTATCCCACTTACCCCTACCCCTTCAAACAGACCTATAAGGGTAGGGCTTGAAAAGAAGCCCCCTATGAATTCGGCATGGGTGTCACACCCGTGGGAAACGGGGATGTTGCGACACCCCCACTTCTACAACCACATGATTTCAAACCCTCCACTTTTTCCTGAGGTTATATATCGTATTGTTGCACTGGATCCAGGAAACAGGAGCAGAGTTGGTCTCACCTACTTTTTATTTCAGGATAAACTGTTACTGCCGGTCGCAATCACACCAAACAAACATCAATAACATTGTGAGGTTGTTACAATATCTATGGATTAAACCATTTACCTGCCCTGGCGGTACACCAGCATCATGAAATGACACGCAAATGTAAACAGCTCTTCTTTGCGGTGTTAGCAAACAGTCATCAACCAGTAAATAATGAGAAATGTTGCTGTTGTTAAACTGAGTTAACGACACTATGTTTTTCTTTGTGACATTTACCCTTAAGCTAATTTTCTGACAGTAGGAGGAGCACTGTTGATGTTTTCAGTCGGGGTAGGTTTTCATTCTTATTGTATTTCTGTCAAAAGTTTTGTCTTTGGAATAAATGTTTAATTTAGGAAAAACACATTTTTGTTATTATTTTCAACCACATATTACTTTTTTAATACGAGATATTGGGCCAATATTTACGTTTTTACCAAAGGGGGTAGAGATTGTGTTTAAGTCTGTTTGTTTGTCAGCGAGTTTCCGCAAAAACTACTGGACCACTTTCCATGAAATTATCAGGAAAGGTGCAAGGTGGTCCTCAATAGATCCCATTTGTTTTAGTGAATGTAGGTCAAAGGTCAAAGTCACAGTCACCCTGATAAGAGATAGGGGCCCAGTGTTCTGTCAAAATGTCTCTAGAATAAAATAAAAACACAAATATTTTTTAAACATAGAAATAAATAGATACAAATAAAATAATAAAGAAGAAGAACCCTAACAATGAACACATGCTTTAAATAAAACATTTGACAGCTCTAATTTGGACTAGAAATGAGTCCAAACACACATGGTAATATCTCTGTTTCACTACAGAGACAGTGTTGGATGCTGACTCAGGATCTGCAGCGTGGAATGTGTGTAATCAGAATCCAGAGAAGGAAGCGTTCGCACATCAAAGCTCCAGCGTAGATGAATATGTTTCCCATTGTTCCCAGTTGGAATGAGGTTTGGCCCGGCGCCGCGGTCCTCCTCTAATGAAACGGTGTTTATCATTCCTGGATGCTATTGTGTCGGTGCAGACACAGATGAGGTGTCTGCCAACCAACGCCTATGGAATAAAAACGGACGTGTTTGTGCCCGTTCAACTTCATAAATCTATGGAAAGCATTGTCTGGAGCGCCACTGCTTCCACCCCCCGCCCCCCCACCAGTCTGGTTTCCCTCCCAGGGTAACACATATCCCTCTGCGGTTACCATTAACATTCACCCAGGAAGCTCCAGCAGTAGCCAACTCTGCTTTTCCCTCCTTTTGTAATTAGGCTGCGGGCCTGGTGTATGTGGGGTAGGGCCCCAGGATTCTGGCTGAGAAGACGCTCCCAGTTTGGGATTTGTGGTGTGGGAAGCCTGGCCCTGAAGGAACTCCCATCTTCTGGAGCCAATGACGACGTACCCCTCTGTCATCTGACCCATCAATCAGTGAATCAATCAAACGAAGTTTATTTTAAAAAATTCAAAATAATAATTGGAATAATTAGGTCTGTCAAAATAAAGGTGAATTAATCCGTCCAGTGACTTTATAGTACCTGGTCGTCATAGTGATAGTAGTGACTTTATAGTACCTGGTCGTCATAGTGATAGTAGTGACTTTATAGTACCTGGTCGTCATAGTGATAGTAGTGACTTTATAGTACCTGGTCGTCATAGTGATAGTAGTGACTTTACAGTACCTGGTCGTCATAGTGATAGTAGTGACTTTACAGTACCTGGTCGTCATAGTGATAGTAGTGACTTTACAGTACCTGGTCGTCATAGTGATAGTAGTGACTTTATAGTACCTGGTCTTCGTAGTGATGTGGCACACTTCCGTATCCTGCTCAGAGTTGCTGATAAATCATTTTCGTTTTACATCTGCCACCAAATACTGTATCTCCTGGATTAACTAGGGTGTAGTATTATGGGATGTCATCATGTGCCGATATATTTACTGTCAACTTCCACATCTGTACTTTATAAGTAGTAGTATCTGTACTTGTACCACATCTGTACTTTATAAAACTGATGCGACTCACAGACTGCTGTGAGTCGCATCAGGGGTAGGACCAAAGGGGTAAAGGTAAGTGGTAGGACCAAAAGGGTAAAGTTCAGGGGTAGGACCAAAGGGGTAATGGTAAGTGGTAGGACCAAAAGGGTAAAGGTCAGGGGTAGGACCAAAAGGGGTAGGGGAGAATTGCATTTGGACTTTCTAATGGTTTGGAACCTTAGAGGTGATACTGAGAAAGTGTTAAGGTGAAAAAGTTTCTTCTTCTAAGTGATGTACATATCAGAAGTACACAGATGAGCCCCACCCACCCCCACCTGAAATACCCACACACTCAACCCATCAGTCAACCCAGTACATGCCAACTATATACAGAGACAAGGACAGTGTATTTAATGTTAGTGTCTGTGAGAACATTTGTAAGTGTGTCCAAACCTTATTAATGCTGCAGACTGTCCTTAGTGTCCTCGTATGAGTCCGCTGAGGACACGGATGAAGAATCAGCAGCGGTTCGTGAACCAAAGCATCCATCAGCTGACACCAATAGGCTAGTTGTTTCTTTGTACTCAAATTTCCCACAAAATACACTAAGAAAAACAAAAAATGCATCGAAAAAAAATAGACAAAACGTACTAAAATTCACAAAAAAAGTCAAAGCATTTTTAAAAACTCACAAAAAATGTGATAAAATATCTAAAACATATGCAACTAGAAGAGCACTCATAGAGCGCAGACTCCACCAAGGCAGTTCTGCCCCCCCCCCCCCCCCCCCTGTCACCAATCACACCAAACTATAATCATTTGTTCCTTGTTCTTATATCAGTTCTTCCTGTAATTATCAGCCAAATCCATCCATAACTTTTGGAGTAACGTTGTTAACTAACAAACTAACAAACCTACAAACACATAAATGCTGGTGAAAACAGAACTCTTCCAAGAAGAATATGAATATATCTGCAATTAACATGTTTATTTAACACCTTCAACAGTTTCAACAAAACTGTAAATTCATTCAATTTCATATATATATATATATATATATATATATATATATATATATATATATATATATATATATATATATATATATATATATATTTTTTTTTTTTTTATTTATTTATTTATTTTTTTTAAATCAGATTAATCATGATGATGGATTAATCTGCATTAATGTGTTCATTTTCGACAGCCATGATTATAATTCTATTAAATTTTTAAATTTTAAAATGAAACTCAATTGACCTCTAGTTTTTCCTTTTGACTTTTTAAAAGAAAATCCAATGGAAAAAGCGACAAATTTTTTTTTTTCTCTCTCTCTCTCCTTTCTCTGGTCATCGTGCAGCAGCTCCTCGTTTTCTTTTACCCTCAAACAATCGCACCAGAATAAATGCAACTTTTTTTTTTTCTTCTTCTTTTTCTTCCTCCATGAGTTTTAATGCTGGGAAACAATTTCCTCTCAAGGCAGTAGAAACGTCCCCCAGTAAAGCATGTGAGTTTGTGAGAAAGACGGCGAGGGAGAGAATTTGCGGTTTTGAAAGTGTGATTATGAGCGTGCAGACAATGTGCAGGCGTGTCTTCACGTCAGCTTCACTTTGACTGTGCATGTGAGTGAGTGTATGTGAGACTCTGGGCTCCGTTCTACACCATCAACAGCTTTTACTCCTGGAATTAAAAAGATCGACTTCAGGCCGAGCTTGTACTCCTGAGCCTTTGGACCAGGAGGCTCCAGACCAAGGCTATTATCCTTAAATGGGGCGGCCATGGCTCAGCTGGTAGAGCGGGTCGTCCAGTAACCGAAGGGTTGGAGGTTCGAGTCCCTGAGTCAGTTGTGTCCTTGGCCTCCAGTGTCACTCACACTGGTGTATGAATGTTTGATGGTGGTCAGAGGGGCCGTAGGCTGCGTCAGTCTGCCCCAGGGCAACTATGACTATGTATGTAGTTTACCACCACCAGAGGGCGCATGTGAGAGCGAATGAAGAACGGGCAGCTTTGAGTGGCCGGAAAAGCACTATATAAACCCAATCCATTATTATTATTAAAGGTGTCATTCTGCAAAAAAAAAAAAAAAACACTTTTCCACACTCCTTTTGGAATCTGATGGGTCACCCCAAGTTACCAACACATGCTGATGTTGACAGTGGTTCATCACCTCCACTGGCTGCATACTGCATTCACACAAAACAACCAGAGCAACCAGGGACCCAGAAAAAGCCGGTCCATCTGACATCAGATGGACTTTAGCGTCACCCACGTGGGGTTAAACCCGTCCCCCAAGTAGCATTAGCATTAGCATCTATGAGAGAAAATCACGCCACAGTAGCTGTTGCACAAACTAGAAAAACATGTCGGATCAAACTGGTTCATGTGCTCTGTGTGGAAAGAACAAGCAACGGAACGAAACCTAGCTGGATGCTACTCTGGTAAACACACATAGAGGGCGAGAGGGGAGGGGGAGTGTTCCTTCACACATTCTGACCCAATGAAAGACGTCTCATCACCACGTCATGGACATGTATGAGGAAGTACCAATAAACTATGTTGTTCGACCTCAAGTTATTTTTCTACCGTGAAAAAACAGCTGGAAACAAAACAATCCAGAGGTTTTTTTTTTTTTTTTTTAAATAGAACCAACACTTAATGTATTCAATAACAATGAAGAACACAGTAATATTAATGAAATGACACCTTTAAGTACAAAATGTGAGTTTTTGGCTGTTTCAGTCTTTAACCCTTTAACCCTTGATGCGTCAGCGATGACATGTTGTGAAAGGATGGTTTAGATTCACTATTCAGAAAAAAATTACTGTTTTTTTTTACTATGATTTTACTGAGTTTAGCTCATGGATCCAATCTGATTTTACTTTATTTTAAAAAAATTAAGTAATTATTTGGTAAATATTTATTAGTTTCTGTTCATTTGGTTCCTTATTTTGTTTCATATTTCTACATTTAATATTGTATTTTATTATTGTTCTTCACTTTTGTGCCATTTGTGTCTATTTTTTTTATTATTTTGTTGGTTTATTATATATATATTTTGGTTGTAATTGTCCATTTTGTTACTTATTTCATTAATTTTTGACTGGACCTGTTACAGTCTCAGGAGTTAAAGGGTTAATTACAGAATGTGAGTACTTTGACCACCTCTGTTAGACTGGTTTTTTTTTTGGCTGTTTGGGTCTTTAAGGGTTAAAGTTTTGGCTGATGTGGCTTGTTCTCCTCAGTTCAGTATCTGGACTTTAACTTGAATAAACCATCTGAATCCTTTCCCTAAACTGGATCATCTCAGGCTTTTTCCTTTTTTTTTTGTACGTGTCCCAAAAAATGATTTTCCACGAATGTGTTAGATCATGAAAATACACTTAATTTTTCATGACAATTCAAGCTAATCTATGCAAATGCGGCGGCTTTAATGGACGCTGGTGTCGAGTCGAACATGTGTGAACGTTCAAAGCTCATCGAAGTGGATCAAAGATCAGAGCGCTGGATTAGTTGGAACGCATCAAAAGTCAGAGGACGATGTCCAACAGTGCGGCGACCGGAGCGGGGAACCTGCTGACATCTGTACGCTCCATGTGATGTCAGGTGTTATTTGACTGATCCGGCCTCGTCCGTCCAACTCGGCGTCTCCATTCCCAGAATAAAGGGAGTGGGTGGAGCCGTCCCCACCTGAAGCCAAAACACTATTTCATCATTGGAGCGAGTTGTGACTGGACGGGACAGGATTCAGCGCCACATGCCTCATCCATCTTTTCCGCTCCCATCGTCTCCCCTAAAGCAGATGAAGATGGAAGAGCTCGCCAGCGTCCTTGCTCGGCCTTTTCCTTTCCATCCGCTCTCTCACCTTGGACAAGATAGGCTCCGCCCACTTTACCTTTAGTGTTACGTTCTCCAGAGTTCTTCATCAGGACTCCAGATCCTCCAGAGTTCTTCATCAGGACTACAGATCCTCCAGAGTTCTTCATCAGGACTCCAGATCCTCCAGAGTTCTTCATCAGGACTACAGATCCTCCAGAGTTCTTCATCAGGACTCCAGATCCTCCAGAGTTCTTCATCAGGACTCCAGATCCTCCAGAGTTCTTCATCAGGACTACAGATCCTCCAGAGTTCTTCATCAGGACTCCAGATCCTCCAGAGTTCTTCATCAGGACTCCAGATCCTCCAGAGTTCTTCGTGTGGACTTCAGATCCTCCAGAGTTCTTCATCAGGACTCCAGATCCTCCAGAGTTCTTCATCAGGACTACAGATCCTCCAGAGTTCTTCATCAGGACTACAGATCCTCCAGAGTTCTTCATCAGGACTACAGATCCTCCAGAGTTCTTCATCAGGACTCCAGATCCTCCAGAGTTCTTCATCAGGACTACAGATCCTCCAGAGTTCTTCATCAGGACTCCAGATCCTCCAGAGTTCTTCATCAGGACTCCAGATCCTCCAGAGTTCTTCATCAGGACTCCAGATCCTCCAGAGTTCTTCATCAGGACTACAGATCCTCCAGAGTTCTTCATCAGGACTCCAGATCCTCCAGAGTTCTTCATCAGGACTACAGATCCTCCAGAGTTCTTCATTAGGACTACAGATCCTCCAGAGTTCTTCATCAGGACTCCAGATCCTCCAGAGTTCTTCATCAGGACTACAGATCCTCCAGAGTTCATCAGGACTACAGATCCTCCAGAGTTCTTCATCAGGACTACAGATCCTCCAGAGTTCTTCATCAGGACTCCAGATCCTCCAGAGTTCTTCATCAGGACTCCAGATCCTCCAGAGTTCTTCATCAGGACTACAGATCCTCCAGAGTTCTTCATCAGGACTACAGATCCTCCAGAGTTCTTCATCAGGACTACAGATGGCACTGTTGCTTCAGAATGCTCTCCTCTGGGTTCCAGCGTCACATAATGATGAACTCCATCAAACGGATTGGCATCTTTTATTCTGCTTTTACAGCTTCATAAATGACCCCGGAAAGCAGAGGCCGATTCCCACGGAGCTTCGGCACAAAAGCCCTGGAGTCCAGCGTCTTCAAAGCGGCCCGGTCCGTTCACCTCCGCCTCTTCCTGTAAAAAGAACTCCACTTTACGCTCCGTTCTCTCCTGGCTTTCATTGGTTCCGCCAGATCAGGGAAGAAAATCAAACGCAGACACCGACCCCGAGCCAGAAGAGACAACTGAAAACCTGAGGAATACTCTGACCTTTGACCTCCGACAACACCTGGAACTCAAGACGCAAACTTTCCATCAGTGAAAGAGTCCAATGAACACGATGAGAGAAATATATATATATGTTTATATTAATAATATACATATTCATTTTGATTATTTTATTGTTTTCTTTTGTTAATTTAGAGGCTTTTTTTTGTTAATTTTTTCCATTTTCATGATGTGATTTTAACGTTCCTCCTCCGTTTTTTTTTTAAATATTACTTTTTCTTATTTATATATCTATATCTACCCCAAGTACCCCAGTATTTTGCTCATTATGATGCCAGTTTCTAAATTTTTACTCGACCAAGAGACGGCTTTTTTTTTTTTTGTTTTTTGTTTTTTTAATGATCAACATGAGCAGAAAAATTGAGCAAAAATGAGTCAAAATGAACAAAATTTGCATCATAATACAAGTTTTCATCACCAAGCGTTCATCACCGTGACGAAGGCTAAACTGAAACGGAAAAGGTCGGGTTTTTACCAAGAAGGGGCGGGGCTTGTTCCGAAGCTGCTGCATCCAAACAGTTTCAATAAGTGTCCGAGTCAAGAGTCATAAAGAAAGTTTATTTTAATTCCCATATCAGTCCTACTGTTAGAAGACAATTAAATAGATCAAGATAAAAGATGTTACATGAACAGAAGTACAGTGTGTGGACTAAAGTATGTGGACACGTTGAGACTCAGGTGTTTCTTTTTCTAACAGGGTCTGGGATACAAAACAATAATTATTATTTTAGTTTAAATTTTACAAAACGCCTCAGATATGGTTTTTACTTAATTTCTGTCAACATTTTTTTTTCTTTATCTATGACTATGATTTTAAATGTTCTACCTCTAAATTTCTAAATTATTTTCTTGTTCTGACTGTAAAGAATAATTTACCCCCCCCCCAAAACAAACCACCATTGACTTTCTTGTTATGTGTAATTTTCTCATTACGATGCTTTTTTCTCCATTTTGTTCATTTAGATGTTTTTTTGTTCATTTTTTGTAGTTGTTTTGTTTCCGATTTTTTTGTTGAAACTGTCGAAGGTCTTGAATCGATATGTTAATTGCATATATATATTTCTATTTTTTGTATATATTTTGTATATTTTATCATATTTCTTTGTTTTTTTCCGTTTTTCCAAGATGTTTTGGATCTTCCATCGAAAATGTTTTAGTCAGGATTAACCCAGTGATTAATTTGATGAAAATGTTAATTTTGCAGCCCTAATTCTGACTTTAGTTCTTATTGTTTTTATCCCAGATCTGTTACTAGTAGGAGAAAGAGATTTATTTCCCTTTTTCATTTTATTTTTTGCCCAGTGCTCATTCTGATTAAACCCCCCCCCCATCCATGCCAGTTCCAGCATCAAAATGTGATTCCACTGCTCTACAATTTTTGTTTTTTAAAGAAAGTAACTTCTTCAGACATTAAATGTGTTAAATCTTACATACTTTAATAAGATGAATCAGAAAACAAATATTTTAATATATATGATGGTGTGTTATTCTACATATATGCTCATTTATGTACATGTAAACAATAGATTAGTAAATATTCCACTAGAAAGAATCTGTGAAGTGAATGGATCATAATGTGCAGACAGTGTTTGAAGTAGATCTGACACTAATATTCCTTTGGACTAAAACCTATTCTACTGTTCATTCAAAGAATTTCACATTTTGACCCCAGACTTAGCTTGGAAAAAATGACCAAAATAATCAATAATATGAACTAAAATGACCACAATATTATGCAAAATGAACAAAAATTACTAAAATATTCAATAAAATGAACAAAACTGACCAAAAATTTTATCCCAGACTTATCTTGGGAACTTGATCCAACCATCTTTTAAGACTTGACTTTTGTTTATCACTAACACATGTGTGAACATTTCATTAGTTTTATTCCAGAAGCATTTTACTTGTAGACCAGTGTAATTAGGGTGAGCCTCGTATGTTGTTATTCAGTCTCCCTTAGCAGAGCACATTAGCTCAGCACCCAAAGGCAGCCAGACTAATGTCCTGCCGTTAAGGATGATGGACAAGACGGGTTTAAAAAAAACAAAAACAAAAAAACAGAAACACCTGAATCCAACGTGTCCACACACTCGTACTCGTCATCTGTGGTTTTTCTCACACGGTTTCCCTCCTCGACTGGTCGGTCAAACGTTTGTGGTACTAGACAAGAAGGAGAACCTGAAAAGACAGCGTGTGAGGGACAGTCTGGACTAAACGTTCGGTACAAAACTCTCGCTTCGATAACTCAAACAGTACTTGGAATTTGCCGTCGGAGATTCCGGACCGGTGAGGAAATCTTTGTACTTGAGGGAAACAAATGTGTTCCATTGTCCGTGTCAGCTTGAATCAGAGCAGAACCGGACTTGGACGCGCTGACAGAATGGGTTTTAAGATGTGGGCGTGGTCACGTCCGTCCGGGAACACCGGGGGAGGGCGGGGCTTAAGGCGGAGTCAGAGGAGGACGTCTAGGACATGGTGATCTGCATGGACTCCAGCATCTCCTCCACGGTTTTCACCGAACATTTGTTCTCCTTGGTCCCACGACCGGCCAGCTGCATGATGGCAAAAAAAAGGAGACAAAACAGGGTCATTAGTTCCATGTGTCACATACATATTATGAGGACAGACTTTTCTAACAGGTCTGGGATATAAAACAAAGAATATTGTTTTATAATATGGGATAAATATATATTTTTGATGCTCATTTTGTTCATTATTAATGTTTTTTGTGTCGTTTCTGATGCCTGTATTGTTCATTTTTATTAATTATGATGCTTACTCTGTTCTTTTTTGTGATTTTTCAGAATATAGTTTTATCTTGGGATGAATATATTATTTTTATGCTCACTTTGTTCATTTTTATGTTACTTTTGTGTTTTTTTTCATGGCTGTGTTGTTCATTTTTATTAATTATGATGCTTACTCTGTTCATTTTTGTTACTTTTCTGAATATAGCTTTATATTATGGGATAAATATATAATTTTGTATGTTTTTTTGTGTTCTTTTTGTCGTCCGTGTTGTTCTTTTTTATTAATCATGATGCTTATTCTGTTCTTTTTTGTGATTTTTCAGAATATAGTTTTATCTTGGGATAAATATATTATTTTTATGCTCACTTTGTTCATTTTTATGTTACTTTTGTGTTTTTTTTTCATGGCAGTGTTGCTCATTTTTATTAATTACGATGCTTAAGTCTATTGATTTTTCTGTTCAGAAAGAAAAACTCAATAATTTGAAACTATAAGGCACCATTGTTGTTTTTATCCCAGAAACACCTGATTTCAATGTGTCCACCGTCTGTGGAATAAACTACAGACAAAAAAAGGCAGAATTAAATAAATAAATAAAAATGTTGGTTAGACAGAACTCAAACCGGTCAACCAAAGTAAAATCCTGTTTCTAATCTGAGGGTATTTTAGTCCTTTTTGAACCCCCGTGTGATTGGTCCTTTTTTCCGTGGCCTCCAGTCAGGGAGTATATAACACCGCCGTCTAATTTCAGCTCCGTGTCCGCAGGCTTCGACAGGAAGTGAACCCACTAACACATATGAGATTACTCATGCACACACTTTTTTCTACCCAATTAAACCCTGGGACGGGCAGGGGCATCCCCATAAAAATACCAACGAGGAAGAAGGATTCCTTCAGGTCGGGCAGGGAACCGATAAGAGGTCGTTCCAATTAACCTCAGCCTGGGCGCGTTTGGACGTTCGTGTACGTGGTCGCACCGATGATTGATCGTATTAAAACAATACGAGTCACGAGTGACATAACATAACACATTACTGCACTTTTACATTAACTGGTATGTTTGATCATTTTTAACCTCACTATTTTAAACTGTCACAGACATTGTTACCGTTATTTTTTATTTATCTATTATTCATAATGCACTGAAGCGCAACTTCATTGTAACTCACATGCAATGACAAAGTCTATTCCATTCTAATAATAATAATAATGATAATAATAATAATGATGATGATTTGGATCTATATAGCGCTTTTATGGCCAGTCAAAGTGCTTCACATTAGTGACCCATTATTTCTGAAATAACAGTTGAATATGAACTGGCCAGTGGTGTGTGATGGTTCTGTCCACAGGGGAACCAGGTACCAGGATAGAACAACTCTACACAGGTGAGAACGATGATAAATCTAATCTACAGAGGAGAGAATTATGACAGAACCAGGATAGAACTGGTCTACACAGGTTAAAAACAGAATAGAACCAATCTAAACAGGATAGAACCAATCTACGCAGGGTAAAACCACAATAGAACCAGTTTAAACAGAAGAGAACTAAGATAGAACCAGTCCACAGAGGATAGACCAAGGATAAAACCAGTCTACACACAGGATAAAACCAGGACAGAACCGGTCGACACAGGTTAGAACCAGGATAGACCGAGGGTTCTGATTGGTTGTGTGGAAACAGACACATGACAAAGGTGGTCCCAGAGGACTGAGGACAGAGACACTTTGTTAATTTAATTCCTCCGTTCAGAGCGCTCACCACAGACACGTTAGGGGTTAAAAGCTTAATGAATGCACCAAACACTGCCTGGTTGTCATGGAAACGAAAGTTCAATTACAAACTACTCACTAATTGCGTACCGCAGATCAGCCACTTCATGGCAAAGTGTTAATGGGTTTACATAGGGATTTTTTATTTTTTTTTCGTGGCTCCAGACAGATTTCTTTCGTATTTTTCGCGTTGATAATAAGGGCTCTTTCGCTTTTAAAGCTCGCCGACCCCTGACCTCGCCTATACTGTATTTTCAGTGGTTAAAATTACAGTTTTTTTCCTTTGTCTTTTGCCAAACTCCGGCTGGCTAAGGTGTACGAGCGGCCACGTCATTTCCTCGTGTGACTCATTCTTTTAGATCTAGGGTGTGTGTGTGTGTGTGGGGCTATAATGAGCGGTGCGTTTCATTGCCTTGCTGCGTAATGCGCCATTACCCCAGGCCCGGTAGTCAATTATCTCCTCAGCCTGAGGTGAGACCACCGCATTAACTCTCCAACAGGAGGAGCAGACCAGACAGCTCCACTTCTATTTAGAGCATCTGATAATGGAGCGGTGACGCGGTGGGAGCCCGCCGTCCATGACAGTGGAACTAATCGCAGAATCTGTTTGGGGCGTGAGGGCAGGCGTGTGGGGACGCTTTAATGCCTGGTCCACATATGACCCTCACATCCACAGGGGCTCCTTGCATGTTCACGTCACACCCGGGGTAATTACATTTCGAAACCGGCCCCCGGCGGATCATGACCCCCTCGCTGACGTCCGCCCCTGCTCGCGTTCACCTGCACATCTTATGGGGAGAGTGTCATGTATATACATTGGTGGAAAAAAAACAAGTTTTTTAAGAATCACTCTTAAAAGTTGGGTGCAAAATGTTTTCCTGGAGTATTTTTCTTTAACTATATTACGTAAAATCTACTTCAGACCCTGATTACAACTAATAATTAAATGCTCCCACCCAAAATTTTTATACACACTTTATATATACTGTTATTCTTATTCATCTCATCTTCACAGTTTTATCTTTCTGTATATTCTGTATAGTGTACATAGCAAACAGTCTTTCTTCTTTTTCTTTGTATCTGTGTTTGTTTTACATATATTATTTATTATCTATATATTTCTTCTCCTTGCTGTCCCTCTATTGCTGTATAATGCTGGCTACTGTGACGTGTGAATTTCCCAGATATGGGATCATTAAAGTCCATCTTATCTTATTAGTCCTCTGTGTAACAGACGGGTCTAAAAAAAAACCCATCCAATCATTCAAATGACTAAATGGTCATATGTCAATCAAACTAATCTGTCATTAGTTCCTCCACCCTCTGTTCATACCCCTCCTGCATGAATCGTGCGTTCTCTGAGGTTTAAAGCATTAGTACAGGAAATGAAGCTAGCGCTTTGCTAACTATTTTAGCAATATAGAGAGATGAGGGAAAACCTCCCACAAGCCATCGCACTTGTTCAATAAACCATAATCACATCTCATTTCTGCTTTTTCACTATGGAAATAAAGAATACTGTAATGACATTTTTTACTACTTTACTTTTTTTTGGTGCAGTGGTTAGCACTCGTGTCTCACAGCAAGAAGGTCCCTGGTTCTATTCTCACACCAGACTTTTCTGTGTGGAGTTTGCATGTTCTCCCTGTGTCCCCCTGCCTGTCTTTTTCTCACACTCAGGTATGACAATCACCAGGTAACAGCTCTAATAAAAGTGGACTGACACGAGCAGGGTTCAGAAGAGCATCAATCAGGCAGCTTTTAACATCCGAGGAGTCCCTCAAGTGGGAGGGGCAACAGGAGGCACCTGTACAGCATGTTATTTAAACCCCTCCCATTAAAACAACAGCATTTCAATCCTAACATTCCTCATATTTAAGTGGAACACAGACACAGGCACTGTTTCATCATATAAGGAGCTACGAAAAACTTATCTTCTGGAAAGAGACTCTTCCGTGCTTTGAAAAGACTCTTTTTACTACTTTTACGGCAATGCTCTCTAACGTTTCCTAAGTGACGTTTCAGCGTTTATTGTAGGGATGTCCAGATCCAATCACATGATGGGAAATCAGGGCCGAGCACATGATTTCAAACTCCATCAGGATCGGTTATTACGTCCCCATCAGTGATTGGAAATAATCATAATCATATACTTTTTAACTATGAGTCTCAGTTTATTTTTTTCATAGTTTGGTTGGGAGTACACATACACATATACATACATATACATACATATACATACATATTTACACTATAATTTGTGGTGTATACACCACTACATTTGTCTGACCCCATGGTTCAAACAACAGCACAGCTCATTTATGTTTGACAGGCTAATGATGGGGGCGGCACGGTGGTGCAGTGATGTGCCTCACAGCAAGAAGGGCCCTGGTTCCCATACCAGACCTTTCTGTGTGGAGTTTGCATGTTCTCCTCCAGTTTCCTCCCACCATCCAAACACATGCACTGATAGGTTAACTGGTTAATCTGAATCACCCATAGGTGTGAATGTGAGACTGATTGTTTGTCTATATACGTTCAGCCCTGAGATGAACTGGAGACTCATACAGAGTGTACCCCACTTTCACCCATTGCAGCTGGATTAGGCCCCCAGTGACCCTAGTGAGGATAAAGTGGGTTCAGATGACGAGTGAGAATAATATCTGAATAAGTGACTATTTAGTTATAAGGGAGAAAGACAGGTGAATAAGAAACCGACTGGTGTATGAGTGTGTGTGTGAATGGGTGAATGTGAGGCTAATGTAAAGCGCTTTGAGCACCATGAAGGTGGAAAAGCGCTATATAAATGCAGTCCATTTACCATTTACCATTTAAGTCTTATATTGCAATAAGACTATCATGGTTAGGATATAGTATATCTATTAATTGTATTTGTAGTCATTTTATAGTGAAAGTGAATGTACTTATAGTTGATCATATCAGATTGTATGAGGTGACTTATAAATAATGTATATATAAATGGTTATGGATGCTTTGTGGTAATGACAAATGGACATAAAAAGTATACAGTGTGTTCATGCAGGATCTATTGGATTTTAGTTTGTAAAAGGGGGTGGAGTTTATAAATTTCACTTCATCCCACAAGAAAAGAAAATTGTTGTTGATGTTTTGATGATAATTGTGTGATCGAAATAAAACTGAACTGAATTTTATTTTAGTCCATTTTTATTCAGTTCAATTCACATCTATTCTATTAAATGGAGGAGCAGAGGTGAGACCCAGGTGGCCTCGTGTTGGTCTAAGGTGTCTCATTCTAATCCCTGGGGGGTCAAAACCACATACAGTTGACCTTTCAGACACTTCATCTTTGTCCACCGGCCTCTGCAGGTCCAGATCCAGTATTTCAGTCTGTCATCGGATCAACTGGGCTGAGACGCTTTTGCTCCGGGCCACTAGAGCATGCCCTCACTGTCAGGCTGACACTCACCCCCACCCCCACCCCCAGCCCCAGCCCCCTGAAAAAGACGGGAAATGTAGGAGAATTTCTCCTTAAAAAGCTATTTTTAGCCGTAAATGGATCAGATCTGATTGCGTTTCTGTCAAAGGCGGCTCTTTTAACGTTCACTGTGACGAAAAAGCGACAACTGAAAACTATGTACATTAAGCCGTTAGTATAAAAAGAGTCTATTCTAAAGTGCAGACGTATGAACGGCAGGGTTTTGGGAGTGAATAGTTGAGTATTTGATTCATTATAGCCGCCAACACCAAACACAGATGTGTGTTCTCCGTCTGTGGCTAAAACCTCTCCCACACCTCCTTGGCAATAGAGAAAATATTTAAGCAAGAAAAACATGTGCTACCCTACTGGTTGTGCTACTGTCTAATCCCTGTAACAAGTTTCAGATGAAGGCTCAAAGTTCAATCTGTTCCAAAGCTTCTCTAATGTGTTTGTGAATTTTCTGTCTCGGTGTAAAAAGATTGAATCGCGTCGAGCAGGGGTGTCAATCATTTAGTTTGGGTTCCGCAAGTCGCCCTTTCTGCGCAAAAGTAATATATACTAAGTGTAAAATAAAACACAACACAGGTGCGGGAAGGTGATGTTATGAGACAATTTCCATACATTTATAAAACCAAGAAAAATATTTTCGAATGTTTTGCCCTTTGAAATTTTACGTTTTTATACCACAAGTACAAGGGAAGACAGACATATTTATTTAATGTGTTGTAGAACTGCACAATATATTGTTTGAGCATCGACATCGGAATGTATGTGTGCACGATAGTCACATGACAGGTCCTGTTAATGTAGGAGACGAATGAGCTGAAAATTTTATTATTTAATTTCAATCGAACCTGACACACACTGAGCACAACACAATCATTCTGAAACAGTTTGGACTGAGTCACTGGTAACAAGACTGAAAAATGAGTGAACAACAAGAGAAAATCACCCAAAACCAACAAGAGAAAATCCAACAAACATATACATATATAAAACCAACATATGTCTAAAACAGATATTTTTCAGGAAACTGACCAGTTGTGGAAAAACATTCTCCCACTGCTTATTTTATGTTAATTTTCATCATTTTTACTGATGTGATCTATTATTTTTCAGATTATATCAGTCTGTATTTGGCCCCTGTATCCACATCCTTGACTATTTACATCTTCGGTGTAATGTTTGCGTTTAATAAATTCATTCCGTGGGCTGGACCCTTTTGGTGGGCAGGTTTTTGTCCACTGACCGTATGTTTTACACCGCTGCTGTCCAGGAGATGGAGGATACACTGTGCCTGTGTCAGCCCTTCTTCAGCCCAGTAATAGGCCACGCCCCCTCACTGATATTTTCCACATACTTTTGACACGTGTTCCCCAAAAGTTGTTGTCCTTTTTTTGACTCCGTCCCTCTCATCTTCCCATTTATGATCAGAAGTTTGCGCTCTGAGATAATATCTTATCCCGTCATGATCAAAGCCTGTGTCACATGATGGTTCAGGTCAGTGAAGTGATGAACACATGGACTTTCACCGATTCTCATCTGATTCTATTATTGGAGAAAATGGATCCGTTTGGGTCCAACAAGTACAAAGTCTGCAGTTTAACCCTCTAACACCTCTACTGTACTCTACTGTACTATATTCTACTGTATTGTATTCTACTGTACTCTACTGTCCTGTATTGTACTCTTATACTGTACTCTACTGCACTCTATTGTAATATATTCTACGACATTGCACTCTATTATACTGTACTCTGGTCTACTGTACTATACTATATTGAATTGTATTCTACTATACTGTACTATCATATTTGACTACTGTACTGTATTGTACTCTACTGTACTCTGCTCTACTGTAGTCTACTGTATTGCACTCTACTATATTGAATTGTACTCTATTGCACTATATGATAGAGCATTGTATTGTACTCTACTGTATTGTACGCTAATGTACTATACTCTACTGTCATATAAACTACTCTGACATAATCTCCCCTATTTGATTCTAAATTGCCATTACATTAACTCACAAAACGTCATTCATTCTCACAGTTCTAACATCGTAGAGTTAAACCTCTGAATACTTTCTAAAGTGCTAACAGAGCAGCGATCCACCATGAACCAGTGTCTCCAGATCGACCTGACTGATAGCTTAACATGTGAAATGTGTCGCTGAGGTTGGGGTGGAGGTGGGAGGGGGGGGTTGATTGTGGTGAGACGAGGTCTGCAGAGGCTCAGCAGGAAGCAGGACCCACACATGCTGAACAAGGAACCGCTTATTACATGTTTGCCCAAATAAGCAACACATATGGCTTATATGGCAAATAAGATTTCCTTTAAATATGTTTTACTTAAATTGCTATGACAACGGCATAAACCCTTTCAGTGATACCATGTGAGCTCACTTTTTCCCAGTTTTTAACTTGTATGGTGGGCACATATGCATGCGCATACACATGTACAGTTTTTATCTCTCCCTTTTATTTTTTCCCCTCGACCCTCCGTCTCCTCACCGTATTTCTTTTTCGGCATAAAAACAAAGTTACTCAAATTTCTCGTGTTTTTCGGATCTCATTTTGAGGACAGCTGACCTAAAAAACGCTCCCGGCTGTAGTGTAAGCGAGCTTGTTGTGTTGGGAGAATCAGCTTGTGGCTCTGAGAGAAGCTCATCTGTTGAAGCCAGGGTGTGGGATCAAGTCTTAGCAGACGTTGTGGCCTTAAGTCAACACATTAACAGTAAATGTACCCAGACACACTGAAAGACACTAGGGTTGTTATTGCAACGCTGCGAGTTTTGAGGCATCCTTCAGGGCTGCCGTGCATGCAGGGGTTATAACTCCGTGGTGAGGGCTACTTTCACATACTATGCAAATGAGGGGGATTTTTTTTTTTTTTTTTTTTGGATGCTGTATGCAAACAGCCCGTGAAAACTCGCAAAACTACACCAGAGACAATACCATCTGTCTGTTTCGGTGGGAGAAATAAAGGATGATGTGAGAAAAGAAAAGACAGCTTCATAATAGAAAACAGATACTCAAATGACAGAGGGGTAGATCAGACTGATGGGGCCTATGGCAACAGTCAAATATACAGTAAAGGAACTTTGATTTTTTTTTTCTCCCCACCGTGTTTAAAGGGGAACTACGCAACATTTTTTTTAACCTTAAACACATACAGTACAAACCCTGCATATAACAATCAAAAATACGTCGAAGGTTTTTAATTTTCATGATTTTCGTATTTTTCCCAGCACAGCACCTTATCGCTGAGGTAAAATACATATATCTATAGGAATACGTCACAATAATGTACAATTCTTCCTCACCACAGGTTGACTGTTGGCCAGTATTTAATAAGAGGGCAAGTGCAATATGCATGTTTCTGTCAGTGGCTTTTAGCTTATTTGGCTGCATTTATTATTGTATTTATTGTCTCCTGGGTATTTAAACAGTTCTTGTGGGATTCTTATACAAGTTTTTTTTATGCACTTTATATATAGTTATTTTACGGGTGTGTGTAGGCTTTTAGCTGTTTTTATTATCGTTATATGTTTGTCTTGTGTTCCTTGTTTTCATGTGGTTTGATTGTGGGAGTGACCACACAAAAGTTGCTGTGTCCTGCACAAATGGCAAATAAACGTCTATTATTATTGCTATGTACGCTGTTATAAATATATAAACTGATATTTCATAACAGCAAAAAGTTTAGAAATTGCAGGAGAACAAAGTTTTATCCCAAAAAAAAAGAACCCACTTTGTTTTCTTCAGATACACTCACACTGAGCCAAATTTAAGATAAAAATGTAATAATAATAATAATAATAATAATAATAATAATAATAATAATAATAATAATAATAATAATAATAATAATAATAATAATAATAATAATAATAATAATAATAGACTGTATTTTTATAGTGCTTTACATTTACCTAGGGTTGACCTTAGAGTACCTTTTTGGACATAAACAACTAGTTTTGGAGCAACTATTGCTCCAAAACTCTGGAATGAGTTGCTACTGGGTGTAAGACAGGCCTCTTCTCTACCGGTTTTTAAATCGCGGTTAAATGCTTTATTTCTCTTTGGCTTTTAACTTGTAAACCTCTCTTGTTTGGCATCTGCAAACCCAGATCTGACATAAACCTCTGTCTTTTGTTATTGTTTTTTTAACTTATTTTACTCATTTTCGTGTACAGCACTTTGGCTTCCTCTGAGTTTTTTTTTTTTTTTTTTTTTACTTTGTTTATTAAACAAAAATATTTCAGATATTTTCTCAATAATGTACTTTTCCCCCTTTTTTCACCAAAAAATAAATAAATGGTAAAAAAAATATACAATCTTCCCAAGCCCAAACAGAAAAACAGAAACAAACAAAATCCTACACACACACACACACACACACACACATCAGTTAGCAAATGGTGTATATATATATAAGATACATTGAGATAGGTACATGAACAAAACCACTAAGTAAGTCCACATTAGTGTTGCACCCATTAAACGGCTGCTGATCATAATCAACCAACACTGCCCGGCGATGGGAAAAACACGCCACCCAAGAAGCCGAACACGCAGAACGAAACCACTAGCGACCATTCTCAAATGTCTATGTACCATTCAAAATAGTAAAAATAGTGAAAATTTAAGAAGCTCAGAATTCTATCAGTTTTACAGTTAGGGTTAACCACTCAGAATGTCTGCGGATCTTTTTAAATATGCTATATAAATAAAGTTGATTGATTATTTGATAAACTCTTATTTTTACCCTGACCTCTGTAGAGTGTATTGTTTTGAACTATTCCTTTTTTACCCCACACCTCCCAAAAGGGAGAGGGGTGTTGCAAAAACAAATGATACAATTTCTATTAAATTGTCAGGAAAGGTGCAAAGTGGTCCAGAGCAGATCCCATTAAATTTTGATGAAGTAGGTCAAAGGTCACAGTCACCAAAAATATGTTTTCACAATTATAAGAGATAGGGCAAATCATTTAAACTGTGGGCCGAGGGGGCGGGGTTTGTTGTGCCGGGCACCAGTTGTTTGTGTAGTTTTGTGCTTGTTGTACTATGTGTGGTAATAACTGCAAAAATCCCCAAAAATAAACTATTCATTCATTTAGTCATGTGCTGAAATGACAAATAAATTAGAATCTGAAGGTATTATTATTATTATTTTTATTATTATTAAGTAAGGTAAAGAAGTATTTTTGTCATTTGTAACTCGACACCTCTGACTCACCTTATAAGCTCTATTTATTTGCGATGCAGCCCAGGATGCGTACTTCATATTGTCCTTCTTCACCTTGGCACTAACTTTGGGGCTGGCAGCGATGTGGCTTGCAGACTGGAGGGAAAACAGAATAAAGAAAAAAAAACAACAAAAAAATACATGAGGAAGAAGCAAAGGAGAGAGTGGGTGGAGGTTAAGGGGTAGGGGTGGGGGTGGGGGTGGGGGGGTGATGGTGGTTGTTTTTATATCAAACCTGGGTGAAATGGCAATAAAAGCGTAATTGAGATGAATGTGCAACCGCTCTTACCATCCACCACTCCACTAGTCATTGTGGCAGAAGGAAGAGAAAAAACAGACCTTGGCCTGATGACACGGGAGAAATCATTTTATGGGGAGGGAAAAAGTGAGTGTTTTAATGCTTCGTACGTAAATTGTCACTTAACGGGGCTAATTTCTCCAACACCGTCGGGCCCCGGTGATGAAAGGACCCTCTGTGCGTGTGAATGGGCTCCGGCAGCTCCCTTCCGAACCGCAAAAACCCCATGACTTTCCCCATGTTCCCGCTGCCGCCGTCGCCGCAGATGGCCGACCCCAACTGACTGCACTTCAAAGCCCCCTGAGCTACGGTGCTGAAACTTTAACTGCGCGCCCATCGACCTGGCTCTGCTCTTTTCCTCTGAAAACGGTTTGGCTACTGGATTTTTTTTTTTTTTTTAGTAAGCAGATTTAATATATTTTTTAAATTTCATTTCAACAGAAACCTCAATTTAGATGATGTCAACGGACGCAGGCTATCCCCGAATAACAGCGCCGACGATTATGGAGGGGAATCCCCCCACGCAAAGTGTTGTGAGTAACTAACCCGCAGGCCGACTGTGGTCAGCGCTACCGGGTCGAAGCGTCTGGGATGGCGCATAAAAAAACAGAAAACAAAACAAACAAGGGAAAAAAAAAAAAAAAAAAAGCTGAAAGTTTCCTGTCCGCTGGCTGAACTTCGTGCACCTGTCAAGATCTGGGGCCGCTGAGATTAGTTGACAATCTGCAAAAGGCACTATTAGACAGATCTGTGACTGATAAAGAATAAACTCCCACCTGAAGTATCCACTAAAGACCTGAGTGTCGGTGGATGACTTGTCAGGAAACAGTGCAGGGGCCTGCTCTGTGTCCAAACCGACTTGAGAGTGAACAGAAGCGTGTGTGTGTGTGTGTGTGTGTGTGTGTGTCCTTTGCTGCCCACAGCTCCAGCGGTTTCAGAGGGTTCAGGGGCTGCAATGAGGTGTTTGGAAGAGCTGAAGAATCCCAGCGCAGCCCTGACGAAAACACTGGGGCTCTGTGTGTTGGACCTGCTTCCCCTTCTCCACCTCCTCCCAACCTCCACCTTTTCTAACGCTGTACCGCTTGGTTTGTATTCTTATGTCAGGTCTCACTTACATATGATGCATTAGCGCTAGCAGACAACATCCTGTTTAAACCAAAAACCTTAGATTAAAGAGCCGCTTGCTAACGCTACAATTAAACCGGCACCTGGTTCGGAGAAATTGCCAACGACAAAAAAAAAAAACGCTCGGAGCGGTCCGACTCCTCTTTCTCCTGTGCTTTTACTCCTCGGCTGCTTTATTTATTCAAGTCATAAACATAAAAAAAGGTCTCACCGAAGGGGTATTATTACTAAAATAAAGAGCTCCAGAGGGGCAGACTTTCCGATGTTGGAGTTCACCGTCTGAGTCAGCAGCGAGTTGACCTGTCTGAGAGCCCCTTCTTCACTCACCCCAAAAACACACACACATGCACACATCCTCAACCTTGACAAACCACAGGGTTACAAAAAAAGCTTCTACTGTTTTTGTTTTTTCTTTTCTTTTTTTTTTTCTCCCTCCCTCTCTTTCTCTTCATGCAAAGCAGTACTCACCATGTACAGTCCAAACAATGCCCTCATGTTTCGGTTGTTCAGCCTCAGCGCCTGGGCGAAATACTTTCTGGACAGCTCCAGGTTTTCCAGCCCCCCCTGGGTGTACTTCACCTGCGTGAGGAGGCATTAAACACGGCCAATAAGCTGCTGCTAAAGGGCAACTCCGGGAATGACAGCATGACATCTGAATAAGCAATACATGTCAACCCAGTGTAAACATTTCTCCTTCTCGTGAGCCTGTATTCCCGATGACGTTGAAGTGTGCGCCGGTGTCTCTTGGTGTCGGGAGAGAGGCTCCATTCAACGGCTAAACATTTATTCCACAGTTTGCCCCCCCCCCGTCCTTGATGACAGACGACCAGGGCGAGTACCTACCTCAGCGTACTGCTCACAGTACAAGTGATTGTGAGGATTGGTCATCATCAGCTCCTCCAGACAAAACGCAGCTTTTCCATAGCTGTGGAAATCACAAGGGGAAACAATAAGCGGATTGATACAGCTGTGAATGTGTCATCCTTTCACTTGCTGAACTGTGAAGTACAACGTCTATGCCCAATAAACTTGCAGGTATAAATCTGGGTAGAAAACTGCGCTGGACATTGGTGTAGTTTACGAGTGCCTCTGACTTATAGCCTGTGATGAGGACATGTGTGAAGATCCACCTCATAACATATAGTTTATTTACAGTAACAGGGAAGGTTACTCGGTCCAGACAGTTGGCAAAAGGTAAAAACTTATCTAGCGTGGTGAATCTCTGTCGTCTGGGGACACCGAGGAGCAACACAGGGAGGGCAGTAAGGATCAATCTTGTCTGTGTGTGTGTTTTTTCAGCCTTTAATGTGTAGTTAACTACCTTCCTGAGGTCAGCACTACAGTAAGAGCTGGCACACTGTGCCTATACTCAGATGAGATCACTTCTCAGCAGCAGACTGCTGAGCTGTTGACCTCACACTAATCTGCTGCCACTCCACTTCTAATACAGTTTCCCTTTCACAGGACCAGGCCAAGACATTCGAACATACAGTATATCATTGGACACAAAACCACAAAGTATTTGTACACCTAACAAAAAGTAGCTAACGCAGCATCACAGAGGCAGAGGCAGACCTACTCTGAAATCTAGATATGCATTTAGACTCATTGACCCTTTTATCGGGCAAGTGACTTTTGATGCTTTCTGCGTGGATTACAAAACAATGACAGCGACGGTTCCAGTGAGGACAGTCGGTCAAACACTGTCAGACACATCAATAAGGTCCACATCTGCGTGAACAGTGAGTGGACATGCTTTACTCTGTTCCATGAAATACAGATGCAGAAAAAATTATGAGACCACCTAAAGCAGGCATGTCCAAACTACTCCAGAAAGGGCCGGTGTGGCTGCAGGTTGTTGTTCCAACCAACCAAGAGTTCACAGTATGACCAATCAACTCTCTGAAGATCAGTTGATTAATTGAGTCCAGTCTGGTGTGATGCTGCTTGGTTGGTTGGAACAAAAACCTGCAGCCACAACGGCCCTTTGTGGAATAGTTTGGACATGCCTGATCTAAAGTCATTAAAAACAATGGTTCTGCAATCCAGCCCTAACTCCTGTGTGTATCATGTGACTAAAACAGAAAGAAAATAGTCAATGAATAAAAGCACTGTTTTTCTCGGTACAATGACAGATACTTATGGAAGAACTCAAGTCATTTCGTTTTTTATTCAAAAAATGTGTAAAATGGATATCGGCTCTGAAACGAGACTATTATGAGTTATTTTTGTTGGTATAATTACATCTGTCCCAACAAATGGATCTTTATTTGGACCAAGGTAGCTTTATAGGCATTCTCTGAATACTTGTAATGGTGTCTTCACTGGTCTAAACAAACAAACGAAAAAAAAAAAAAATCAGGCAGCTATGGCTGATCCAAAACGGTGCTGCCAGAGTCCTGACCAATACCAGGAAACTGGACCACATCACACCGGTCCTCAAATCCTTCCATTGTCTTCCTGTGGGTCAAAGGACAGAATTCAAAATCTTACTCCTGGTCTATAAAGCACTAAACGGCCTTGGACCCAAATACATCCTAGACCTGCTGGTTCCCTATGAAGCACCCAGAGCCCTGAGGTCATAGGTCATCAGGGACAGGTTGACACAATCCACACAATCAAGCATCCTTCAGTTGTTCTGCTCCTCACCTGTGGAACAAACTACCTGAATACCTGAGGCCTGAGAAAAACTGTCAGTTCATTTAAATCAGACTGAAAACATGACTGTTCACTGGAGCTTTGACTGACATTATGAATTGTCTTTTAAATGTTTTTATCTCTCCTATTTTAATTGTCTTCTCATTTTAATTTTCTTACGTTTTATGTGAAGGACCATTAATTGTCCTGTACATGAAATGTGGTATATAAATAAATTTGACTTGCCTTGTTTTTACAAAAAAAATAATTCTTGATACTTGTGGACCAGGAACCAAGTATGGTAACTTAATTGACCTTGATTTTCTACATAACATTTCCAAAATGTTCACAAAAGTCAAGTCTTGTTTTGTCTAATAACACACTAATGTTTGAGTATTTCTATCAGTGACCAATAAAGGGTTATGGAACAGAAGTTTTCACTAACCTCACTAAATGTTACTCTTCAGGTGGTTATATCATCTTTTTTTTTTAATTAAAATGTGTATTTCAAACAAAGGATAACACACAGACACATCACTGATACAAAGTACGCTGTTCTTTTTTTCTTTTTGAAGGAAAAAAAGGAGTTTAAATTACACTCACTGAAGGTAGATAAGAAATAGGAACAATAATATACATAAAATAATGACAAAGTTTTTGATTACATCTTATTTTAAGTGTGATGAGAATTTTTTTATTTTTTTTTACTGGAAATGAGGGAAAATATTTGGATTTTTTCAGCGCAGTTAATTCTCCGGCTTTGCTTAAGTTTATGTTTCTTAATTAATCTCATCAGTTAAAGTAAAAAAGAAATAGTTTCTAAGTCATTTCACTGTGTGTGAAACAGGAAAAAGCCTAAAAAAAAAAGCCTGTTCTGCAAATAAACGCAATGATCCCGCCGTTGCTCCGACATCAAGAACCCATCGGTCGACTAACTAGCTGAAAGATTAACAGCGTCGGAGGGAAAGGAAGGTGGGGACAGAACGAAAGAAATAAACAGGGGGAAGGGGTTTGAGTAGAAGGAGATCAGAGGGCTTGGAAGGTTGGGGGCTGCTTACAATTACCACTTCCTCTCAGTAAAGACTTTCAGATGTGCTGGTGCAGTGGCCGTAGCCTGTGCAGGGGCGCTGGCATCAGCCGCCGGGGCCTAGTTTTGTACCAGGGCCAGACCCTTACTTCTTTCTTACTCTTCCTCTAAAACAGGGGTCTCAAACATGCGGTTCGGGGGCCAAATGCGGCCTGCCAAAGGTTCCAATGTGGTCACTGGGATGAGTTTGCAAAGTGCAATAATTCCACAGTTCCACATACAGACAAATATTATTGAGATCAGGGGTGTCAAACTCACTTTAATTCAGGGGCCACATTCAGCCTAAAAGGGTATAAAAGTGGGCCGGAAAATAATAAAAAGATATAATGTCAACTCCAAAGTTTTCTCTGTTTTTCAGCAAAAATAGTAAAATTCCATCATGAAAATGTTTCCATCGACGAACTGTACTTGAACATGAACAGATATTAACAACCTGAAAATTCTTTAAAAAAATAATTGCGATATTAACAATATTGCACTTTAGTTTATCATTTATATACATTCGCATCACAAATTAAAGATAATTGTGAATTTACAAATGCACACATTTAGAAACATTCACAAAATTGGTAAAATTCCAAATTTCAGGTTATTCACATTTTTTTGTATCAGGCTAGTCTATTTATTTATTTGTTTGATTCTTTATTTATTCCCTTTTTTTTCAACACTAAAACAAAGATGAAAATTTGCATTTTTTCATAATTGTTTATTATGATTATATTCTGATCCATTTCAGAGGTCAAATAATTTTTTATTCTTTACTTATTAATATCTTTTGTGTCATTTTTTGCATTTCACAAATTTATCCCGGGGCCAGATTGGCCTATTTGGGCCCCTTGACACCTCTGATCTAAATTGAAATAACATTAAAAACCTAAAAAAAAAACTAAGAAAAACTGTTTTCCCCCAGTTCATTATACAGTTAGTGGACCACCAGGCCTTGCTTGCGTCCCCACCAAGCTAAGTATCACTATTTTTCTATTTGAAAGAAATTTATACATTACAACTAATCACACAAACACACACAATGTTAGCATGAATGTTAATATAATTTCAGAATCTCTGGATATATATCTATATAATAAAGTGAAAGTGTAGCCTTTACTCATTCTTGATGTTTTCTACTAAATAAATCATAATGAAGCCTCGATATGACACATTTTTATCCCACTTTGTGGATTCTGACATAGACATTTATTCATTTATTTATGAAATACTAAAGACAAATAAAGTATCCTTCAGTGTGTGTTTTTGTAGCAGTTGGTGTAAGTATTGTTAATAAATGTTGTACAATAAAACATAATAGATATAATTTCATATTTCTTGTAAACTGTTAGCTTTTCTTATTATTTAATGTATTTATTTTCACGGAAGTATGGTGGTCTACCAGGGGTCTTCACTAGTAGCTCTACAACCAGGCTTAGACAGATTCTGGGGAAAATCCTGAATAAATCCATATTTTCTTCTTGGTTTGATGTGAAAAACATTTTATATTGTGCCGATAATGGCAACTTCAAATGTTTAATCTTTGTTTGAAGTTTAAAAAAGTAACATGAAAATATTTATATTTACAAACTATAATGTAAGAATAAAATGAGAAAACCTGAACTAGTATGAATATGAAATCTCTAAAGAAAATTCACTACAATTTTTGCAAGTTTTTGCTTCTTCATGTGAAATTAATATTAAAAAAATAAATTACAATTTATTTTTCCTTGGAAATTTGAGGGGGTTTTTTCTGGTTATTCCCATACTTTTTGTGTGTATAGTTTGTAAAAGAAAATCTTTACATAATTTAATGGCATTAAATCAAAGACAAAAGTTTGGAGTTATTATTCACATGGTATTATATTATTTTACTGGAAATCAAATCAGCCTGAATGTGGCCCTTGAAAGATAAGTTTGAGAGCCCTGATGTAAAGCAAGGGTGCCGGACTGCACCCTTTAGCCCTGAGGTCATAATATCCTTTAAAAAAAAAAAAAAAAGTCTATATTTTATTCTCAGTTTTTTCTACGTCTATAAAGGATGCCAACTTAAAATTTGTATCTTTGTTTCAGTGGAAAAATTAACAAAACATTATTAAATTATTTACATTTACAATCTATTCTGTAACAAAATATGAATATGAAAAACCTGAAATGCCTAATGAAAATTGAACACAATTTCAAGCAATTTCTGGTTCTGTCACGAAGTGTTTAGTGTCTTTATAGATATGATCCAGAGTAAAACACATGGACAAATGATAAGTTTAAGCTTAATATTGTTAAAACTGCCCTTATTTTACCTGTGAAATATCACTTTTTTCAGCTTATTCACATATTTTGCATTTGGATACTTTATAAAACTAAGTATTTTCATAATTTAGGGGTGGGTTTTACACTAAAACAAAGACAAAAACTTGGAGTTCTTATTATTCATAGGTTATTATGCTATTATTTTACTGGGTATCAAATCAGTGGCTGAGTGGTTAGCACTCTTGCCTCACAGCAGGGGGTCCTGGGTTCGATTCCCGGACCGTGCAGGCCTTTCTGTGTGGAGGTTCCATGTTTCTCTCCCCATGTCTGGATGGGTTTCCTCTGGGTGCTCCAGTTTCATCACCCAAAAACATGTTAGGGTAACAATCCTCCAGCCAGGTAACTGACCATGAGCCTGGGTCCACGTCTACAGATGGTTCCGCCCATGGCTGCCCACTGCTCCTTAGGATGACTTAAATGCAGAGGACAAATTTCGTAGTACAATTGTATGATGACAATAAAGTACTATCTTATCTTATCTAAACATGTTGCGTGTGAATTTCCCCAATGTGGGATCAATAAAGTCCATCTCATCTTATCTTAAATCGGGCTGAATATAGCCCCTGGAAGAGCGGGCCGAATGGGGCCCCCGGGCCGCATGTTTGACACCCCTGCTCTAAAGCCAATTGAACCCCCACCATCAACAAACTGTCCTCAATGGCCATTACCAAGCTCGCTCATCACTGCGGCGCTCCGGCCAGGTTGTAGCCGGTGTTATGTGTGAAACTGTGAGAATTGTATTTGTTTCTTTTGGAGGTTAGTGAAAAACCATCAGCGCTGGCTTCCCCTCATCTCGATACCGCATTCTGACTGTGTAGAAGACGAAAATGGATTCAGACTGTGCAAAGTACGGTTGAAAAAAAAAATAAAGCGTTAGTATTTATCTTGTAATTTCGGATGACCGGTCCAGTTTTCGTAGGATGAAGCCGGCAGCGGATTCCAACAGTGATCTCCCTGTCTAAACACAGCCGGCGTAAGGATTGATTTAACCCTTTAACCCTTGACGTGTCTGTGGTGAGCGTCGGGGAATGTAGGATTTATTTTCAATATTCATACAATTTCAACCGTTTATGCTCCATAATGTTTTCAAAAACGAGCTGATGGAATAAGACCTGGTTCTTTCCGTCGACATCTGACAGGGTTCCCACTCTTTCCCTGAAATTATTTTCCTGGGACATTTTCACCCACTACAAAAGACAAATCATCATGTACTACACTGGAAATACAATACAAATCTGACCAAGTGTATTTGTCTCACTTCTAGTCCAAATATCTCATCATCACATTTAAAATCAGACAGAATCACCTAAAGAGGAACTTTTAAGTGAGAAATAAGAACTGATTTATAGACAATAGAAGTGGAAAATATATTAAAAAAAAAAAAAAACACCTTACTATGAGAACCCCCCCCCCAACATTTTCACAGGCCTCGAACTCTGGCAATGTTTAAGTCGAGGCTGAAAATGAATGTGTATCCTCCTGAGACCCAGTTAAGTGAAAATTTCAGCTGTTTCACATTCAATAATTATTTTAATTGGAAACCGCATAATGAGGCTGTTTTTACAGATAAATAAAAAATATATATATTTACTTATTTTCTCAATGGATTCCTTTGCAATGGACACCATTTTTAAGTTAAACTATCAAACTTTTGGACAAAAATGCATTGCTTGGTCTCAGGAGGATTTAACAACTGAAAGACTTCTATCTGTTCTCTTTTACATTATTTTAATTGATTGATAGTTATGTTTTATAGTTTAGGGTTTAACTGTAACTGTGTGTTTTTAACACCTGTCTCTTGTTCTAGTTTTGTAAAACATGTGAATTTCCTTGTTTATGAATTGTACTATACAAAATGTTTGCTTGTTCCATTGATGTGTGTGTGTGTGTGTATATATATATATATATATATATATATATATATATATATATATATATATATATATGGTTTATCTGTAATTGTGTATTATTGGCTTGAATTTAGCAAAAAATAAAAATCTTGAATTAAACAAACGAAAAAAAAAAAACCTGCCAATGTAACTAGATAAGTGAGCCTTTGCAGATGTATTGTCTATAAATCAGTTCTTATATCCTACTGAAAAGTTCCTCATCAGGTGATTTTGTCTCATTTCAAGTGTGATGAGATAATTAGATTAGAAATGAGAAAAATACACTTGGCTAGGTGTGGATTTTTGCAGCGTGGATCGTCTTTGAAGAACACTGTGTGATGCCCTTTGTCTTTCAGCCTTTTTACACGGGCGTTTTTATTCCCGTTTAATTCTGAATGAAAGTTAATTCCGCTTTAAGATGAACCATTTTCCTGTTGAAAATGTTAATTCTGAATTAAACGCAATTCCGAATAAAGTCACTGGTTTATTCCGATGTTAATTCTGAAAAAGCTCATTCCTGTCACCTGTAAATAGTTTATTCTGCTTTAACATTCTTCCTGTCTTTCTGCACATGCTCCTGGTCTTGTCGTGATGACATACGTCGATGATGATGATGGACATATTCCGTGCTGTCGGCATTAGTGTAGGAACATTTTCGGAGACGGTTGTACGTAGCAAGCCATTAGAAAAATGAATGCAAAAATAGCATGTAGTATCTGGTCTTCCATGTTGATAATTGCAACGAAAGCAAACCAGAAAGTAGGCGCAATTATTTTCTTCCGTCAGACGTCACATGGGCGTTCTGTCCAATCAGAACCCTCTGTACCCCCAGCTCTTAAAGCCACTTCCCATGTAAACATTAATTCAAAATTAACATGTCCATGTAAACACGAAGGAAATGGCTTTAATTCCGAATTACTTCATTCGGAATAAATATTACTGAATTAAAAAACACCATGTAAAACGTACCCAGTGTCTGTTATTCCACAGCGTTTTTAACACCTAAAACAGTGGCAGCAGCTTTCGTGACACGTCTCCAGATGCAACATCGCAGCGGCCCGTTTACCTGGAATAATGTCTCTGGGGTTAAAAGGTCAACAGTGTCAACTTAAAGGCTATTAATTACATTTTTAAAGCCTTCGCACAGCTTCCTGCCGCGGCCCTAACAATGGCGGTGCGGAGCCTGTGCCTTTGTTTATTTTTAGCTCCCAGGGTGTTGCACCACGGCCGGGGAGGAGAGTTTATTTTCTCTTTCTTGTTTGTCCATCGGCCTCTGTTTTCTCTCGCCGGGGGAAAGAAAAGTGCCACCACCTTCTCCTGGGAATTTCACAGCGAGCGCCCTGTCCTCCTGGAAAAGAGTGGGCGATAATGTCAGGCTATCCGGAAGAGGAGGAGGAGGAGGAGGGGAAACAGGGACTTTGTATCCCAAAATAAAGAAAACAAAGAAAAGAAATTGACACGCCTGTAGATAAGGGGCTGTGGGAGTGAATGGTGTGATATTAGAAGTGTTGGGATAAGCTGGGAGATAATCCGCTCACCCCTGGATTTCCTCTGGCTACTACAGCAATAAAGCCTCCCAAACAAAAGCACCAAATATCCAATAAGTAGCCTTCTCGCCACGGTGCACATTCCTGCCGCCGCCGCCTTCGTGCCGGAGCAACCCAGCGGCGGCCCGCGGGCGAGCGTGTCCGCACACACACGGGAGACTTGCGTACTCGTACAAAACAGTAGTTGGGACGGCACACAAACGCTCCAGTAACTTCTGATCCCCAGACAATTAAGGAGGGATAAAAGGTGACACAAACCAAATTATTTATTTTTTTTTTGCTTACAATACTGTCTGGTAAAATTCTCCCTGGCAACTGAGATATCAGTGGGAGGCCGGAGGGGTGGGGTGGGGGGGCGGGGGGAGTCCTTCTGCTCTCATATGCAGGAAAGGTGGCTTAAGACTCAAATCCTATTAAACTACTCTTATGTGACAAACGTGGACAAGGCTCCATTCAGACCTCTGGCTCAGTTTGGCATCTCACCGCCTTCTATTGTGGTCAACGAAGAGCCGTCGGGAAATCAAGCCATCAGGGTGAAATGAAGCCCCAGTACATGCCCTGGCTGACGCGCACACCTATGGACGCCACTGTTGGGCTTGTTTACATCAGAGTTGTTATTCATGTTTTAAGACAGATGGATGAATAACTTTATCCGTTTCAGGTAAAAACTGAATTTTTCCTTCTGTCACGGCTCAACGTTAATGGATGGAAAAAAAAATGAATGAAAAAATTCTAAATAAAAGGTTAATTCCTCTCTAAGATGACCACATAAATAATTCCAGTTAAAATGACAACTCCCAATTAAAAATGTATTAAAAAAAAAGCAACTGGTTGATTCCACACATAATTCCTCTGACATGCTTTAACATTATTTTCATGCAATTTATTTCCCTGTTTTTTTACATTAACAGAGAAAACTGCATAACTGTCATTATTGACAGTTCTGAGACACTTCTGAACTAAAATTATTCTGATGCCTGACTGTTAATATCTTCAGAGTGACTACTACCTTTCCTACGCAGGTCAATGTGTCCAGCTCAAGAATTTAAACTGGACTCCGTGTATGTGTGAACTGTTGGCACTTGAAATCATGAATGACTCATTATTGACTCATTATTGGAGTTATCCATAATCAATATTTTTTTCTTTTAAAATATATATATATATATATATATATATATATATATATATATATATATATATATATATATATATATATATATATATATATATATATATATAGTCAGATTTTGATGCAGCTGTTGTTTCACTTCTAAAGTAAAAAGCTGGGAAGGTGAGTGGGGGAAAAAAACAAACTAAAATAGAAATGTCTTTACTCGTGTTCATTGATGTAGAGCTCCGACAGTTCGTGCCACGCCTCCTGGTCCCCGACAAACCTGTGACAAAAACATTAAATTTAGATTCTCGTCCTCAAATGTATTGTAACACATCATGTCAACAACACTGACTTAAAAAAAAAAAAAACTGTTGCAAATATAAAGGATGCAAAAAGAATTTCGATTCATTACTTATTTCTTATTTCTATATTTAAAGATGATGTATTAAAGCTTTATTTAAATTACACTTAGCGGTGCATGTTATATTTGTGCATTTAAAAGGACGTAAAAAATGTGTATAATAACAAAATACAGAACATTATCTGAATAAGTGAAAATTCAATTACAATGTAGAATGATGCATAAAATAAGATTTTATTGTGATAAATTAATATAAACTATCATGATTAGGAGATATTATTATTAAATACCGGGTTTGTAGGAAATATAATGTGAATATAAATATACTTATAGTTGATTATACAAACTGGATTGTGTGAGGTGACAATATGTATATCAATGATTGTGGATGCTTTGTCTAACAGATAAATGGATATAAAAATTATTAGTTTGTAAAAAGTTGTACTTCTTCCCACCCCATTTCGAGGGCAAGACATTTTTTTGTTGACCATTTTGATTGATCTTTTGATTATTTTGTGTGCTCGCAATAAATTGAACTGAACCTTCAGGTAGGTCATATTATTTTTTAATTTGTTTTAGGTTAGAATTCAAAAGTTGTTTATTTTTGCATTATTTTTTTAAATCCTGACCCATCCAGTAAAATCCACACATTATAAACAATGTTAAATTACTACACTAACACCCTTCTACCAAGTCATTAAAAAGTTCAGGGTCACTACACATTTCTAGGAGTTCAATTTAACACCCTTTAAAGACGACTTAAAACAGAATTTAATGCCTTATTTTTTACCCCTAGAATTTTGGAAAATTTATTTAATGGTCAATATGAATAATAATAAGAAGAAGAATTGGTTCCAAATTTGAGTAACTAATGTTACTTTCTTTACAGTTTGGTCATTTAACAGATACATTTAAACACAATACAGCCAATAATTTTAAAGAAACAAAACTGAAGACCTACCTAAATAAATGTAACACCTGTTAAAGAAGGTACTAAATGCAGATTTGTAAATTCAAGACTTCTAAGACACTTGAAAAATGCACAATGATATAATTTAACATTAGACCTAGAACACAAAATACTAAAGCATATTAAAGAATGTTGTTAAACATTGACATATGCCAGGATGAACAAAAATGTAAAAAAAAATAAAAAAAGAATAAAAATTAAAAGTAGAAACCAAATCTTTATATAGTATATTGACCCAAAAAATCTGTTTTTTTTGTGTCAAAACATATAGTTTCATGGCTTTTAAATGGTTCAAAGAAAAGGACAGTTTTCAAGTATTTGTCAATTTTGTTTACTGTTCAAGTTGATAAAACACAAAATAAGGGGCCAAAGTGTAAAACCGTATGAAACTAATTTGAACATTATTACATCCATTGTGCCGATGATGTATTTTAGGTGAATAGTGTTAGGATTTGTAAAAAAAAAAGGGGGGGGGGGGTTAAGTTAAACATTATATAAATGAAACTGATATAATGCAGTGAACAATATAGAACACACAACCACTGTTTTTTTTCTATTTCAATACGGAAATGTTGCCTATTAAAGCTTTAAGGCAAACATCTTTTTAATTAAAATACAAGCCGAGGGTGGTGTAGTGGGGGGGGGGGGGGGGGGGGGTGACCCTCTCCCCGGCTGGAGGGAACACTCACTGTTCCAGATACTCATTGAGCTCCCGGATGGCTTCAGTGCTCTTCCCCTGGGCCTTCAATATGGAGATCTTGCGCTTCCTCGCTGCCTGTAGAGCAGAGTAAACAGGATTAGGAACTGGGCTCCTGGAGTGTTTGTCCACGGGGGGGTGTGAAAGGACGAGTGGAAGAGTTGAGTGTTTTTTTTTTTTTTTTTGGTGTAACACAATCCTCTGTAGATCCACTGAGAAACAGTGAAACTAAACAAACTAAAACCTCCAAACACCCAATGATGAAAAACGGAGACTTATCGATCACGTCTGGACCCAAAACTCTAAAACAAATGGGTCAAACCATGACTGCTTGACCACCATGGCGTCCAGAACCTTCACAAACACACACACACACACACACACACACACACACACACACACACACACACACACATTCCCACAACACATAAAAACTTTATTCTTTGTTTCCACCTTTAAATCTCAGCTTAGAACTAATTTATTCAGACAGACCTACTCTATCCGTTAATTTTAATCGTTTTATTTTATTTTAACAACTATGTATGGTGACCTTTAATGTATTGAAAGGCACATAATGATAATATTGCATTTTATTTATTTATATTATTATTATTATTATTATTATTATTATTATTATTATTATTGTCAATCCAACAAATGTAATAAAAACTTGCAGCTTTTAAAGGGATAGTTCGGTATTTCAGTCAATGGACGACCCACTCTACCAACTGAACCACAGCCGCCCCGGTCAACAGCCTGTGGTCAACATGAAAACTGAAATAGGTTGAAATTAACTCTTAACATAATATAAGGGTAAAGGAATACTAGGAATACTAAAAAAAAAAAAAAAAAAAAAAAAAGAAACCACACATTTTCATTATAAAGACAAAGACATTTTGACCCATTTATGGATGGAATGGTTAAGTATATTTATATTAGGATGAGGGAATTTCGAATAATCGGAGGAGCCTACCGCGACTTAATTAGAGATAGTTAGCGGCCATGTCCAAAAAGGAGATGGGCACACACATTATGAGTCAGTGTTTGGGAGTTGGAAGGAACTCAGTGGCTCAGATAAAGCGGTGAGTCATCCTCTAACCAAGTGGGGAAAATGGCACACTCCCCCAAACCCCAATGCCCGTCTTCCTGCCGGCACGGCACGCATCTCAGCCTGCACCAGCCCCACTTACATCAGCTGAAAATTGCTTTCCGCTTCGTTTTGATGTTCAAGTGACCTTAAGGTGGATTAGATTCTCATCAATCTGAATTAGAAAGTATTACTCCTGCTGCTCTGACTTTTCCAAATGTTTTAGCCCCCACCACCACCACCACCCCTCCTCACACCCCTCACCCCCTCCTCTTCCTCCTCCTCTTGGTATTAAGTGAAAACCTTAACAGGAGGCTGCCGCTCCATTAGAAGTGCAGCACCACAGCCTATTTTATTTATGGACTGGCACTTGATTGAGTGGGGCTTCCTCTCATTCACTCATAACCAAAGCCATTGAGGGCTGAGTATGAGTCATGTCTAGAGGGCTGTAAATTTGTTCCTCCTCTAACACTGGCATCACCAGAAATCCACTTATCCATCAAACTGGGACAGAGACCTGAGCAGGGATTGGAGCCTGAATGCCTCACAGAACAGACGACAAACTCAAGAAGCGACAAAGAAAAAAATAAAAAAGCTGTAATACTAGGGGTGTGCGATCCAATGATATTAAATTGTGAAGAATAAGAACGAGTAGAGGATCGTGGACGATCTGCCAATTTGGAGAAATCGGATCGATCGCCTTGGCCAATGAACGCGGTAACTTTTCTCTCATTTACGCGGCAAATGTACGATGCCCTTAACGTGACCGACCAATCATAGCCAATTTTGCTTCGTAACACACTTTCGTACACGCCTCCATCATGTTTTGTTTATGTAAAAAGTCACGTAAAGAGCTATGGCTGACAGCCAAGCTGAGGAGTTTGAGAAGAAAAAGAAATCCACCTTTGTTATATGGGTTTGGTTTGGCTTTTCTCCAACTGACGAACATCCGCAACATGTAAAGTCTGCAAAGAACACTTTACATAAAACAAAAAGTCACTTTTTATCCAGCTTTCTGTTTTTTAAATAACCCTCAACTTTAATACAAAGTTTTATTTATCTACACAATTAATAAATTAAATAGGAAAGTGTGTCCCGTAAACATAAAAGATAGAGCACAATAATAAGAGAATAAATGGTGATGAATCACTGAAGAAAGGTTAAAAACCCAGACAGAACTGACACAAAAGTAGCCATGGGTCTTTATGGGTGAAGAAATATTTTTTCTTAGAAGATGAAATTGGCATTTCTGTATGTGAACCACAAATATCACAATATTATTGTATTAATATTACTGTACACATGGATCACATATTGCAAGTTTTGCTAATATCCTATATATTGGGGAAAAAAAATTAAAAGGGGACTATAGATTTAGAAAAGGCCTAGATATATTTATGTTACTTTTGCATAAAAGGTTGTGGTTTTTTTCTCTTTGAATTATGCTTTTTATTGTTGGTCTTTAATTGTACAGCCGTTTTATATTATTACTCTATTCTTGCATTTTGTTCTTTTTATCTAGCTTTGTGCTCATTGTTCTGTACAGCACTTTGGTCCAATTTTAAATTGCGTTACAAAAGATGGAGAGCGAGAGAGAGAGAGAGAGAGGGAGAGAGAGAAAGATTAATTGTCGACTTTCCCCTGTAAGTCACTGTGGAAAAAGCATCTGCCAAAATGCATAAATAAATGCAGAAATAAAAATGTCTTTTCTTTTGGCAATTTTAACTTTCACTGTTAATTAGCGTTAATTACCTTTTTTTTTTATCATACTCATGGCAAAAACAACTGTAAATGTGCAGAATAAAATTTGATGACCTTATACAGAGAAGCTGTGAGCTAATTTACATGTCCTCAAACATTTAAATGTGTCTTGATTGGTGTTTTTCAACCTCAGGGTCGGGACCCTCTGTCCATCCATCAGCAGCTTTATGCAAAAACTTCTGGACCAATTTCCATGAAATTTTCAGGAAATGTGCAAGGTGGTTCAGAATAGGTCCTATTCAATTTTGGTGAATATAGGTCAAAGGTCACAGTCACCAAAAATGTGTAACGGTCGTCTTAAAGCAGGGGTCTCAAACTCATTTACTTTTAGGGGCCACAGTAAAATAATAACATAACCTGGAAATAATGACAACTACAACTTTTGGTCTGTTTTAGTATAAAAAATACACCATTAAATTCTGCATATACTTACTTTTAGAAAGTATTCAAACCAAAAGTATATGAATAACCACAAAAAAAAAATAAGTTTCTTAAAAAATAAGTGCAATTTTAACAGTATTATACCTCAATTTTTCATTTAGGCATTTATTTCTTTAGACATTTCAGGTTTTTCACATTTCATCGTTACGGGATAGTTTGTAAAGGTATATATTTTTATAATATTGTGATTTTTTTTTGCACTAAAAGAAAGACAAAAATTTTAATTTATTCAACTATTTACTATTCATTGGCATAATATGTTGGTTTTTTTTCCACATCAAACCAAGAAGAAAATATGGAATTGTTCATTTTTGTAGTTTATTCTGTCGGTCATATTAGTCTGCATGTGGAATCTGAACTAAAATTAATTCCACAACCTTGACTGAAGAATTTTTTGTAAGATTCATCCCGCGGGCTGCATTGGGACCTTTTGCCGGCCACATTTTTGCTCCGGGCCACATGTTTGTCTTAAAGGTTTAAACACAACTACATTAGTGACGCTGAACACACACTCCTACGCCACAGACACACCCAGCTTTCTTCTTTCACAGATAAAGAACCACTTGGGACTCAAAGGAACATATGGAAGTTGGTAGCCCAGAGTCATACAGCACTTTATTAAACCAGAAGCTATTCCAAACCACTCCTCTTCTCCTCCTTTCTCCAACTAATGATCCAGAAAAACCTGGCAGTGGCTCCGATCCCTCTGTTGTCGTGATTCTTTTTTAATTAGTGCTCTGAGGCGACCTTAGGAGCGAGGACTGGATTATTTACATCACCCCTGGCTCCATGCTGCGACCTACCGCAACCTCCCGTTATAATAAGAATCAGAAGGGTGGCACACCTAGGCCGCCGAACATGAAATAGGACTGAAGGAAATGAGAAACCGAGGGAAACGCACATGTCATTTATGGCACTTTAACTGCTGTCAAAGGCAGGCATTTCATTTATTTTATTCTATTTTGCAGTTTTCAATTACTGCTCCAACACAAAAACATAGAAACACAGGCTCAGATGTGTTAACAACAAGCCGGTCCTTAGTTAAAGAAAGGACAGGCCCTGGTGTTCACACTCTTTCCCAGAACATTTTCAGTCACTATAAAGGTAAGTTATCACGTCATACACTGATCCATTCCCCTATCCCTCTCATTCTTTTGTTCAGTCGTAACTTACATTTACCCTGATTGGTTCTATTTATTATTCATTGGAAGTGCAGTCTACGGCTATAATTCATCTCTGAAAAATAATTATGACAAATGTATCAGACTAATGATGAGTAGCACGGCTAGAGATTACAGCGGAACACTTCAGTAACTTTAAAAAAAATTGAGTTATAATGTTCAGGTGGGCAATTCGCAACTCAACTTTCTCTTCTTTTGTGCATTGCCTCTAAAAATATTTGTAAATTTTCAACTAATCGCTGAAAAACTATGTCTTTTCTTACATCTCTGTTAAAAAACACATGGGGTCACAAGACAGGGGGAGGATAAATAATTAAATAATTCTCCAGGATAACTTGACTTTTTTTCCCCCCTCGTTTTCCATATGTTTTCCATGACTGGAAAATCGGTCGATCATTTTCCAGGTTTTCCAGGACGTGTGGGAACCCTGGGCAGAGGACAGTCACTGGTATACAGACAGAACCCTTAGGCTGATCTAACTTCTTCCAAGTATGTGATAAACGGATTCTGAGCACTTAGAACATGTCCTCAAAGACCTGAGCTTTTCCATGTGTATTAATGACAACGTATCGTTGACCCACATTTGAAAAGGAGAAGGATTTGGATCATATCAGCCTCGTAACGATTATCATTCCAAGTTCCAGTGGACGCTGCAGTAGTATTACAGGTCTGAGAGCAGCCAAAAATAGCAAGGAAAAGGCAGGTGATGGTTATGAACACGGCAGAGACGGGGGAATTTATGTAAATGAGAAGCTGAGAAATGCGATGTTATTTTTATCCTTTGTTCCAACCAGTGGATGTAATTTCGCTTTGAACCCGTGCTCTATATTTCAGATCATTTGACAAATATGCATGAATACAGTTCGTCTTCTAATAAATCTGTAATTGCTTATGATTGTGGGTCAACCTCAGGAGTCATCCGCGGCTTATTGAAGAAACATTAGCTTTTATATTGACCAATTAGGGTGAAATTAGAGGGTTGGAGATCAATATTATCACAGTGACAGAGTTCACTGAAGGGCATTTAAAATCCTTTGTATGCAAATGTTGTGGGAAGAGCATAATCTGAAATACTCACAAGGAGAAATAAAAAAGGTGGAAAAAATGCATTTACACACGCAGACAAGAATTTTGCCAGATCATTGCTGTAGGTATTGGAACATAGCGAGCAATGGAAGGGCTAAGAGTTTGAAACATTTTTTGGACACCGCCATGGCAAAAAATCCTTGAGCAATTTTTGTTGATTCAACAATTTTGGTTAATGGGTACCACATCTATTCCACAGCCTATAATTACAACAGCTCAGTTTCCAATCTCTGCTTCGCATGCTGGGATGCCTCGCAAGTCTTCCTTGTGGTCGCCAATTTTCCGCCATTTCTCAGGCCCATCTCCTGCCCCGATCCTTAAAAGCATGTTGAACATGCAGGGGGGAGGGGGAGTGGGGAGTGGGGGGGGGTGGGGGGGGTGGGTGGGGGGAGATAGCCTTCACTGAGACAGGTGACCTAAACGCTGCCGTCATATCGTCGCTCCACCCGTTGCCTCTACACCCAAACCTTTCAGGGCGAGGACTGTGGGAAAAAAGGTTTAAGGTTACCCTCCTGTGGACCGAGGAACCCATTTGCTGCTTTGTTCCATTCCCTGCCCCGGGTTTGATTGGCAGCCTACGCTCACTGGGGTGGCAGCATGAGCCGTTCAGACAGCAGGAAGCGACCGTTCCCTTTCCGTGTTGTCCCTGGGATGCCCTGGGATTCATTGGAATTACAACTCCCATTGTCAAAACACTGGCAGGACTTCAGACTATGACCAATTACTTACTTAAAACATAAATTTGCTGGAACGACCCATTTTGTTTTGTGCAACGGAGATGGCTTTCCAAGCAACAAAAATAATTTCAGATTGGATATTTGCTTATTAAGTGTGGTGTAAGACAAAACCAACAGAGTTTGGAAGAGCACACTACTATAAAAATGTTTTTTTGCAAATCGCTGCTGTTTAGTGTTGTCACAGAGGCACAAGCAACGAGACCGGGAAACGATGCCAGTTGGCGATCGGCGAGTTATTTGTGGAATTTGGTTTAAACGCCACCGGCATTAGTGGAAACTGCATATTTTCAGTATACTAATGCAGAGAATGAAAAATAAATACTAATGTAATCCTTGCCTATTAAATCACATCTTCATTAGGGGTGTGTATTGGTAAGAATCAGGCGATATGCTATTAATTATATATTATATATATATATATATATATATATATATATATATATATTATATTATATATATATATTATATTTCCATATATGACAATACTGTTAATAAGGTCATTGTTTTGTTTCCTATTTTTGTAAAGATTAGTTCCTGGAAAAACTTAATTACACCACAAAAACTAAACACATTTTATTTGATTAGAACAGGATTGGATGCTTTATCACAAAACTTACTTTTTTAAAACAATTAAAATGCAGGATGTGGATAAAAAAAATATCCTCCTGAGACAAAGGAAAGTGGACAAGACAAAGGTTTAGTTTTTATTTAACTGAAAAAATTATCTTGATTGGAAACTGCATAAAGCAATAATTTTTTCAGATAAATTTTTTTTATAGATTGTCCTTTGCAATGGTCATCACTGTCTTTCTTTTTTTTCTAAAATAGTCAGATTTTCATCCCCTACAGAGGACAAAAATGCATTGCTGGATCTCAGGAGGATATAACATGACTTTACCAGCAAACACACAAAAATACAGATTATTACACACAGATTATTTATTAGTGATTCTACAAATACACAAAACATTTAATAACGGGCAGAACATTGTTAAACTTTTCAAAATGTTCATATTTGTTCAGGTTATTCCCGTTTTTGTGAAATGATAGTTTGTTTTAGTGTAAATACAGTAAAATTACGTGAATTTTTTTAAATTAAAGAGCAAAATGTGGAATTGGGAGTATTTATTTATAGGTTATTATGATCGTATTTTACTGACCCAACCCATTTTGATCTGTATGTGGAACCTCAAATTAAATTATCGATATATTCACTATTATTTTTGTATTTCACAAATGTGTCCCAGGCCGCGTGTTTGACACTTGTGTTTTGTAGAGATTACAGTTTAATATTCTGCTCCATGAATAAAAGAGCTTAATAAGCAATAAAAAAAAAGCTGAACCTCTGCCATGTCTGGATTTGAGTGAATACCTAAAAATATCAATACTTTCACACTGCATACTTCATCAACATCCCTGGGCTCAACAAGAACTGCACCCTCCAACCAAAGCACTTAATTGAAACGCTGCTGAGAGAACCTGCCTACGAAAACAGCCCTATCCTTTTGCTTTGAAAACCTGACATGCCAATCAGACTTCCACACCTCCAACGGTAATAAAATAAAATAAAAAAAAAAGTATAAAACAAACAGAGGTGGTATTGACAAAGTGAAGGTTGGCGTGGGCGTGAGCCAGAGCGCGATGGGAGGTGAAAATACAGATGACGAACTCATGTTTTTCTGAGCTGTGACAGCAGGCGGGGGTCGCTGAGGATTCACAAGTGCGGGCCGGTTTTTTCACACTGGGATGCGAGGGCCGGAGATCAGCTGAAATATTATCGAAATTGCAAAACGCCCAAGAGTAATATCCAAATCTATCCAAATTCTCTCAGATCATTTCCATCCTAAATGAAGCGTGGTCATGCTACACAGATGCCTCAGCCTACAAATCATATTCTCCGTAAGGCGTAAGGGCGCAAACTTGTGTTAAGACCAAATATTTCTTTTACATTTGTCGACACACCCAAAGTTTTCTGCTCTTTCTCTTGGTGTGGCGATTATGCACACTAATAAATATTGTGTAATAGTATGTGTTGCGTACAGAGTTATAATTGTTGCCAAATATCCCTGCAGTGCACAGTGGTATTTTACAGTGACAGTAAAGTTTATCCTATTCTACTGTATTAATATACGTCATTAATTAATAGCAACTATTACAAGTGGAATCAGTGACATCTTTGAAATCTCTTCTTTAATGATCCATTGGTTTTATTTGTTCTTAAATGAAAGCAAATACATGATCCAGTTTAAAATAAACCACAATATACTTAACTAAGAAAGAAAAAAAAGGCAGCAGCAGATGTTAAAATGACAAGAGTGGCACAGTGCTATGACTACATATAAATTTAAACACATTTTCATAGACTTTCCTTTATGTGATGTCTTGTCTTGTTTTAAAAGGTGGGGTGGGAGATCTTTCTTTGGACAAATTTTTACCAAATTCCTTGAAAACCTCTTCACGGTCCCATATCACATACAAGGTTTGCTGAAAAACCTGAAATGTTTTAGTCCAGTCTTGAGGGTGGAACCACAGGAAACCTCTGGTCAATCAGTGTATTGATCATCTTTACACTGATTGACTGCTGATGCATCCATCAAATTAACTCCCCCAACACGTCTAACTCAATTCTTCCAGAAAATAATCTTTTAAAAAAGAAATTAAACACATTTAAAAAAATTGGCCTCTGCAGTCGTCTGACTGCTAAAGGTATATCCACAAAACACAATGCTTCCAATCTCCCATCATTTCCATCACTTATGTCCACCGATTCATAAACTTATTAAATACAAAATATAAAAGAATGAGTTCATCTGTCTGACTTACACACAAAACTATTACATCCCCAACACTCTATGTTTTGGGGGAATAATTACATTTTTAGTCTTTTTATTCATGATTTATTGTATCGTGATCCTGGTATTATGATTTATACTACACCACCAGGCTTTAACCAATACACGCCCTTACTGAAGATACAGTTTTAAGAATCAGCCATTTCAGTTCAGGGGCCATTCAGCCTTATTTTGGTCCCAAGTGGATCCGACCAGTAAAATACCAACATAATAACCTAGAAATAATGAAAACTAATCCAAAAAACTCCAAAAAAAGTATAATTACATGAAAACGGGTTATGTCACAAACAAGCTTTTAAAAATAAAGTGAACTAGAAAAGCACTCTAAGAGTGCAGACCTCCACCAAGGTAGACCCCCACCCCACCCAGATCACCCCCAAAATGAAATCAGTTCTTTCTGTTCACATTTCCAACATATCCTGAAAATGTCATCAAAATTTGTCCATAAGTCTTTGAGTTATTGTGAACACAGACAGACAGACAAACAGATAAACGCCAGCAAAAACATAACCTCCTTGGCGGAGGTAATAATCTGAGTAAATATGAACAACATGAAACATCTGAAGGGAAACGTGTGTAATGTGACCAACAGAAATTGTTTTGTTTATTTGTAAATTCACTGATCTGCAAGTTGCAAAGCACATGCGTAAATGATAAACGGACACAAAATTGTGACAAACTGCACTCAATTGTCATGGGAAATTACTGCCTTTTGTACAAACTAATTTAAAGATAGGGTAGGAGATCTTGGAAAAACAGTTTGAGAAAGCTGCCTTTTGAAAATACACAATTCAAAAGCCCAAAACCCCCCCGAAGCCACACACCCCAAGAGTACCAGAATGTGCCAACCTGTCTCAGGAGTGTTCATGAGCACGACACGGCATCAATTCACCAAGTTCTGGTGACATTACAGTTTCTGGTGATTCATGTTAGTTACAAAAACAGTTTGCAGGTGACCTTTACATCCGAATATTGCTAATATAACTGGCCAAGCTCTGACTCTGGCTTCATTTCCTGTAAAAATGCTCTGAGTAAGTATTTTTTTATTAATAGAGCACTTTCCATAGACAAGGGATCACAACGTGCTTCACACTGCAAAACAATTCAAATACAGTTTAAAATACTGTTAAAATGCAACAAATATATTAAGTGCAGTCAGATTGTAGCAGCTCTGAGTGCGTTTAAGATTAAAATACTTGTTCAAACAAAAATGTCTTAAGCCTCTGAATGAGCGATTCATGCCCACTGAGGGGTAACGCACAATGGGGGGAGCAGAGGGGGTCAAAGTACACACATTCTGTACTTAAGAAGAAGTAAAGCTACTTGTTTAGAAAAAAAAATATTCTGGTAAAAGTAGAAGTGCCCGATTCAACTCCCTGACTTAAGTAAAAGATTAAGTAAAAAGTAAAAAAGTAAGTAAAATATTTTTACAACTTCTCAATTGTAATAAAGTAAAACTGCATTATTTTGCCATGAATGAATTATACTTATTTAACCAGGAAAAAAGTTTCAAAAGTATATTAAAAAAAAAAGACTTGTGAGTTATTGTGCAGACAATGTGTTTGATCAGGTCATGGTACTCAGTTTTGTTGGTATGGGCAGGAAAATCAGTGGAAAAAAGTCACAATTTAGATGAAACGTCATCATTTGGACATAAAAAAGGTCATGTTGAGATTTTAAAAATGCATAATATATAAATTAAGAGATACAGTCATACATATGAGGTAAGAAATGCATAATTATGAGAAAAAGGGTTGAAATTATGAGCTAAAAGTCACAATTACAATATAGAAAATTCACAATTTCTCTCCACTGATTTTCCCTTTGAAGCAACTTATTTTTAACACTGTGTAGTTTGAAAAAGTATGATGATGTAAAGAGTATAAAGTACAGATATTCATATAAATGTAAAGAGTATAAAGTACAGATATTTATATAAATGTAAGGAGTATAAAGTACAGATATTCATATAAATGTAAGGAGTATAAAGTACATATATTTATATAAATGTAAAGAGTATAAAGTACATATATTCATATAAATGTAAGGAGTATAAAGTACAGATATTCATATAAATGTAAAGAGTATAAAGTACATATATTCATATAAATGTAAGGAGTTTAAAGTACAGATATTTATATAAATGTAAAGAGTATAAAGTACAGATATTCATATAAATGTAAGGAGTTTAAAGTACAGATATTTATATAAATGTAAAGAGTATAAAGTACATATATTCATATAAATGTAAGGAGTATAAAGTACAGATATTCATATAAATGTAAAGAGTATAAAGTACATATATTCATATAAATGTAAGGAGTATAAAGTACATATATTCATATAAATGTAAAGAGTATAAAGTACAGATATTCATATAAATGTAAAGAGTATAAAGTACATATATTCATATAAATGTAAGGAGTATAAAGTACAGATATTCATATAAATGTACAGAGTATAAAGTACAGATATTTATATAAATGTAAAGTGTATAAAGTACAAATATTTATATAAATGTAAAGAGTATAAAGTACAAATATTTATATAAATGTAAAGTGTATAAAGTACAAATATTTATATAAATGTAAAGAGTATAAAGTACAGATATTCATATAAATGTAAAGAGTATAAAGTACATATATTCATATAAATGTAAGGAGTATAAAGTACAGATATTCATATAAATGTACAGAGTATAAAGTACAGATATTTATATAAATGTAAGGAGTATAAAGTACAACTATTTATGCAAAAAAAGAATAAAGTAAAAGTAACAGGTTGCCAGAAAAATAAATACTTAAGTACAGATACCTAAAAAGTCTACTTAAGTACAGTAATGAAGTACTTTTACTTTTTTTTGGGGGGGGCAAATACCAGTTGAGTTTGATAGACATGTCACCGTCCAATCATTTTAATGGGCCGGTTAAAATTATTGAATGGTGTTTTTTTTAGGAATGGTGTTTTTTTTTTCCAGGAAAACGTCTCCAAACCTACCTTTAACTTTTTTTTTTCCACTTAAACAACGAAAAATTCTGAGTCATCGTGGAGTTATTATGCTAATATTTTACTGGTCTGGCCCATTTGAGGTTAAATTGGACAGTATATGGGCCCTGAGCTAAAGTAAATGTGACATCCATGATATAACTTGTGCTGATGACAAACAGTTCATAGTCTTTTTCAAGTTGTAAGTGATATGAAATGAGGTGTAGAGGTTAAGAGTCAGGGTAATATTATGGTAATATAAGGGGCAGAATGTAGAGCTGAAAATATAAATATAGGATAAGATATTTGGATGTACTCTGAGCCACAGGATCATTAGTTTTGTTGGCGTTCCAGAATTTCCATATGATCTTAATATCCAAATCACTAAATTCAGTGCTCTCTCTGTAAAAGAACCGTTAAGTTAAAAAAGAAAATGTAAAATACATCTAAAGCGATCCATATGTCAGCGCGGCTCAGGAAACCAGGAAACTTGCTGAACATCTTCGGGGGTTGGGGTGGGGGGCGGGGGTGAGAGGTAGCCAAAATAAATAAGGTCATGGTTTCTTTGAAAACCCCTCGAAAAGATTTATTTTCTTGCGTGGCCACATGTCCTTATGGAAACAATTAACAGCAGGTACATTATGTTTTGGGTTGGTGGTGAGGGATTGGCAGAACACTAGCTAGACATGCTGCTGCAAAGTTATTTCGATGGGATGAATTGTAGAGCGAGGACAGAACCGCCGAGCGTGGACGGAATTTCAGACTCAAGTCTCCGTCAGCAGGTAAACACAGCGTGGACTTCACACCTGAAGGGCTGCACGATATTTAAAAACAAAAAACTGGCATTGCGATTTTTTTTTTTTTTGCCGTGTGAAAAAAATGCTCATGAGTAAATGTAACGGTGGTGCAGCACCAACGCAAACGGATTAGATTAGTGCTCGAAACAGAACATAGGTTTCAGATGCATCCTTTTTATAACTGAAATAATTCAATAAAATTAATCATTAAAAATAGATAAATTAGTGAAAGGAACATTAAAATTTTTAAATTAAGACAAATAAATAAGACAAAGGAATAAAAATAAATAAAAGTAAAAATATAAGACAAATAAACATAAAATGTCATTAAATTATATGTCTGTGTGTGTGTGAGTGTGTGGTTAATCGGTTAAAATATTTAATCACGATTAATCACATAAGTGCAAGAGTTAACTCGTGATTAATCGCACATTTTCGTGTCATTTAAAATCACTTTAATATTCTACGCCTCTACTAACAAATAGGCTTGGTTTGTACGAATTTGTTTGGTTTGTTTATTATTAAAAAACAAACAGGAAGTGTTACAGACACTAACATCTGTCATAATAAGATATGACAAATAATAATAATAATAATAATAATAATAATAATAATAATAATAATAATAATAATAAAGTCTCAAAAGCAGCCCCTCAAAAAATACTGAATTATTATTTTTTTGCCTTCTTTAACATAAAGCGATACTTTGGTGTACTTTTTGTCATTTGTAAAATGACAAAAAGCTTGGGAACTATAATCACAATTAAAAAAAATAGTTAATCGTGATTAAGTCAATTAATCGTGACAGTTCTAATCTATACACACACAGAAATAAAATAAAATAGCAACACCTGCGATATGACTACTGCGAACGCGTACATTGCAATGTCGAAGCTCAACCATTACACTGTGCAGCTCGACACCTGATGTGGGCGGACAGTAAAGCAGGAGGTAAAACAGGAGGAGCTCAGTCCTGGCCAGGGTCTGTGAGCGCCGTTAAATCACAGTCTTCAAAGGCCAGACTCTTAATTTATGTTTTACTTCCACCAAACATGTCTGCCAGTGACTGGGGCGATGAATCACCCCCCACCCACCACAGCCCCCTCCCTCCCAACACACTCACTTGGGTGACAGGCTGATCAGGTCAGGGGGGGGTCGAAGGTAATTAAACCCTTGAAAGACCCAAACAGCCACTGGAAAACAAAACCATGTGTTGATCTACGCTGTTTAATGAATGACCTCTGAGCCACAAATCCTGTCAATACATGTCAAATTGGTGTCAAATTAGAGCTGCCCGATATTAGAAGAAAAACTGAGATTGCGATTTTTTTTAACCCTGCGATGTATATTTTGATTTGAAAAAATCCTCAGGAGGATATAACAGCTGTGTGGTGCCGAGGCAAACGAACAAACAGATGAGTGGTCGACACGGAACATACGTTTTTGAGTGTCACCCTTCTTGTAGCCAAAATAATTAAAAACAACAATCAAAAATAAATAATTCAAAGAGACATATACATGTAAAAAAAAATTTAAAATTAGAAATATACATTCACACAAATGAATAAATAAATAACTCAAATAAAAAGAATTGCAGGACCTGTGATGTAACTATTGTGCACATGTACATTACGATGTTGATGCTCAAACAGTATGTTGTGCAGCTCTATGTAAAATACAGTTATTTATGTTTTAAAATAAATAATTTGGGATGTTGGATTTGGATGTTCAGATGCTTCGTAGTTACTGCGGAAACACCATCATTTTCAACAACATTGACTCACCAGTAAAACCCATGGAGTTGGATCAATGGCAGTTAATGGACACACTGGGTTTATGTTTAATTAATGAGAGATTTGGTTGAAAAAGTCATCTTTTTTTGTTTCTGATGGAACAAAGCACAACTTTCATCTCAGCTTTTATGAACATCTATAATATGAGTTCATTAAATGTAGTAAAATACATGTTTTCCCAATGGAAAAACTCAAACCAAAGAGGATAATATTGTAATAAATGGTGACAAATTAATTAAGAATCATTAAATAGACACATCCATTTGGGAGCTGTCACTGGGTGTTCACAGGTGAAACGACTCATCACTATTTATTATTATTCTCTGCATTGCGTTTTTCTTAAGGCTTAATTCACTAATCACGTTGACGTTCTTTGAAGCTCAGAATAAAACTGAGGGTTATTATATCAGAAAGAGTAAACTGAAGGAGAAAAAAAAGTGACTTTCCATTCAATTCGCTCATTAACTGAACATAAAAATCAGTTTGACCACCGACAGTCATTGATCCAACTCCATGGGTTTTACTGGTGAATCAATGTTGTAGAAGATGACCGTTTCCATAGTAACTGCAGAGCGGAATGGGTCATATCTGATGACAATGAAAAGACGTAGAGCTGTATTTTACACCAGTTACTGACATGTATTGACAGGTATTTTAGATCAGTAGATGGTTTGGGTCTTTTGGGGGTCTTATAATAATAATAATAATAATACATTTTACCTTTCAAGGTTCTCAAGGCACTAAAACAGAGAATATAAACACATCTAAAAACAAATGGGTAAAAACAAGTGGCTGTAGTAGGTGGAAAAATATATATGTGGGTCTTTATGGGTTCAGGTGCAGGTTGTGGTTTGTTTAATCCACATGAGGTGGGGGAATAAGATGAATAACTGTATTTTACACCAATTATTGACATGTATCGATAGATTTAATGGATCACCACATATTAAGCCTTAACATTAGTAGATGGTTTTGGTCGACAGTGGCCGTTTAGGTTTTTATATTTAACTTTTCTTAACCCATCGAGAAAAACTATCAAGGATCTGCCATGAAAGTCACCCTGGGTCTTTAGAGGTTCACTTGGTAAACTACTTCTCCAACACTGGGGACATTTAAAATAGCTATTTTTTTAATAGTTAAATGAAAGGACTCCAACACTAAGCAGAGTTTATGTCTTTTTTTTTTCTTACCGTATTGGTGGGGTCCTCCTGGAGAATGGCGTCGTAGTGCTTGTTGGCCTCATCGTACCTTCAGAGACAGAAAAGAATAGAAATGTGTATGCAGTTTCTTTGAGGGGGTGGGTGGGGGGGGTTGTCTTTGTTTTAAACCAATCCCAGTTGGATAAAATTAGGTGGTGGGGAAATCAAGCAGAGTTCAAGGTAATCAAGTTTCTGTATACAGAGTGGCAGGTTTCTATGATTACAGTGAGGCTGTACAGAAATCAGCGGTGATCTAAAGCAAGAAATAAACACTCATTTAAGTTTACGGTTGCAGGTCGCACAGTCGACATTGCGAGAGGCTTATATCACTTCACAGTGAGTCATGAAATCAATACAAACAAAGCACACTGTTTTGACGATTGTACTGTATCCAGTTTGATTCACCTTTAAACAAAACCAAATTGCTGCTTTTACATCTGTCCAGATCTGTAGCTTAGTTGTTGGTTCAAGTTGTCTGTATCTTGGCCCGTACGTAATACCATAATGCGCACATATGAACTTGATAAGCAACGATATCCGACTCAGCGCGGCTCAAAACGCTCGGACCGGGCCCACATGATTCTGTTTAAAGAGGAAATTTATGAGCTGTAAATATCAAATCATACGGTAAAGAAATCTGGGGAAAAGGGTGCATGTGCACTTCACTTGTCATGTCAAATCAGGCAGCGAGGGATGATTTTTAACTTTAACTTCTTTTTTTTCTCCCCTCTTCTTCTTCTTCTTCTTTTTTTTTTATATTGGAGCAATCTGCGACGCTGCCGTTCCAGCAGCTGAGGAGGCGGAGTTGTCGGATCACAAACCGTTGGGGGAACTTACGGCCTACATCAGACAGGAGCGACTCTGGTTCCCATTAGCACTGAGCGGCCCCACTTCCAGCTCTGCCGCTTCCCTCACATTCACTTTATTACTCAGCCACACTTTTGGGAGATTTCAGATGGCACCAGGCAACCGCTCGTGAGCCACTTTGATTCGCTTTATTTATTCAGGCGCTAAGTGTGCGTATGTGCGAAGGGGAAGGGTCTCGCCGTTTGAAGCCGTCTCGTTCGAGCGCAGTTCTGTCTGCGGCCAATTAGATCCCAGCATGCCGTTTATTTAATCTGACAGCGCCGGAGCAATCGCTCTCAATTATCACATAAACTCTGACATAACCGATAAACCAGCGACGGTGATCCCGGTGGGGAATGTGAGCGAGGCAATAAACAGATTGAATTACCCGTACTGCGGCTCAGTTCAGACTAAGGCTACATTTTAGACGCAGCCGGTTGTTTTGGAAAACGGATACTTCCTGGGGCTGCACGATAGCGGCAGAACTTGCGATATGCGATATGGATACACAACATTTGTGATGACGATAATATTGTGACATTTCTTGATCAGTGATCTAACTCTATGGGTTTTACTGGTGGATCAATGTTTTTAAGAAGAGGACGGTGTTTCCACGGTAACTATGGAGCCTCTGAACGCCCAAATGAGTCATATCTGATGACCGTGAAAAGATGAAATCTAAAAAAATATTTTACACAGATTATTTACATGGATTAACAGGATGAGTGGATCAGATGTTATTAAGTATTTTAGATCAGTAGATGGTTTCGGAGTTATTTGAGTCTTTCTGGGTTAATAAATGTATGATGAATGGATACATAAATTATAATAATTATTATCACTGACAGAAACATTTCCAAAGTGGGTTTTATTGGTGAATCAATGTTGTAGAAGAGGACAACATTTCCATGGTAACTACGGAGCCTCTGAACATCCAAATGGATCATATCTGATGACCGTGAAAAGATGAAAAACTGTATTTTAAACCAATTATTTACATGAACTGACAGGATTAGTGGGTCAGACGTTATTACCCCACCCCCAGAAGAGCAGTGTGTGAGTCTGTTTGTTTGATTGTTTAATTTTAAGCAAGTTTATGCAAAAACTTCTGGATCAATTTCCATGAAATTTTCAGGAAAGTTGCAATGTGGTCCTCCATTAAATGTTGGTGAATGGAGGTTAAAGGTCAAGGTGACAATCACCAAAAATGTGTTTTTACAATGATGAGAGATTCAGGCAAATCAGGTCAAATGTGTGCAAGGGGGCGGGGTTTGTTGTGCTGATCACCACTTGTTTTATTTGTATTGGGGTTTTTTGTTTTTTTTGTTTTTTTTCTGGAACAAAGGCCCAGAAAGCCTCAGATCAGCTGAAATATTTAAACGTAGGCGACAGACACACCTATTGTCAACTGCATTTGAACACTGTTTTTAATCATCAGTTTCTCCACTTTATTTTAAGAATAAAGTTGGGGTTTTTTTATCAGTTCTACTTGATTGTTTTTCATGTGTTCTTGTCTCTCATGCCTATAGTTTTTATTACCCCTGCGAAGGAGGTTATGTTTTACCTCACATTTGTTAACTTTGCAAATCACAAATTAGTTAGTTTGTTAGTTATGTTGCTTTAACGGTTTATCTGTTTGTCTGTGTGTGCGTGCACATTTCCTCTGTCCTCACTCTAGCGTCGCTAATTCTTGACGGATTGTTCTGAAATTTGCCATGTACAAGGAGACGGAGACAAAAATGAAACAGACCAAGTTTGAGCTGAATCACCTCATGACCTCCAGTCTGACGCCATATTGAACTTTCATGTCGTCACAGCATGTATTGGTGATTTAACATAACGTGTGATCATGATGTATTCATGATTTGATAAGGTCACAGATTTCATATAATTCACAAAGTTACTTTGCTCTGCATGGATTTCTAGTTGTTTGTTAACTTTGCGAATCAGAGATTCGCCGAAGTTATGTTACTTTAACGGTTTGTCTGTCAAAAAGGAAAACTGAAAAAAACGCATCATTATCCGCTTTTTCATTTTGGTTTTGGAAACAAGTAATGAAGAAATGAGTTGGGGTTTTTTTCATTGTTTTATTTTGAAAAACAAATGATACGCAGATTACAAATGAAACATTCTTGCTGGATTTGTTTTCCTCATGTCATTTTTTATTTCACAAAATAACGTGCCTTAGTGCATAATCTGACCACGACAGAAGCTTCTTTCCCAACTTTTTTAAAAGACTTTAAAGACCTGCTCCAGCTCCCTGGTCGCCCTTTAGTCCCAGTTGAGTTCAGACTTAAAATATCCCCTGTTTATCTTTCTGACTCGCACACTCAATTCTGCTTACCTTTTTTATAAACTGCACATTTAAAAATAAAACACACCAGTGAGCCTAAGTTGAGATTGCGGTGACATATCAATATTTATGGGGCCGATTTGGGAGACCAAAACAGGACGGGAAAAACTCATGAGAACACAGGGAGGGGAGAGAGTGTTAAAAAAAAAAATAAAATAAAATAAAAATACAGACATAAACGGAGTAACAAAGGAAACAACAGCGAAACAGAAACCAGAGTGGATTGAGGGACCCCCAGAATAACAGTTGGTCGTGACCACTTCCTTCCCGGGAATCCCTAAGTCAGGCTGCAGGGCCGCAGGACTACCCAGAGCTGAACCCGTCCTCGCTGCGTTCCCCTCTCCTCCTTAAAGAATGCTGGGTTATCCAACATAAACACACTCTACCCCTCACACAGTGGGTACGTGCACACGCCCAGACCGTCCTACCATTAAGGATTTGCTAACAGTTTCTCACCCCCAAGCTTTTCCAAAAGTACCGCACGTACATAACAGTAGGGTGGTGCTTTTTTGGGTTTTTCTTTTCCTCCGCTTGTTGAGTTTTCAGTGGCCGATGCTTACCTTTCCAAAGCTTCCAGCCTCATGCCTGATAATCGCTTCACTCTGTGGCTATCTGGAAACTGCTTCCTCAGTTCCTGTAGACAGGTCTGCAAGGATGTGGGCAAAGGAGAGAGAGAAAGAGAGAGAGAGAGAGAGAGACCAATTACAACTGACTGGAACTACACTGCGTTACATTCTTGCTCTCACAATATAACCTACATAAATACTGCCCCCCCCCCCCAACAAAAAAAAGAAGAAAAGACAGATGACCTGTCACACCAGATGCTGGCAGTTAAACTCACATACATTCATAGACACAAATTAGTCTTCCATGTGAAAACCTGCCACTGCTTTAGTTATATCGTTAGTAAAGGGTTGGGCATCACAACAACTCACAGGTTCAGGAGGTTTTTCCAACATTAGAAGACAATTTAATGACAAATTAATGTTTTCTGATGATTGTAATTAATCTAGAGGAGACCTTGAGGTACTACGTTACTGCCACACGTATTAATAGAATACAATAGAACTTTACTGTCATTGTTAAATGTTTAGCAGCTCTATATATTCTTTAGCAGCAATATCTATCCATCTATAACTCTTAAGTGCAAAGTGTGCAATACAAAAATATCTCACAAAATGTATACTGAAGTACTGAAAATATACAACACAAACAAAAAGAAGAAATACTAAAATGTATAAAGTCCCTGACCCTAACCCAACACCAAAGAGATGTCCAGGGTAAAACTATTATATACCTGAAACTCTATTTTGGGAATATAATAATAATTATTATTATTATTATAACTAGTAAACCACTTGGGGGAGCACAGACCTCTGCCAAGATTGATCCCACTAACCCCCCTCAAAATGTAATCACTTGTTCCTTGTGCCAGTATCAACATTTCCTTGAAATGTAATCAAAAAACCACCTTATATATTTTTGAGTTATCTTGCCAGTCAAACAAATACACCTTAATAAAAACCACCACCATCTTTAGTTGAGATAATAATAATAATAATAATAATAATAATAATAATAATAATAATAATAATAATAATAATAATGTGACATTATGTATATTCATTGACTGTGGACTGACAGTCCAAACCCTCTCTGCGCCTTCTCTTCCACAAATTTAGGGAAAACACTGTAATAGTCTAAAATTATGTGAAAATGAAAGCCCAGCTTTTAGTCAAATAACATCACATTTTCTTGGGGGAGAACCCCTGAATTCCATAACCACAGACCCCACCCCTCAAATGAAACCACAGCACCTAAGCCCCCCAGAAACCTGGGGAAAACCCGAACATGTTCCACCAGGGTTTGTGTGGGACGGGTGTTCAGAGGACGTGTTGGACTGGACATATGTGACGAGTATTGGTTATGTTTCAACCATGTGTGATGAACACGATGACGGATCATAATGAACAGTAACGCAGTGTTTGCAGCTGAACTGCTTCCACTTCCAGCTACATATTCATACTGGAAACCAACTGCTATCTATCTATCTATCTATATCTATCTATCTATCTATCTATCTATCCATCCATCTAGCACTTTTGTTCATCATGCTACTTATTTGTATGTTTTTGTCAATTTTCTTGCCTATTTTGTTAATTTTTTTATGAACTTTATCTCATTGTATTAATTTCTAACTAATTTCACAGATTATTTTTGGTTTTACTCACTTTGATTTATTTCCATCCAAATTTCTACACTGTTTTGTGAACTTTTTCATTCATTTTTATTAATTGAATTGGACATTTTTTCATCCATCTATCCAATTGTTTTAACAGTCTGGTTTCAGCCATCTCTATATGTAAATTCTCACTTGTGATGCGTTGCTATATAAATAAAATTTGATTTACTATGCTGTTAAAATTGCACCTATATTTTGCCTTAAGACCCCCCCCCCCCCCAATCAGCCTTATCCGATGACCGATACCGGCCTCAGCTGATATTTCTAAACCCATTTTTGGAATCGATACTGATTTTTTTCCCTCAGAAAATCTTCTTTAATTACAATTAGAACATTTAAATTGTGACAGTTAAACTAAAATATTAGCAAAAGTTCACCTTCGCTTCTTTCCTTTTTTCTTCCCTTCCTTTTTTGTTTTCTCCCCTCTTTTTCGTTCCAGTAAATCATGGCAGATGGGAAAAAAAAAAAAAATTAGCATATATCGGCTGATACCGATGCAAGAAACATAAATATCGGCCCCATATATTAGTCTATTATTAGTCTCCATGTTTATGGAATGACTTTTCATATCATCTCACGATAATAAACAAATCAAATCATCGCATTTGTGATTTAACATTACACACTTCAGTTTTTTTGGCATTTAGTAAATATCTGTAAAGTTGAGCGCATATATCCAATGGAAAAGCCACTACTATAATTTCTGCATTCCATGGGCCAGTTTAGGTCCACGGGCCACATGTTTGACACCGCTGGTCTACATTACCAGATCGTGAACAGAGGCTTGATGTTCTGCTACCACCTGTGTAACCCTGCGTCCAACCTTCATTTTCTGATCCAAAAACAACCTGGGGCTGGTTTGATGACACACTTATAATCAGTGTGTTCTTCTGGATCAGATGGAAAAGTCTGCACTGTGACCCGGAGCGTTTGCATTATCCATCAGTGGAAGTCACGTCTGGCAGAAGAGCTCTGACCGCAGCAGACAGACGGAGGATTCTAACAACCAAACTCTGCCTCGTTTTCCTTCAGCTCGGTGACTCTTTGCCAAATAACTCATCACATCCATCCTGATCACAGATGAACCACTTGAATGGTCACAAATCGATCATCAATGTTGAGTGTTTTAACCCGAAAAAAAGACCCGACGCAGTCTTTTTTTCTGGAACTTTTCTCTCATTTTTAATCTTCAAGTCATTCACCTCCATTTACTATGCTATTATTCTCTGTGTTGTTGCATTTTTCAGTATAAATGGTGGATTTTCCTCTAATTGTCAGTATTTAACTTGGATGTTCTTGAAAATTCTGAGAAAATTAAAATGTTATAACAACAGAGCAGAGAAAATTGAACAAAAAAAAAAAAAGACATATTTTCAGTTAAGATCCTGTTTACACATACCCGGCTATTTCTGAAACTGCAGAGATTTCTCTTCGTTTATGCCTGTCGTTTATACACAGAACTTTTCCCTCTGAAAACGCATCTTTATAAAAACTACGGCAAAAGTGACAATTTTTGGAAAACTACGTTTTGCATTTGCGCATAAAGAGACCAAAACTGAGTTTTAGGCTAATTTGGCGCCACAAAGAGCAGCATCGTACATCTGGCGAGCATGGATACACTCTGAATGGCAGCATTTCTTTTCTTCAGAGTTATATTCACAAGTTAGCTTCAACGTCATTAGCCTCCGTTGAATACTTCTCCAAATAAAACATCAATATGTCCGTGTATTTCATTTTGACAGTCTCTCAATCAATATGCGGGGCTTCTTTACTGGCCTTGTAGTCTGGAGCTACTTTCAGCAGTAGCTTAACTTCATTGTCAGTCCAAACAAACGACTTGGCCATGCTTTGCTTTCTTCTGTGCAATGAAACAGGAAGTAGGAGTATGGTGACTCTCCATGAGGCTTCTGATTGGCTTGTGTGGAATTGTCATTCATCTAACACTGCCACCGGTAGGTTCTGCATGGTTTAACAGCTCATGACAGTGTATTTATGCAGATCAATATAAACGTAAATGGGAAAAAAAAGAAAACGTTGCTGTGTGCACATAGTTGTTTTTTTTTTGTTTTGTTTTTTTACACTGAGCTTAAAAAATATGAGTTTTAAAAATACCCGGGTTTGTATAAACACGCCCTAAATCTCTCATAAATTGAACATAACCCATACACTATGGGTCCATACACTGTCATTGATCCAACTCTATGGGTTTTACTGCTGAATCCATGTTGTAAAAGACAATGGTGTTTCCATGGTAACTACACAGCATCTGTCCACATGGGTCATATCTGATGACCATGAAACAATGAAGTGTATTTACATGTATTGATAGGAGTAGTGGAACAACGGGTATTAAACTGGATGTTATGAACTCATCCTTATTTTTTCAAGTCTTTTGATCATTTTCTTCTCACTTCAGAAGGATTTGTTCAGTTTTAGGTCATATTTCAAGGTTTCTTGGTTAATTTTCCCCTTATTTGTCAAGCACTCTGCTCATTTTATTCTCAGTCTACAAGTCTTGGTACATTTTATTCATGAATAATTGAGGTAAAACTGCATTTTACCCCAGTTATTTCCATGTAATGACAGGATGACTGGATCAACAGGTATTAAACAGTTTAGATCAGTACATGGTTTTAGTTTGTACCCTTGGCCCTGACCGCAGGGTACGGTCTTCAATTTGTCCATCTGTCTGTCTGGTGTGGACTGAAGCCTGAGGATTTTCCAGGAGTGGGTGCATTAAGTTTGTGGGGTTTCAAGCTAAATTTCTGGATGTTCTAAAATGATCAATTCATCCTTATTTTTTTAAGTATTTTGCTCTTTTTCTCCTAACTTGAAAAGTATGTGTTCACTTCAGTGCCATATTGGAAGGTTTTGGCTTTATTTCCCCCCAATTTTTCCAAGTATTTTGCTCATTTTATTCTTCTTTTACAAGTTTTTTTGTACATTTTAGTCCAGAATAACTGAGGCCAAACTGCATTCTGCAATAATTATTTACACGCACCGATGGGATTAGTGGATCAACAGGTATTAAACAGTTCAGATCAGTAGATAGTTTGGGTGCTTGAAGGTTTTCAGACTAAATACAAGGTTCTGGAAGTTATGGAATTACGAATTAATCCCTATTTTGCAAATATTTTCATCATTTTCTCCTCACTTCAGACGGATTCGTGAGACCAAACGGCATTCTGCGCCGATTATTTACACATGTTTGATAGTGTAACTGGTTCGAACAGTTAATAAATACGACGGATTCAGTCGATGTTTTCGGTTGCCGGCGGATGTTTGGGTCTTTACGGGTTAAAAGACATGGCACTTAGCTGTGAGGTGCCACATAAATCTGATGGGGAAAAAACCTCGTTGAACTCCATAAACGAGGCTCACACTTGAAGCAGCCATCTCCGCTCGTTTGCTACACCCTGTGCTTCCAACTCTCTGCAAATTGTTTTTCCAAAGTACAGACAGAGTAATACCATTTGGCCAAATAAAAATCAGATTTTCACATTTGGCAGAGGGGATGCTGCAAAGTAGAAATGGCTGTGAGAGAGAGAGAGAGAGAGAGAGAGAGAGCGAGAGTGATGGTTTTTGAAGCTCTTGGGTGTGTGAGGAAGCGGAGTAAAAACTCACCAGAGCCAAGTCATCCCGACTGCAGTCCAGCGCTGCGATCATCACCTGCTCATAAATAATCCATACTGGGCAGAAGAGACACGGACAAAGAACACTGTGTTAACGCCCTTTCCATTCCACTGTCTGGTGTAACATGAAAACATGATATATTGAAGAGTACACTTGACGTCCCGACTTCAACTCTGTCACCAACAGCTGCGCATTATGTCTTTTTTTAAACCAAAACCAAACTTCCATGATGTGAATCAGCAGCTTAAGAGCTAGTGGTACGCATCATTCATAAAACTGTCCCCTTTCATTTATCATTTAGTATTTCCTCAATGGAATACATTAAAAATAATGCCACTTGTTCGAAAACACAGCTGCTTTTTCAGGGGGGAAAAGCATTACTGACGCTGCTTAAAAAACACTGTTGACAGATTGTGAAACCAAAGGAACAGAAGTAACGTTTCTATTCAAGTTTTTTTTTTTCTAACTCCTTCAGTTTTCCTTATAAAGTTATTGTGGGTTTAAAGCCAGCATGAGAACAAATGTCTAAATTTGGTTCGTTACAGCATGTACCTGTTTGTGTGCAAGTATTAAAATATAAAGTGGAAATGATCTGACTGTGTTGTTCAGTCATAAATCATCTGACGACATAAAAGCTGTTGCATATTCACTCACTGAACGTTATTATAATTACACAGAAATGGCTCACATTACACTCTACGAGATAATAAAATACTTAATAAATAAATAATTAATCAGACATGAACATAGTTTATTGCTGGTCTATTTATATTTAACAATTTTACAAATTACAGATGATATGAAAACAACTTCTTTCTTTACAATGAAGCTCATTAATAGATTTTGTTTGAGTTAAAGATACTCGTGGAAGTTGAAAGACTTTTTGTGCAACCAGGGTTCCCACTAGGGCTGCACGATAGTAGGAAAAAAACTGGCATTGTGATTTTTTTCCCCCTCCGATATATATATTGAAATATCAAACAATACTCAGGAGTAAATAACAGCTGTGTGGCGTCGGTCAAACAGATTAGTGGTTGACACAGAACGTACGTTTCAGTGTCATCCTTCTTGTAGCCAAAATAATACAATAAAATGAATCATTAAAAATAAATACATATTTCAAAAATGTTTTTTTTGGGTTCCTATAATGGCATATAGTGCATATATTATATGTGTTTTTTTATTATACATATTTTCTTTATATGTGCTAATTATTTTCATCCACTGCAGAGGAAAGATGTGTCCTAAACTAATCCATCTCCCCTCATTCTTTGGAAGTGTTGTTTCCGACATTTACCAAGATTGTTTCTATGTTCATTATTCAGACATTTTAGTCTGTGGCTAGAATTTATGTATGAAAAATAAGTCGGACAAACGTATCACAGAAGAATACAAACACATTCACAGGTCACAGTGGAGGACGTCATTAGAATTATGAGATTAAAGTCTGAATAATAACACATTCGACCTCTTTTACTTTAGTTTTTCACCAGTGGCCTTCATTTTCTTCTGTAAAAATCACAACGCTGGGGGAGGATGCAATTTAATTTTAATATTTTCCAGGATAATTTAACCATTTCCAGGACATTTGACCCTTTTTTTGTGATTTTCCACATTTTCATGACTGGATAATTGGTCAATCATTTTCCAAATTTTCCAGGAACGTGTGGGAACCCCCGTGCAACAGATCATTTTCATATGAAGATATATTGTCTGCTTATACATATAATACACATTTAAACCCGAATTTAATCTCTTTTTGGATATTTAAAAAAACAAAAAGGAAAGGTAAATCTAAAATGAGTGCGTTTTATTTTCTAGGTGTGGATCAAGCTGCGTTAAGCATCTAAAAAAAAAAACAACAAAAAACATCTTTCCCTGTAATATATTGCGCTTTATGTATGCCATAAAAAATAAGTGTTTATTAAAACGTTGTGTCAACTGGGACAAAATAACATATGGCAGTGGTGAGATGCTAATACCACTAATATAACATTTTAACCTCGCAATTAATTGGAGCTGAATAATAAAGTCAAAATGTCTCAGGTTTTGCCAAAAGAAAGAAATGTCTTGACTTTTATGATTCCAAGTCTTGTTTTTGTAATTGCATCTTAATTCACAGCCAGTTTAACGACTGGTTTCAATAAACCCGTGGCACGTTAAGTGTTTATCTGCCTCTGAAAGACCCAATGAATCATAAAGACAAGTGGAAAATGAGAAGGGTTTAATGGTAATGCACTAAGGTCGAACTGTTTTGAAGGAAACCTCAAACTTTATGATGTTTTAGAATCAATAAAACCTGCTACTGCTTTACCAAAAAAAAAAAAAAAAAAAACAAGAACTGTGACCCCATTTACACATGGAATTAACATCTGCATCGTATATAATCTAATCATAAGTGGACAGCTCTAAGTAAATCTCTGACTATATTGGATCTCACATTTCATAATCAAACACTAGACACTTTTCCATTGACCCTCAAATTGTACAAATATAACTTGCACATAAAAATGTAGCCAATGGAAAAACTGCAATTTCAACAAAACCCTCGTTTTTCCATGAACATTTTTTGCGTTGACAAGTGGTTTTTCATGTTCACCGCAAATGGTACATTACACAAAACTACGATGGAAAGACTTTTTTTTTTTTGGAACTACAAATTAATTAAAAAACTCAATATTCAAAGACATTACAACAGGAAAAAAAAGAAGAGTTTTAAAGAAAACATGGTGCAGTATGTGTGAACACACTAGAAAACCACATTGTTTTTAATTTAGGAGGCGATGGAGGGGTGATACATAATAATAATGAATATATCTGTAAAACATGATGATTTCTCCATGTTTATGGAAAGACGTCTCGTGTCACCAGAAATAATAAATAGACAAATCATCACATTTGTGACTTAATGGAAAAACTGACCTCACCAGGGTTCTTGGAAGAATCACAAAGTTAAATTTTAGACTTTTTTTGGACCATTATGAGAAAAATTTTAGACCAATATCTAGACCCCTTCAAATAAAAAGAAGTGTTTTGTAAGTGTGTGTTTTTATATTTACAGCATTTTTCTTTGGCATTTCTTTTGGTGGGTTTGTACATTTTTGCTTTTGCTTGGTTTCTGTTATTGCAGCTTCACTTGTGTTGCATTTATTTTACGAGTTTGTGTTTTTGGTTGTTGCATCTTTCTGGTGTTCGCAGCTTTTTATCGATGCGGTGCCTTTGCCCCTGTAGGATACGCTAGAGCTGGAACTGAAATATGAAAGGTACGGACACACTGAGCCGCCAAATAATTAGTTTTCATAAGCTGACAGTGGAAACATTAACCCAACAGGCACTTTTTTTTCTTCTACAGACACTTCTCTCAAAATGGATAGAGCGGACTTTAAAAAAAAAAAAAAAAAAAAAAAAAAAAAAAAAAGCCTTAAGTCAATTTAATTTTAGACCTGGGGTGAAAATATGGGTGTTTAAGATATTTTAAAGCCTAAAATTGAAGTTTCTGAAATTTAGACTTTTTAAGACTTTTTTTAGACCCTGCATTAGGCACTTCTGTTTTTCAGACATTTAGTAAGTATTAGTAAAGTTTTGCACATATGTGTAATGGCAAAGTATTGTCTGCCAGAAATGAGCCAAAAAAAGAGGAAATTAAAATCCAAAAAACCCCACAGAAGACTGTCCATTCTCTGGAGGTAAACCCAGTGTCTGTACTCTGGTACTATACAGCAGCAGAAATTCTTCTCCCACCCCTTATTCTCTTCGATTTGTTCTTTATTTTAATGCCTGGTTCAACTAAAGGGCCATTTGTTTGGACAAATATGATACCAACAAAAATAGCTTACAGTAGTTTCATTTCAGAGCTAATATTGATTGATTCAACAGGTTTTCTTTTTTAAATAACCAACATCACTTCAGTTCTTCAATATCTGTCACTGTACTGACAAAAACAGTGCTTTTATTCATTCCGTGTTTTCTTTTCTGTCCGTTTTAGACAGGGACAATGGTCTTATTTTAAATACATCAAAGACCAAGGAAATGATCATCAACTTTGGCAAGAAGCCCCGTTTCCAACAGATCATTATTAATGGCAAGAGCATAGAAGTTGTTAACACCTATAAATATCTGGGTGTGCGCCTCGACCTGGACTGTTCAGAGCCAGCTCTGGTCCTGTACGAGAAAGGACAGAACAGACTGTTCTTCCTGAGAAGGCTCATGTCGTTTGATGTGTGTAGTGACATACTGCTCATACATATACTGGGGGGGGGGCAGTATGACCACAAGAGAAAGTAATCAGCTGGATAAACTAATTAGAAAGTGTGGATCCGTGTTGGGGAGGAAGGTGGACTCTGTGGGAGCCATTTTAAATGGAGGATGCAGGCTCTAATGCAGGGCATCTTGAGAAACCCCAGGCATCCCCTGCATGTTACAGTATTAGCCCAGAAGAGCAGCCGCCGCACACTCAACACTTTAAGACGTTGTTCATCCGGGCTGCTATCAGGCAGCTCAACAGATCTGCCTCAATTAATTAGATTAATTAAATGGAAAGGATGTGAGCACTTGATTTTTACTTATTGTTTGTTATTTATTGGTGTGGGACCGCATTTTGCTGCCAGACACCTGAATTTCTCCCTTGAGAGATTAATAAAGTTCCATTCCTTCAGTCACATGATACATACAGGAGTTAGGACTGGATAGCATTTGGTGACTTGATGGTCTTGTAATTGTTTTGTGATTGTGACTGATTTAATAAAGACACAATTAGCAGGGGTCACTCAACACCAACAATATAAAGGCAGCACTAAACCAGAAACTATTTTCTTACATTCCCCATACAAGAAGGATCATTCCTCCCCACACAAGCACAAGGAATAAATTATTAAATTTCGATGGTGGGGGGTGATTCATAGCAAGATAAAGTTTTGAATGGATTTCACTGAAATTTTCAGGAAATGAAAAGGCACAAAGAACAAGTAATAAAAATTTAGTAGTGATCAGTTGGAGGAGTTATTTCTACAGATAAAAACATTTAGTTTTTTTTTCTTCTGCTCACAATAAATGAATGAATGATTAAAAGAATGAATTAATAAATGCATGAATGATGTATACCCTTTGTGTTAAAACTGCCACAAATTATGCATGATCTGCTGTATAAAATATCAGTTTGATGATCCACTTCATTAGCTCATGTGTTCATTTGTGTTTTAGATACTTACTGTCATCTCCCAGTTTAGATCCATGTTCACTAATGAGTTCTTCTCCAACATCCACAATCTGCTCACTGTTTCTGAAGTTATCTTCTCTCCACTTACGCAGTTTGTCTCTCATCTCTGTGGATAACCATGTTAAAATAAAACAAATGTGATCCAAGATGAGCCAAGGCATAGGTGGCATTTTAAAATTCGACCTGACGTTCTTCAGATACAAGTTTCGTGATGACTGTAGAAAACAAGACTTGAGTTGTATTAGGAAGGTTTTCTATAAACACGCATTAGCACACCAGTCTATCAGAATAGTATACTTACCAGCACTTATGTCAACATTTACAGGGGTTCTACCAGTACAGGAAAGTTAATAGACACAATTAAAAGTAAATACACTCTGTCGAACAGTATTATTATTATTATTATTGTTATTGTGTTGAAGGGTTTTTCGACCGAACGAGACAGACGCTGCCATGAGTAATGCTAGCATTAGCCCAACATACACGCTACTACCCAACATACAAAACAAAATACTACGATAAAATAGACAGAAATCATTTTATTGCATATTTATTGTCTCATTAAGTGAGACAAATGGCAACTGTTAAACAAGTATTATCTGGACGGATGAATCGACAGCTTGATTGAGCTAGTTTAGCTTCTCGGCTAATTAGCTTAAACAGCAGCTTCACAATGAGCTGTTAAACCTGTATCTGTAAGAAAAAACAAGCCCGGGTGGTTTTCCACAGATAAACTAGACTCCACTCAAAAACACAAGTCTAAAAGGAAATGAACCCCACAGGAAATCAGTTTTATCTGTGACTTACCTTCCCAACCCACATCGTACATCTCTGACACGGACGCCATCTTTTTCCCCGTTATGATAACAGATGACGTGCTTACGTCACACAAAAAGGCGTGTCGAAGGTCATGCCTGTAATAAAATATACTACTACTACTACTACTACTACTACTACTACTACTACTACTACTACTACTACTACTACTACTACTACTACTAATAATAATAATAATAATAATAATAATAATAATAATAATAATAATAATAATAATAATAATGATAATAATAATTTCTATTTTTGTATCTGCATAATCTCTTATGTACTATGTTATGTGTTAAGTGTCTGACAATATTTATAAATTAATAAAGTTTAAGCAATAAAAAATAATGATAGTGATGATGATGACAACGAAGAACAAGAAGAACAAGAAGAACAAGAAGACGAACAAGAAGAAAAACAAGAACACGAACAAGAATAGTTATGATAAGATATTTAATGCATCACCTGACAAAGGTTTTTATTTGCTTGTTTGTTTGGTTTCAGTTGTTGTTTTGTTTATATAGTTGTTTAGTGGTTTTAGTTGTTGTTTTGTTTATATATATATATATATATATATATATATATATATATATATATATATATTGTCTTATTGTCTTATTGTCTGTATTGTCTTATGTGTTAATGTCTGACAATATTTATGAATTAATAAATATTTATAAATCAATAAATAGAACAGCTAATCTCGCCCCTATCATTGCATCAGATCCAATGATAGGGGTGAGATTGATAGGGGCAGTGATAGGGGCATCTGATGCAAATACTTATAAGTATAATTTCATGGTGATATCTGAAGTATTCATTGTGTTATACCATGATATGTTTCTGCGGACACACACAGATATACACACACACACACACACACACAGACAAACACAGTGATTACAATAATCTCTCCCAACCAATGTTAGGAGAGACTAAATATATTAAATAATTGAACTAAAATTCACACCTCATGTTTTTTCATACTTGCATGACTTTAAGAATGAGGATAAATAGAATAACAATAACAACCCTTCACATTTATATTTCCTCATAGAATTGTTTCATATTTTCTCAATGAATTGCAGAATACTCTAACAGTAAAAACCCAAATTATATCTCTTACATCTCTCTTACAATTCTAAATCCATGTGTGCTGTAAATCTAAACTCACCCGTCGCAGTTTTCTACAACATGCAACATGATCGTTTTGTAACGTGCTGCTCTACTGCAAATATTTATGATCCAGATAATGTCTTTCTATGGCTTTATTTCCATTTTTATATAAGTATTAGGTAGGACAGCCAGATGAGCATTGAATCTGTCAATTGCCTCTGCTAGAAAATGTGCTTTGGAGGCAGAACGAGCTACCATCGTATCATGATTTCCCTCAGGAGCTTCTGCGGATGCCTGCCCCTCACACACTTCTCTTCACCACATTATGCACTTGTTGACATTTAGACGGAACAATGGTGTTTACAGAGACATTCGAGACTTGATGTCATGTCCACAGTCCGCTGCTGTGAAAAAAGGCTTTGAAAGGACAAGGAGGAAATGCCTTTTTTTTTTTGAACAGACAGTGATATTGTCAAACAGCTCAGCATCATCTGAACTGGGCCAATGCAAGTGCACGAGAGAACAATGACATGTCATCATCTCTGTCAGGGAAACAAATAATAATACTGTGTACAGTTACACTGGGCTCTGGCCATTTGTGCACTTGTAATTTTCAAATCTGCGTATGGCAGTCGCTTGATATGTGGTTGGGTTTTTGCTGGAACACCAAATACCAACGCAACCACATTAACCCATAAGGACTCAGTGTTACTTTTGTGACAGTTTCCAAATGATATTTTCTCAGTATTTAACCTTTCTTAAGTGATTTATCACCATTTATTGTAATATTATCTTCTGTATTTTGAGTTTTTGCAATGTAAATCAGCTATTTTCCTATATTTTATGTAATAATCATTTAGATGTTCATAAAAGCCAGAGTAAATATGAAGGGTATAATATCAAAAACAGAGAAAACTAAAGAAGCGCTGTCATTAATTCAACACACTGGGTGGAAAAAATCTAAACATACCCAGGATATAATCACCTAAATATGAATTTTTCAGTGAGAAATAAGTTTCCAAATGATTTTTTCTCAACATTTAACCTTTCTTAAGTGATTTATCACCATTTATTGTCATAATATATTCTGTAATTTGAGTTTTTGCAGTGTAAATAAGCTATTTTCCTATATGTAATCTAATAATCATGTAGATGTTCATAAAAGCCAGAGTAAATATGAGGGTTATAATATCAAAAACAGAGGAAACTAAAGAAAAGCTGTCATTAATTCAATACACTGGGGGAAAAATCTAAATATTCTCAAGTGTATTTTTCTCACATCACATTTAAAATAAGACATAATAAGATAAAAAGGAAGTTTTCAGTGATATATATGCTTCCAAATGTTTTTTCCTCAATATTTAACCTTTCTAAAGTGATTTAACACCATTTATTGTAATATAATCTTCTGTATTTTCATTTTTTACAGTGTAAATCATCTATTTTCCTATATTTTATCAAATAGTCATGTAGATGTTCATAATATCCAGAGTAAATATGAGGGTTATAATATCAAAAACAGAGGAAACTCAAGAAAATATCTCATTAATTCAACACACTTGGGAAAAAAATCTAAATATTCCCAGGTGTATTTTTTTCTCATTTCTAGTCCAAACATCTCATCACACTTTTCAGTTGTTCCATTGGCTGATTTTTTAAATGTATTTATTGCTTAATTCAAGCAAAAAATCTGTTGTATTAACTTTCTTAAACTTGTTTTTAGAGGTGAATTTGTTCCAGACTGTAATCGACTGTCATTGATCCAACTCCATGGGTTTCACTGATGCATCTATGTTTCGACCCTTTTCCATCACACTTCTGTTCCAGGAATATTTCACCTTTTATCTGTGTAAATGAAAAGCTGGACCATTTGGTTCCACCTCATGAATGCCCCTGGACTTAAGAACACAGCACCGATAAAGGTTGAATAAGGATTCCAGAATGTGATGGAAACGGAACAACTCTGGTTCCATTAAGGTGTGATGTTTTGATGACATGTTATGTGATCGACCCCCACCACACTGAGGGTGGGATGAGGTGAGGTGGGCTGGGGTAAAAAAAAAAAAATGAGTGTGGGCTGTGTACAGTAAACAAACATTTCAACGCCACTAGAAAGATGTGGACCTGGGAAGACGCCCAGATCCAGCAGCTGTTGGCACTTTGGGCTGAGGACTGGAAAAAATCTAAATCTGACCATGTGCATTTTTCTCATTTCTAGTCCAAATATCTCATCACACTTAAAAGAAAACAGAATCACCTAAGGAAGAACTTTTCAGTGACATATAAAGAACTGATTTCTAACCACATCCCCACCCCCTGAAGGGGAGACGAGGGTATTAGACCTGTTTACATCAGAGTTTTTATTGTTTTTTATTTTCTTTTTTAATACCTCCACCAAGGAGGTATTACATTTGGGTCCATTTCATTTGTCTGTCTGTCTGTTGTGTCCTGTGCTGACCTGTGACCCCAGACCTCCTCCCTCACCCTCACCTGTCTGATGGATGGACCTAACCCCCCCCCCCTCTTCATCTACAAATTTACTATACCAGGGGTGTCAAACTCATTTTAGATCAGGGGCCTCATTCAGCAAAATTTGATCTGAAGTGGGCCGAACCAGTAAAAAAAACAACAAAAAAAACCCAACATAATAATATATAAATAACATCAATTCCAAACTTTTCTCCCTGTTTTAGAGCGAAAAAAGTAAAATGACACCAGGAAAAAATAAAAATATTAGTCTTTAGTTTATCATTTACACATATTCATTCTAATTTACAGATCATAGTGGATATACAGATACGCATAATATTTCGTAATAACTGGAATATTGTGAAAATTATATTTACCAATACTTCTCTTAAGACATTTGCAATTTTTCATATTTGTTCTGATTATTGAGATTTTTTTTTGTGAAATTATACTTTATTTTAGTGTCACTAAATGAAAAAAAAACATTTACAAAGAGGATTTTTTTTTTACTTGTGAATATTTATAGGTTATTATATTATGAGACTGAATTGGTCCAAATGTGAACCATGAACTAAAATGACTTAAATCTTAATGTAACTTTTGCATTTCAGAAATTCATCCAAAGGGCCGGATTGGACATTTAGTCGGGCCGGATTTGGCCCCTGGGCCACATTTTTGACATCTTCCATCTTTATACTGTAAACCTGAATAAGTTAGCAGAAGTCAAAAAATGTAAGGCAATCGATACTACACTGTAGATTTTGCAGTGTTAATTTGGAGACAATGGGACCAAATACACTCTAGAAGAAGTTAAATAAACTCTCTAAGTGTTGATTTAACACTGCAAAATTTACTGTGTATTAGAAAAACAAGCTGCTTCATTCTTTGCCACTTAGCCACAAATTACTCTATATATGGGAAACACTGGACCTCGTGAAAGTCCATTAACAGCAACAAGTTGAAAGAAAAGAAAGCTAGAAAGAGAAATGAAATAGTATTTTTTAATTTTCAACAACTGATAGCCTTAAATTTTTTGACTTTTGCTAATTTATTCAGGTTTACAGTGCATGTATTGATTGGATTAGTGGATCAACAGGTATTAAACAGTTTCGATCAGGGGTGTCCAAAACCACTCCTCAAGGGTCGGTGTCCTACATATTTTAGATATTTAACTCTTCCACATGATTCAGTTTAACCCTTTAACTCCTGAAACTTTAGCAGTTCCACAGTAAAAAGAATTAAAATAAGCAACGAAAGGAACAAAAATGGCCAAAAGTCATCAATAAAATGAATAAAAATAAATAATAAACTGACAAAATAATTAGTAACACGAAGAAAGTAAGACACAAATGGAGCAAAAATTAAACAAAAAATAATCAAATAAAAAGTGGAATGTAGAAAAATAAACAATGAGCAACAAAATGAACAAAAAGTTTCTGTCATGTTACTAATTATCATGTCAGTTTGTTATTCATTTTTGTTCATTTTATTGATGACTTCGGTCATTTTTGTTCATGTTCTTACTTGTTTTAATCCTTTTTTACTGTGGAACTGCTAAAGTTTCAGGAGTTAAAGGGTTAAACTGAATCATGTGGAAGAAGGAAATATCTAAAACATGTAGGACTGGACTTGGACACCCCAGGTTTAGATCAATAGATAGTAGAAGTTTGGGTCTTTATGGGTTAAAATCATCATGCATGGTCCTCTGGGGTGATGGGCTCCTCCCTCTCTGCCAAAAATCCCACTGAAGCCCAGGGCCCCGATACTGACCTGCACTGAACACCATGCAACGGCGGGGGCTCCCGGGAATTCCAGGTCATAGCATTATGGTTAGAGCACTTTGCGAACAAGCTGTCTATAACTCTGAGATGTAGCTGGATACGGCGGTGGTGAAAAAAGCCTCTTGACATAAGGCGCCTGTTTTACTTGGAGCAGTTCTCTCGTACAGAAATGTCACAATATGGGAGACCAATTGCAGCCATCTCAAAACCCAAATTGTACTACTTGACTGGTGCTTACGTAGGTTTCCATGCTTTGGAAGCCCCCACATATGGCACACAAGACAAGCATATATATATATTTTCCTTTTCAGTCTCCACGTATGAAAAAAAAAAAAAAAAAGAAATATTCCAGTAGAAACACTTCACAGGCATTATATTTTGATTTCTGACAGAAGCAATCAGAGTTGGCAATCTCTAAAATGAACAGTTACGGACTAAAAATTGAGGTAAGGTTGAGGTGCTCTGTGCGGTTTTTGAAATAGTTCCTGTTCCATCTAGGTTTCTCTTTCGTTGGTGTCGTACAGTGAGTTGCGGAAAATGAAGACAGATGCAATTAGCAACAATGTTTGGACTCAGCCTTCTGGAGCCGGCGGCGCTGTGTTTACTTTGAAATCTGATTAGGTCCCCTGTCTGACCAAGTTGCTTTCACCTCACCACGAATAACTCTGTACAGATGACTTCAGCACGCTTAGCCTCTGATGGACTCCCTCCATTGCACCTTTGACCTCACCCATATCCTGAGTGAGAGGCCCTGAGCGGGAAATTATGGCACATCACAATTAGGCTTCCTCACTCTCCTGCTCCTCTCACTCTTGGCTTCGGTGCCAAGAACAATATTCAAGTCCATGTCAAAGCTGCACCACGCTGGTAATTGACGTTACTCACCCTGTACCAAGACGAGGATGTATTGCTCCCCTGACGCCCCGTAGCAGCGTGATTTGCTTATTGTGGACCCGAGTATTACCACATGTAGTATATTATGTGTTGTCGGATTGGTTTTAATAGTCAATCGTCCCTTCTCATTAAATTTGATCAAGGATTACTACGCATAAAATTATGGGATTGGGAGCAAACATCCCCTGATTGACTTCGACACGGGCGAATATCTTCGCTTTTCTCCTCATAACGGAGGAATTTGCATCAGTGTTTGGTCTTACATAACCATCAGACTGAGAGGATTTGGCAGCGACGACATTGTTCTGACACCAAGAATTATTATTATTATCATTATTGTTGTTGTTGTATATTACTTGTATATTGTTGTCATGATCACTATTACTGTTATCACTTTATCATCACTTTCATACTGTAATTATTCAACTATACACATATACTATCATCATAAATCCTGGCATCATTCGTTCATTCGTTTTTCAAAATAAAACCAAACATAAGACAATGAGACAACAAGTGAAAACAAATGATAACCAGATTATCATAACAATACACTTGATTCTCCCAACACTTATCTTCCATGATTGTTCATATTCTGGACTCTGTGTGCGTGTCTCAAGCATCACACTAAACCCATACAGAGCTGACTGCTGCAGTTACAGACTAATGAAAACAGTAAGTTGATAGGATCAATATTTTGGGAGATACTTGTAATTTTGGAAACCAATAGCCTTATAGTCATGTTGTTATGCCTGGAAACGTGCAGGGCCGGGATCCCCCCACAGCTGAGAGACCCTCTGACGCGAAGACCTTACTCTGGCGCACCTACAACATACACGGATCCAGAAGACGCCCCAACTGGGAAGTAGAAAAGGCCATCATTTAAACTGTTCATTTAATGATTTGAGTGTCTTCTGTGTTATTCATGTAATCGAGAATGAGGGTCAAAACATAACATCCAACAGAAGCTTTTTTCTGTGTGTGTGGGGGGGGTGGGGTGGGGGTGGGGGGGGGGGGGTTGGGGCACATCAACCCCTTCTGTTTTTTTTTAACATGCATATGGTACAAACTATAATAACATAATAGGAGCATAACATTATTATTATTATTATTATTATTATTATTATTATTATTATTATTATTATTATTATTATTATTATTATTATTATTATTATTATTATTATTATTATTATTATTATTATTATTAATCTCTTATTATTGCTACTACTTTGTCACTTTTTTCAACTGTTTTTTTTCTGCTGTACAACTGGAATTTTTCACAACTGTTTTTTTTTTTATAATGATTGTTTTTGCTATTTTCTTGTGGTATTTGGTGTCTATATTTTCAGTTTTGTCCTGTTATTGGAACTTCAATTTCTGAAGAGTTCAGGCCAAAGACTCAATATAGTTATATCTAAAGTAATCTTAATCTAATGTAATTTAATGTAATCTAATTTATGGAGTCTAATCTAATCTGATGTAATTTAATTTAATATAATATAGTCTAATCTGATGCAGTCTAACCTAATCTAATCTAATGCAGTCTAATTGATTTTGCCTAATCAATTCTGATGTAATGTAACCTAATGTAATCTAAGATATCCTAATGTAATGTAACGTAATCTGATCAAATCTAATTTAATATAAACTAGTCTAATCTGTTGTAGTTGATCCTAATCTAATCAAATATAATTGAACATAATCTAATCTAATCTGTTGCAGTCTCACCTAAACTAATCTAATTTATTACAACCTAATGTAATGTGATCTAATCTAATCATGATCTTCTGAGTTTGTGACAGTTGAATTAAAGTTCATTCATCCCACATACATGATATCATGTGTACAAATGCCATAGAAACGCCTCTTTTAATTTGCACTTCATGTGGACACATCCTTTAACTTTCCACACGTGTGTTCATGCCGTGTCAAACACCACTCACTGAGGTTCAGGACTATGTGAACCGCAGATCTTGGCATGAACTGACACGTGATGAAACAACGTTGCATAAGACGCGCAAGGTTGAAAATGCGTAGGTGAAAGCAGCCAAAACACCATAAGAACTGATGTAACATTCAACACCACTTCCTGAGCCCAGTCTCCGTCCCACCAGTGTTTTTCTATTGTCCTCAGTTGAATTGTAAAGCACTTCTGGGTCCGTCAGGGGGTCTGACCTGAGGTTTGACTTTCATACATGTCATACTATTGTTCTGTTGTAACACTTTGTTTCCATTAACTCCACGCTGGTTACACTCAGATCCTCCGCTCCGCCACACACAATACCAATTATTACCGAAATTTAGAATCCACAGGAAGGAGAATATTCCAATCCCATCCCCCGTGAAGTGGAAGCCTGCAACTAAACTGCATAATCTGGAGTTATCAGATTTCACTTTTCTTTTCTGGTTAGAAATGTTGGAGACCGCAAATTTGGAGATAGCGCCATGTTTCCTGTAATGTCATGTTTTCAAAGAAAATTGCAGAGGAAAAGTGAAGTTATGCATAACGAGAGAAGAGAGAAGGACCATGGGAGCAGAGCTTGTTGAGGGGGGGGATTAGTGGGTTCAGATAGTGATTGACTCGCCCCTCTGCCATGTACGATATTGTTGATGTGTGCTGAGTCCAGATCATGACTTGTTTGTGCAGTCGACACGTGGTGCGCAGATGTCTGGGTGCCACCGGGCGCTTTGTGGATCCGTGAAAGTCTGCCTGTGGAAGTTTTTGGGGCCCTGTAGGTCTGGTCAATAACCTTCAGTGCGACAGTGCTGAAGTCAGCTCTGGGCTCCGAACCAGCCGCGTGGGCCGCTTGATTTATAACCTGACACGCACCAGGAGCGAGGTGATGCATATCTAAAAAGTTTACAACAGAATAATTGAAATTCATACGAGTTGCTGGAATTCAGATTCAGAGCAAGGGATGCTTGGCTTTGCAACATCCAGCGCCGAGTCATTCGTCTTCAGATCTTTATTGATTTATATTTTGACAGATATTAGAATGAGGCCAGTGGTGGGTGTCTTTGGCAGTGTCATCTCCTCTCCCGCTCTTGGATTCATTTGTTGACCAAGAAAGCTTTCAGGGAACTAGAGGGCTGAGGTTTTTCATGGAATATTTGGCCCGTCACTTCAGCGCCCTTTAAGTTTATCCCATTAAGGCTGAGGAATATTTTCTGCAAGACAAACACATAGCATGATTGATAACAGTTACCGACGCTGAAATGTCTTCTCCTTCCTGACAGCATCCCACTTCTGAAACGGAATACGGAGTGTGGTCGTGGCAATCAGGGCCGACAACAACGGTTTCATCCTACGTAAACATTGCACTTATATTGGACAACGCAGACACAAAACAGTGAATGATGTTTACACATGCACCGCATTTATGGGATGGATTGTGTAAAAGATTTGATAAGATTTTAACCAGTGTTATTTTTTTTTTTTCAACCTTGGGCTCAGGAGCCATTGAGGAGTCGCCTAAAATGTTTAGATAGATAGATAGATAGATAGATAGATAGATAGATAGATAGATAGATAGATAGATAGATAGATAGATAGATAGATAGACAGACAGACAGACAGACAGACAGACAGACAGACAGACAGACAGACAGACAGACAGACAGACAGACAGACAGACAGATAGACAGACAGACAGACAGACAGACAGACAGACAGACAGACAGACAGACAGACAGACAGATAGATAGATAGATAGATAGATAGATAGATAGATAGATAGATAGATAGATAGATAGATAGATAGATAGATAGATAGATAGATAGATAGATAGATAGATAGATAGATAGATAGATAGATAGATAGATAGATAGATAGATAGATAGATAGATAGATAGATAGATAGATAGATACTTTATTGATCTCCAAGGAGAAATTTACAGCACCATCAGCTCAAAAAGTTCAAACATAACATACATTAGTAATTGATAAAAAAAATAACAATTAAAAAAACTTTGAAAAATTTACTAATTGAAGATATATGTTGAGTTGACACACAACACACTTTGTACACTTTATTCTATATGTTTTAAGGCTATAAATTCCCCTCACCACACACTTTACACAATTTATTCTGTATGTTTTAATGCTGTAAAATCTTTCACCACACACTTTATACACTTTATGCTATATTCTCACCACACACTTTATACACCTTATTCTGTATTCTCACCACACACTTTATACACTTTATGCTATATTCTCACCACACACTTTATACACCTTATTCTGTATTCTCACCACACACTTAATACACTTTATGCTATATTCACACCACACACAATACAATTTATTCTATATGTTTTAATGCTGCAAAACTCCCTCACCACACACTTTATACACCTTATTCTGCATTCTCACCACACACTTTTTACACTTTATTCTATATTATCACCACACACTTTATACACCTTATTCTGAATTCTCACCACACACTTCTTACACTTTATTCTATATTCTCACCACACACTTTATACAATTTATTCTACATGTTTTAATGCTGTAAACCCCTCACCACACACTTTATACACCTTATCCTGTATTCTCACCCCACACTTTATACACTTTATTCTATTTGTGCAATGGTTAATATCTAACACTGCTTTTTGGGCGCCTTTGAGTGCAGGTGCTTTTGGAGACACGACATGGACGAGAGTGATTGACCAGAGTCTACAGTCCCTTAGCCAATCAGGATGCAGAATTCAATAAGCCGTCATACTCTGGAAAAGGGTGAACTGCGTTATAGTGAGGGACAAGTGTACAGTTAACAAATACATCAATGCCAAGAGGAGTTTGTTTCACAAAACAGATTTAATATGTTCAGGGTTAACAGATTCAGAGTTTTCATTAAACCTGCTTTGTGAAACAGACCCCAGAAAGATGTGGAACTGGAGAGACTCTATTCCTGCTAACATTTGTGGGATGGTGGATGTTGGAATAATTGTATATAGCATATACAATTATTGTGATTATTTAATTATCATGTATTACTTACTTTGGTTTAAGGAATGTGCTATTGCATAAGAAGCTATGTGTCTTAATCTGAATTTTGATGACTCTCTGAACAGGTTGTTTCAGTATCAGTTTCAGTAAATCCTGTTTAGCAACATACCACAGGTGACAATATATGTGGAAAAGATAAGGAATTGAAAGGAGACAATCCATACCTTGCTCACCCCCTCCCTTTTAGGGATTGCCTCCTATTGTGTAACCTAGGCTACCTAAAACTGAATAAAAGGCGAGGAGAAGGCAAAACGTATTCAGAGTGGTTAGAGATTGTAACTGGATTACGTCTCTGTCCATTCTCCTCGCGAGTAAGAAATTATTATGACTCTATCTTATCTTCCTTTTGTTGTTTAAAAGTTGTTTTAGGTTGTTTGAACCTGACAGTGGAAGACAGGTTAGCAAGATATATGTCACCATATACCTGGTTCACCATTTTTGGATATAAATTTTGAGAGACTTTCAATGAGCCCCAAATGCTCGTCCTTTGCCATTCATTCATCCATCCATTCATTCACTCATTGCTTCCTCCATGTATTTATCATCCCCTCAATCACTCACTCACTCATCAAAAGTTCAATCCAAATTTAGATTTTGAAAACAGAAGTCATGACCTTTGACCTTGATTGACCTTGAAAGGGCAAAAGCAAGATCACATGATTTCAAATGGTCATAACACCAAAAAGAATGGTGAAAGTTACTCAGTTACTATTGTTGAGAGATAGGAAAAACTATGTAGGGTCAAAAATGGCATCATGACCTTTGACCTTGAGTGACCTCAAAAGCTCAAAATCCAGGTCACATGATTTTAAATGATTGCAACTCCAAAACCAGTGGTGATAAGTACTCATTACTATTGTTGAGAGGTAGGAAATGACATGTAGGCTCCAAAACAGCACTGTGACCTTTGACCTTGAGTCACCTTGAAAGGTCAAACCCATAGTTTCATATTTTGAAAGGAAGATGTCCATTAAAAGCTAAAACATTTGTGAGGAGTGGGATTTGTTGTGACTGGCACCACATGAATGTTTAAACTAAATCATATGACAGATTAGGAATGAAAGGGTTAACATGACAAACCCTGTCCTTCTTTATATTTATTAATAAAGGCTCTACAGTCTGGGACCAGTGTCGGTGACGGCCTAACCGATGCCCAGTCCCTGTGTTTTTTTTTTTGTTTTTTTTTACAGCGTCCAGGGCCAGCTTGCTCATCCATTCCCTTGGAGAAAAGTGAAGCCAAACCCATGAACTGGAAAGAGTTGGAAATATGGGCATGAGGTGATTGACACAAACAATATAGCAATTCAGACGGGATGGATTCAGGCAATTTCCTCCAAAATACTTTCTAATAACATCTTAAGCATCCGACACGTTAATCATATGATAAACAAACAGCAGGAGGGAGGAAATGAAATCAATTGAACCTTTAGTAATGTTAGTGAAAAGTTGGCGATTTGAGTTTATATAGTAGTTCTGAATGTGAGAGTGAGCGTTCCCAGTGCTTACCGGAGCTCTGCACAGTTATTGCAAATGGGAGCTAATCCTGTTCATCACTGTGATTGTTGTTTGTCAGATTCGACCTCTGTGTGGATGCCGTTCATGGTGGTCTGCTCTATGGGTCTGGCAGCGTCTCTGCATCTTTGTACGTAGCCTTGGTTTAACCCAGTGGTTCAGAATCTTTTTCTCTTGGCCTCCCCCCTTTGGATGGAGGACGAAAAATCCCCTGCACCCCCCTACCCTCAACCCCAAGAACAATGTGCCAGTGGTGCAATTATAACTGTTACTGAAAGAGACATCAATGGTGTAACAATGCATTTTGCTTTTCCTTGAATAATTTGTTCTTCAGTTTGCTTGAATAGTACAAATAAATACAATAAACTCTGCCCCTTTACAAACAGTTTAACTTTTAATGGACATATCCCTCTCCAAATGTGAGACTATGGGTTTGAGCTTTCAAAGTCACTCAAGATCAAAGGTCATGATGTCAATTTGGAGCCTACATGTAGTTTCCTATCTCTCAACAATAGTAACTGAGTACTTATCATCACTCTTTGGAGTTGCAATCATTTAAAATCATGTGACCTTGATTTTGAGCTTTTGAGGTCACTCAAGGTCAAAGGTCATGATGACATTTTGGACCCTACATAGTTTCCTATATGTCAACAATAGCAAATGGGTACTTATCACCACTCTAGATAAGTAGTGGGCCCAGGAAGAACCCATTAGATTTTGAGGAATGAAGGTCAAAGGTGAAGGTCACACTAAAGGTCAACAGCTAAAACACATCAGTGGTAATATCTCAGGATTGGCGGGGGTTTTTTCATTCGCATGGTCTCACCTTCAGCCATGTGATGGGTCAAACACCTATGGCTCCTTCACATCACGTTTTATACCTTGGTGGAGGTCTGCTGTCTCTGACTCCCTTGTTTTACATCTTTTTTTTTCTTTGTTGCAACTTTGTGGTGTTCAATCAGGACTTAGAAGAAAAAAAAGCCACAAACAAAAACTACTGGGCCTAAATTCAAACAATTATTTCTCATTTCATTCTTGTTGTTTTCTAATTTAACAATTGTAGTTCTTTTTTTGTACTTTTCTTTGGCTTATTTTGTTTATTTGCCTACATTTGGGTTTTTTTATTGCACTTTTTCATCAACTTTGAACAATTTGTTGCTTATTTCATTCATGTTACTTACTTTTTGGTTGATTTTATTGACCGCTTTCTGTCTTTTTTTTCTTAATTTTGTTGTTTATTTTCCTTTTTTTTACAGTGTAACTGTCAAAATATCTCAACAGATTTTGAAAAAAAAGAGTCTAAAACATAAACTACTGGGTCCAAATCCAAATCCTTGTTGTCCAATGTGTTCCAGTTCACAGTCGATTTTCAACATCCTAAATCTCTTACTGATGTTCATTCTAGCACCTTATTTAGTCCAAACCTGTCAAACTTCAGTTCCTGTCTTTGTCTTTTTCCTTTATTCCACCTGTTTTGACCTAAATCACACAGTAAAACAAAACCCACACGTACATACTCACAGCAGCTTTTCTAACATTTCTACAGATGAAATAATATCTCAGGGTTTAAAGTGTTAATTCTAATACAAACTTCCATCAATTTCTATTAATATTGGCCTGAATCTATTATAATTATGCTGTAAATGAGAGGTGTACATGTTAAAAAGTGTGTATTTAAAGGAGTCTTGGGTCTGGGTGTGTTTTTTGGATGAACTGTTGGCCTGTCTGTTAGTACAGAATGTTATCAGCAAAGTAACATTAGTGGGGCGTTAAGACAGAAAACTGAAACTAAATCTGAAGAAAGAAAAGTGAATTCCCCTCTGTGTTTTTCCAAAATACCTCCCGAGCACCTTTTTTATGATGGTTGGCTGGCTGAAACAGGAGAAACCAATGCAATTTGGCCTTCAGCTCCATGTTTAAAAACATCATTTCTTGTCATTCTGGATTTAGTCTGCGGTATTTAACCTATCAGAGCATACTTACTGGCTTTAACTGCCCCACTGAAGATTTTTTTCCCCGCTGCTTCCTAATTCAATATTGTATAATAACACATATTATTGCCGGCACATAAAATCCAAGCGCACAAATAACATAACACAGAAAATGAATATCATCGTGCACACACTTGTGTTATGTGGAGGAACAATTACTGGGTTATGATCATTTTTCCTTTGAGGAAACGTCGGAAGGTTTTAGTGCATGGTAACTTGTGTCTCAAAAAAAAAAAAAAAAGAGATATACACTATAAAGGCTGCACGATTTTGGCCGAAAATAAAATCCAGATTTTTTCCTATAAAAATGTTACAATTAAAATATTTGGGTAAAGCTTCAAAAGACAAGAGAATACTTTTCTACTGTACATATAAGGACCATCAGAAGTGGAAAAAGTACTCACATTCTGTACTTAACCCATATACACCCAAAACAATAAGGCTGTGTTCGAAACCACATACAGTGGTACTTCTACTTACGAAATTAATTCATTCCAGAAGTGTTTTGAATTTTTCGTAAATAGTCGCATTTTACACGTAAAAAGGCCTAATTCGTTCCAAGGCCCCAAATACTACCCCTCAAACCCCTTTAAAATGATAAAAGTCTACACATTTTCTATGAAATATGTATTAACAGTAAAAGAAAATGTAGATTTTGATTTTAGATGTAATTTATTGGTGTCAGTGGGTAAATGTGTCTTCACTGACTGAACATTAAACATTAAACCATTCAAATGAACCAGACATGTGGCTCATTTTCAGACCATTGTGTTTGTTTTGTCACTTTCACCTTCAGTGGTGTTTGTTGACAGACGTTTTGTGGGGTGTAGATCCAGGGACGATTGCCTTTGAAAGCTTTTCGTGGTCTTCCTGGGGTGCGTGGGGCGTGTACGATGTCGGGGTGGCGCTCGTGGACATTTTTTCAGGGTGTTTTTTTTCCGCTGGTTTAGGGGGTTGGTATGGAATTTTGAATATGCAAGAAGTTCTCGGATTGCAAACGAGATTCAGCAGAAATGTTGAGCGTGCATCATGAGTTTCCTACTCACACTGACATTAGGTGTGTCTCCACTATTGGACTTTTCTGGGGCACGTACTTCAACTGGTCCCCTCAGGCGTTGTGTCTCCATACAGAATGACCTTATAAGAACCTTGTGAAAGGCATCATGATCTGATCACGACTGGCCAAATTCCGTAAACGGGACTGGGTCAGTGTAAACGGAGGTGTCAAGTTAGTAGGTTGCTTCTTGTTGACAAAGTAAAAGCCCAGATTTATCAGTGGTTTTTTTTCGTATAAGGCAAAGGTCTGTTTTATTTTGTGGAAATAACCAAAAGTGCGTTGGTCACTACAACTAGCTAGCCTTTCTCCAAATTCCTCTGAACAAAATTGTAAATAGGTGGTATTTAGACAAATTAACACAATATTCATCATGTAAAGAGGCACTTTCTCTCCTGATGGTTTTTTTTTTTTTAATCAATAAACGGATATATTTAAAGAGTTTAGAGCTCAAGTAAAATTTGCTTTACTGTGTAGATCAGAGCTCAATGCATTGTGGGTTATCATGTAGTAGTACACTACAGTGTAAACGTTTTGCATACTGTTCAATCACTGGGTAGACAGTATGAAGTATGAACAGTATGAGTATGGAAGTATGTAGTATGTGGTTTCCAACACAGTATCTTTATAAAGACAATTTTTTGTTACATATCAATCTTTTGAGTTGTCACAATAATATAATGAATTGAAATGAAAATACCTTAAGTTTTGGACTTTTCTTAGCAATTTTTAGGTGACATTTAAAAAAAGCTGAATAACATTTGTTACATTTTTTTATGTCATCTATAATGATTGTCATAATTAATCATAATTAATTAATCTAAAACATTTCTTGACAACACTAGGAAACATAACATTACTGTACAATAAGCAAAAAAAAGGATAAGCATAAACAAAGCTGTTCATTTTTGGGAAATCTGTTGAAATAAAACAGAAAAGGTATTTAACTGTGAGTGACCTTATAAATCTGAAGTCAAACTGACTGGAGCGTTTAATCTTTAAATTAAATCTATGAATGATCTAATAGAGACAAATTTCCGAGTGTACCGGCCAAAAAAAGCGACTACTTTTTTTGACTAAAAAACCTTTTCCTGAATGAAGCAGAAGGAATAAAAGAGGCTTCAGCCGTGTTAAAACTGTGTTTTCTTTTTTTGGGGGGGTTTGTTTTAAGACAAGCTGCCACTGAGGCAGCGCTAACTGTGTCAGAAGCACCCAGTAAAACAGCAACTGGCCATGGTGAGTGCTGTCCTTTTATGACTCATTTCTACCTGCAGTCAGGCGGCAGTGGAAGGCAGAGAGCCCTCGGGTAACAAGGGAAGAATTGTTGAGAATACTGGACATTGCCATGTGGTTGACGGGAAAACAAGGTACTAGTGAAACCTATTAGGAATGGGCCATTTGGTAGCTGATATTGGCTGGAGTCGGCCAGAAGTCCAGTAAAAGGGGATAGTATTTTTCTTTATATTTAACTTTCCCTTAGGGATTAACCACTGTTTATTATAATATTATCCTCTGTTTTGGGCATTTTTCTGTGTAAATCATGCATTTTCCTGTATTTAATTCACTGATCGTGTAGATGTTCAATAAACCTCAGTGGAAATTCTGCATAATAGATGAGGATTCAGAATAGAACCTTGAGACATCCCAAAGGCTTCACATTCAACTGCTATTCTATCAGAACAGACAGAATTTAAGAAAAAGTTAATTATTCGAACATGATGCTCTGTGTTTGGCATTTTTCAGTGAAATCATGCGTTTTCCTATATTTAATTCACTGATGTTCACAAAAGATCAGAGGAAATTCAGCATATAAAAAGAAAAGAGGATTCAGAATAGAACCCTGAGGCACCTCAGAGTCTTCAAATTCAACTGTCATTTTATCAGAACAGACAAAATTGAAGAAAAGCTTAATTATTTGAACATGATCCTCTGTATTTGGCATTTTTCAGTTTAAATCATGTTTTTTCCTGTATTCTAATCATGTAGATGTTCAATAAACCTCAGTGGAAATTCTGCATAATAGAAGAGGATTCAGAATAGAACCTTGAGAGATCCAAAAGGCTTCACTGCTATTGTATCAGAAGAGAGAAAATTGAAGAAAAAGTTAATAATTCGAACAGGATCTTCTGTGTTTTTTTTATTTTTCTGTGTAAATTGTGCATTTTCCTGTATTTCATTCATTGATGTTTTCAAAGGCTCAGTGGAAATTCAGCATACACAAAGAAAAAAGGATCCAGAATAGAACCTTGAGGCATTCCAAAGGCTTCAAATTAAAATGGTATTATATCAGAACAGAGAACATTTAAAAATGTTAATTATTTAAACTTAAACCCAGTGTGTCCATCCACTGTGATTGATCCACATCCATGGGTTTTACAAGTGAATCCATGTTGTAAAACATGGCGGTGTTTCCATGGTAACTCCAAAGCCTCTGACCATCCACATGTATGGAGGCGAATTTGTTTCTTTTAACTGAATTACAAGGAAAGTTGCCTTAACCAAGAAAAATATTTTCAATCCAAAAAAAAAAGGGTTTAAATGAAAGAAGAACATATTCAGGGTAAGATATGTCTTTCTTTATTATTCAATCCCAAACATTATCTCTTCAATAAAAACATATTTTCAATTTTGAGGGTTTTCAAACTAAATACAGGTTTATGAAATTGTGAATTTATCCACACTTTTCAAGTACTTTGCTATTTTTTTCTCTATTTTAGAGCTATTTCTTCACTTTAATGCCATACATCAAGTTTTTTTTGCCAATTTCCCCCTTATTTTTAAAGTATTTAGCTAATTTTATTTTCATTTTGCAAATGTTTGTACATTGTATTCATGAATAATTGAGGTGGAACTGTATTTTTCAGCCATTGTTTACATGTATGGATAGGATTAGTGGATAAATAGTTATTAAATATCTTAGATCAGTAGATATTTTAGTTGCCAGTGGATGTTTGGGTCTTTCTAGGTTAAACTATAATTAAAAACTTCACACTTAGTTAGATCAACAGGTATTAAACAGTTATGGCAGCCAATGCTTTTGGTTGCTGGTGCTTTGTCTAGGTGTTTAAAAGTTAAATAACCAGCCTCCATTCATAAATATTGAATTGGAGGCTGGTTTCTTCACACTAGGAATACTAGAGTTACAAAATACACCTATCACAAACACCTGGGAGAGTCTAGGCAACCTATGCATATCATTAAACACATTTAATGATAAAGTACTTCATATAATTGGGCTGAAATGAATGGTAAGGGAAAAGGATGCACAACAGTGCTTGAATCGTGTGGAAAAATGAAATAATTGGAAACAATGGGCTTTTTTAAACATTTAGCAGGTTTGTGAGCAGGGGGTTCACTGTGGGCGTCAGCCTCATAAAGACCCAGTCTTATACATGCTTTCAGGAGAAACAGTGGTCGTATCTGGAGGAATGCCTGTGTTTTCTGATTCAACAAAATGTCCACATGGATTCCTCTTTATGAATGAAATGTTTCACTGTATCAACACCACAGGGAAGTTATGGGGGTTTTGAAGGGTTTACAAGTCCCAGTAAGGCATCTTTCTGAGAAACAAGGGAGGAATCAGTCTACAATTAAAACAGCGTGCATTCTTACAAACCTACACATCCTGTAACAGGTAATAGATGCTTGGTGTATTATTTCACACATTCACAGCATTTGCTTATACTTTATAATTATGTTGTAACTTTCTTGTTGCTTTGTTTTTTGTCACCATCCTGTAATTTTTTGTCATAATTCTGAAACTTATATTTTATTACAATTGTTGTCATTATCCTGTAATTAAAAATATGTTTTTGTCTTGTAATTATTTTATTATATTTTTTTATTTCCTGGAATTTTATTTTATTATATTTTTTATTTCCTGTTATTTTAGTTTATTATATTTTTTTTTTATTTCATTTCATTTTTATTTTCCTGCTAGCGAAATTAGCCCGCGGAGTCTTTTTTTACCGGCATTCTTTTGAGGAGGCTGTACTCGTCTCTGATCGGTCGCTTCAGACCACGTGTCTTTCTCCACTTCCGTTTTCCCGGACCCAACATGGCGGAGTACGACCTCACTACCAGCATTGCCCACTTTTTAGATCGTCATCTTGTTTTTCCTCTGTTGGAGTTCCTGTCTGTCAAAGAGGTACGGATAATCTGAATACACAAACACTTCGGTACAGTTTTAGGTTATTTTTTAGATGTTTACGCGCGGTTTTTGTGGACTTTTCGAACCTCCGTGTGTAAAGGTGCTGGTCACGTTCTCCGTGTCTGGGTAAAGAATTCACGCTCCACCGACGTGGGCAGGAAGTGTGGTGTCTTGACGTCAAAATAAAAGCAAAAGTAGTGTCACTGTTGACAAATATTGGGAATTATCATGTTGTGCAGCGTTAAAGAAACCATAACGAATAATAAACGCACATATAAGGACTCAGGGAACAGGAAACCACATGGAAATAACATGTAAATCCTCCAAAAAATGTCACGGAAATGACGCGTTACATTTTATTTTTAGTGTAACCGGAAGCTGTGCAGGTAATTGTGATTACCTTTATACTCCTAAATGTACTAGTTAAACTCAGACTAAGAATTATTTTCTTGTTTTACCTGATGTGGACTAGTTTTAGTTTATATAATCTGTTTTTTTTTTACGGAATCAGTTGTCAAACATCATCTCGTTTAAGATGATCCATTTAAGATGATCCATTCAATTTAAAATTATAGTTTTTAGAATAAGTCGTGATGTTCTTTTACTTAAAACAAAACACTATTTCAGGAAATCTAAGTCTTATTTGACCTTTATCTTTGTTTTTCAGGGATGAAATGATCGTAAATTGTTTTCTAGTTCTTTTCATCACACTTAACAAAAAACTTATTGGAAATATGTGAACATCCTTAAAAAAAAAAGAAAAATCTGAGCTAAATGGGAACTAAAGGATAAAGTCACTATTTAGTATGACCTCTGACCCCATGACAAGAAGCAGGACAAACAATTACAAACATCTTTGTTGTTTTATTTCAATTTGTACATTTGGTTTGTTATTTGGGACATTTTTGTTAAATGTGTGTATTTTATTCATTTGGTTTGTTATTTTTGGCATTTTTTGTTAAATTTGCATATAAATTTGTTCTTTTCATTGATTAATTTATCCATATGATTATGTTATTGGTTTAAAAAGAAGTATTGATCATTTTGTTGTTTTTTTTTCCTATTCATTTTTGTGTTATGTGGATTTAGTTTTTCATTTATGGCACATTTTTCTTATTTTTGTTCAGTGTGTTTCTGGTTTGTAAGATCAATTAGATTCTGCCATAAATCTCAGAAGGAGTTTACACTACATTTGACCACTGTAGTTTATAGAAGCTGAATTTACTTGAGACTTTATACAGAAAAAATGCATCTGTTATGATATTACAACTTTACTAAACCAACAAATGCAATGTTGAACCAGGGCTTTTACACGAGACTGGACTTCAAATACATTACTGGCTCAAAGTAGGAGATGCTGGTGAATCAGCGGTGCTCCCGTTAAGCTTTAATTACACTGACTTTGGAACTTCTAATATGAAAAAATGAAAACGATATAATATCAGTGAAAAGAGGAATGACTTCCCTTAGTTTTACATGTGTGGATAAATGGTTCAAAGATCATGGTCTTTGAGTGTTCCTACGTAATCCCCAGAAGCTACAGTAGTTGTAGGTATTTATTATTATCAGCAGAACTGTTGAAAAGTCAGTCAATATTTTTATTAAAATCTTCTCAACTACATTCACAGGCAATTTTTTTGGTTTTGTTCCCGGTTGTCCTCATATGCTCTTGGTCCCTGCCGGTGATGACAGCAACTATTGAGCATAATTTGAACATTGTCACAAATAGTGCTTAGCTTGTGTGGTGTTTTGGGTTGTTCGACACAGATATTCCACTATTTATCGGCGCTGAAAAAATGAGAGTATCCCCATGGTGGTCTGGAGCTAAAGCAGCGCCAGAAAATGAGAGTGAAAAATAGGATCGACCCTTCACATTGAGAGTATTTTATTAATCCAAGTGGAAATTGTGTTAGAGTTGTTCCATACAAGTATAATTAAAGGAAGAAGATATAAAATATATATATCCTCCCGAAAATTTTGTGGCATCATGCTGTGTCCAACCAAGGCAGTTATTTAATGTAAAAAAAAAAGCCAGTCCAGTTGAATTTGTGTAAGCAAGTAAACTTTATTTATATAGCACTTTCACACACAAAATCATAGTGCTTTACATTTTAGAATAAAATCTTCATAAAAGTTTCAAATAATAGAAATAAAATATCATCTATACACCATGATAAAAACACTCATACAGAGAAAGAGACCATAACAGAAGCCTGTAAATCATCAACCAGGGATAAACATCTGACTAAAAAGACAAGTTTTAGATTTTAGTGAAGCATAGAATCTAGGTAATAACTACACTGCTCTACAATTTTTTAAATGTACTTTTTTATTTTTTACACAGTATCTGCTTCAGACATTAAATGTGCCCAATCTACATACTTTAATAAGATGAATTTTAAAACTAATAATTTTAGTCATGGTTTGTTCATGTTTTTAATATATATGAAGGTGTGTTATTCCACATATATGCTTGGGTATGTACATGTATACAATGGATTAGTAAATATTCCTCATTCCTTATTCATTTTGACCCCAGACTTAGAGAGAGGGGGGGATGTAGATGGATAAGTAGATGTACTTTATTTCCCCCAAACCTGGAATTGACTGAATGGAACCTGTGTTGCCTCCTGTTTTCTCTGTTTCTTAGATCTACAATGAGCAGGAGCTGCTTCATGGAAAGCTGGACCTCCTCAGCGACACAAACATGGTGGACTTCGCCATGGATGTCCACAAAAACCTGTATCCTGATAAGGAAATCCCACATAGTAAGTGTTGAAAAGGCCTCGCTTGTCCCGACACGGTCTCTGTCCTCATACAAACACCCTGGTGTTCCTTCTCTTCAGTGTTTGACTGTGTGTTTTAGGACCGAAACAGGTGGAATAACAGAAAAAGACAAAGAGAGGAACTGAAGTTTGGCATGTTTTTAATAAATAAGGCACCAGAATGTACATCAATAGGTGATGATAGGTGATTGGCTAAGATTGATGTAAAAAAAAAAAACTGGCATTGGTATGGGGCGCCCAAAAATTCATATCTGTCGATCACTAGACAACAAGGAGCTGAATTTAGGCCCAGAAATTTATATTTTGGCTCTTTATTTTAAGTCAAACAAGACAACTAAAACGGTAACATATACAATAACAGATATAATAATTAAAGAAAATATGCAAAAATACATGTTCAGAATACTGTGTGTAATTCTAATAATGGGTCAAAACACAGTAACGTCCCATCAAAGATAGAAATTTAATTGATTAATAATCCAACATTTATTTCAGTATAAAGTATCTCCTCGTTTTGGAGAATCCCTTACGGTCTGACTAAAGCAAAAAATGTAGGTCATTTACAAACATTGATGCGTCAAATTGTCTCTAAAATGTCCCATCAGAGACATTTCGAATACGCTGGATCTGGTACGATAGTAAACTTAGTTCTTCTCTGCTGCATTTGAATAACTTTTATTCATCACTTTACATCTGCACTCTCGTTTAAAGTTTAAAAGTTTTTATTTGTTTATCTTTTTTATCTATTTGTTTTTTTTTTCTTTTTTATACTTATACTTTTATTACTCACTGCTTTAATGCTTTGAGTGTTTTATGTGAAGCACATTGAAGTGTCTTGTGCATGAAATGTGGTGTAAAAATAAACCCGTCTTGCCTAAACTCACCTTAACAGACCGTTCATGTGTGGGTTTATCATGTTTCTGTGTCTAATCATGCTGTTTTCATCCATTTAATTTCAGCTCTGAAGGAGAAAAGGACCGAGGTGGTGGCTCAGCTGAAGCAGCTTCAATCTGAGACCGAACCCATCGTGAAAATGTTCGAGGACCCAGAGACGACGAAGCAGATGCAGTCGACCAGGTGAAGCCAGTTTTTTTTTCTGTCACAGTCGCTTTTCTCCTCGGCAGAAACAAAATTTTTTAAGGGTGAAGTTCCGTTTTTACCATTTGGATCTTATTTTAGTGATAAAAGGACATGACCCGCTTCAATTTGGTGTCATTTGGAGTATGTCCGAACATATTGCATTCACTGATATCCATATAACTGGAGTGGGTGAGGCACCTCCACCTCCTCCTTTCCTATACCTCCTCATCCATATAGTCAGGTTCAAAACCATAGGGATGCTCATCCTATTCAAGGTCGTCTTCAAACTCTTGACTCCTCTACCATGTTGCATAACAGAACTTTAGCTAGCAGCAACAAGCCCAATGAATGTGAGTGATGATGTCATCAGTCCAGGGCTCCAGGTGTTGTAGCAATTTTTGTTCTGCTGTTGGTGTTTGGTAAAGGTATGGGAAAGTTAGCAAACAGTGGTGGACATTTGGGAAAGCTAAGCATACGATGGAGGGGGTGGGTGTTGTGGACAAGAGATGAGCAGAAGCAGGTAGATACATAATTCCAATACACTTTGGGGAAAAAAAGTCACATTATCACCGTTCAGATGACGAAGTGATTCTAACACATTTAAATATTGATTTCAGGACGATTAGAAGTGATTCCAATACGAGGGTTCATGCGAGGTCTAAAATTCAGAAACTGAAATTTTATGCCTTAAAATGTCTTAAAAACACCCATATGTTCATCCCAGGTCTAAAATATAATTTACTCATGTCTTAATTTTTTTTTACGTCCACTCCGTCCATTCCCAGAGAAGTGTCTGTGGAAGAAAAAAAGTGCCTGTTGCTGTTTCTACTGACAGCTGCTGAAAACGCATTATTTTTGGCTGCTCAGTGTGTCCACTACCGTATTCCCTACCTTTCATATTTTTGTTCCAGCTAGTCTATGCAGAGTGGTAGGTTAGTGAGACAGGATAGTGAGGACGTGTGTCAATGAAATGGGTAAATGTCCGTTCAACAAGTGGCTCAAAAGTAATAAATTCTCCAGGTGGTTGGAAGAAGTATTTGGTGACAGGCACTTGGCTCATTGCAAAGTATGCAAAAAAAAAAGTGCAGAGTGAGATGGTTTTGAGAATCAAATGTGATCGTCTTTATTTGCGGGGGTCTCGATGTTGGTCTAAAATTTTCCTCATAATGGTCTTAAAAAAAGTTCTAAAATCAAACTTGGTGATTCTTCCAAGAACCCTGCAATACACGTCCCGGAACAGACCTTAAACCTTAATAAAGGGCTCTGCATGTTGTCATGGCAAAATGTCGCAGTTATATTGTTGCAGATATTTGTAATTTATGCCAAATATTTCAGCGCTGGGAGGACATGGCGTGCGTTTTGACAGAACACCATTGATGCGGTCAACCATCGGTCAAACGATCATCGGTTAACATCCCTACTGTAGAACGAATGTAGAATGGACCAATCGGAGGCTTATTTTTCTTGTCTTCTCTGCAGCGCTATCTGTGACACTGTCTGCGATAGTTGTTGGGAGGTGTGTGCAAAGTCTCTGCAACACTTTGCAGACAACTTGGCTTGTGAACATAAATTGTGCTTCACTGAGCTCATCACCATTCAGACGACAAAGTGATTCTAGCACAATTAAACAGTGATTTCATTACTATTAGAAGTAATTCCAATATATATTCCGTAACAGAACTTTCGTTAGCAGCAACAAACTAAATGAATGAGCGGTGCTAACTGATGACATCATCAGTTCAGGACTCCAGGTAAGGGTAATTTTTATCAATATCCAGACTATGGATGGCTATAACAGAGGACTTCTGATTGAAGTGGAAATAGCACAACCATATCACAACATATAGCTGAGAAACCAACGCATTTATTGGCTCCATATCGGTGCCCCGCCCACTTCTGTTATATGGACATCATTAAATACAATATCTTTGGACATACGTCAAATTACATTAAACTGAAATGACATGGTTTTATCACTGAAATAAAATTGGAACTTCTCCTTTAAGTATGGGGGGAAAAAAGACATGTGAAAAGCCTGAGGTTTTTTCAACGTATTGCTCGCTGCTCCGGTGCCGCAGATGTTGGATTAGTAAAACCTGTTATTTGAAACAGAAGGCGCTGCGAAGGGATTCCGAAAGCGAAGAGTCGAGGAAAGTGTCTTTTCAATCAAATCCGTCTTCTCGGTCTTTCATCAACCAAAAGTCAGCGGGGACAGAAGTGATACGAGACAGACACAAGACGCTGTGGTCGACTTTATTTAGACGTTTTTGTCGTCTACAGTGATTAAAATATTTTGCTGGTATCCAGTCTTGATCCTTTCTTTTCCATCTTGGCGGGAATGTACAGTTAATCAAAAGCATTTTCCACTTTTTGTCCCCTTTTCAGTTCGCTCGCTTTTTCTTTTTTTTTTTTATCCTATTGTTTCGTTCGGATCGTCGACATTTGTTTATTTAAGCCGAACATGTGAAGGAATTGTGAGATTTGAAGGTTCGATAATAGCAACATCTACTGCTGTCAAAGCTTAGGAAGATGAAAATCCTCCTTTTTGGATGAAGAGTCATGTGTCTGTCTTAAGTTATACATATTTTTTTGGGTACCGTTGCATTTGTAAAACAATAGCGAACTCATCTGGGGTCAATAAAGCGAGCGTCTGAAGCCAGAAGGAGGAAGCTGAGGAACAGTTTAATTCCAGAAGTACGGTCCAAATAACGCTCGACGCAGCCTTTTGTTTTCGACATTATTCTTGGATTAGACCTTCATCCCGGGCTGAAAAAGAGAAATGGGTTGATATTGGAACCTTATTAACTCGCCCACTGAGGTTAATAAACAGATCTGCAAAGCATTTTGAAAAGGTAACATAAACTATTGGTCTCAGTGCTGTTATTGAACGCTTATGGTCCTAACAGCCGGCTTTATTTGGACCAGAACCCAAGCCAGAACCCAAAGCCCTGCTATCAAAGCGGACCACGTCTTATGATGATGGATCTGCAGTCTGTCACCGTTAGACACTGGGTGGATTAAGAACACTTTGATGATTTATGTCTGTGTTTGTTTGGTTTTTGTCGTCCCAGATGATGGATATTTCAGTAGCTGATCTGAGAAAGAACTATTTAATAATAATAATGACTACAGTCGTGGAAAGAATTATTAGACCGCACCTTGTTTTCTTTTTTCTTTCCCCAATTCCCTACTCATTACTGTGGAAACAAAGGTTAAAATAGTTTAGTTTTATTTAGTTTTGACATTTTTCCATTTAGTTTTAATTAGTTTCTTTTCACTGTCATATTTAAATAAATCTCATATAGGACTTTTTCTGCTGCTTTCTCCCAACTTTAGTTACATTAACAAAGATCAGGGGTGTGTTAACCAGAGGAGTTCAAAATACTCACATTCTATACTTAAGTAGAAGTACAGCTACTTGTGTGAAAAAATACTCTGGTAAATGTAGAAGTACTGATTCAACTCCTTTACTTAAGAAAAAGTCAAAAGTACAATTTCTCAGTTGTAATAAAGTACAAAAGTAAAAAGTAAAACTGCTTTTTTTTTTGGTCATGAACGCAATGATACTTCAGAAAATAAAGTTTGAAAAGTATCTAAAATAAAGCCTTTAAAAGTGAGTTACTGTGTAGATAATGTGTTTGATCGAGTCACAGTTGCTCACTTTTGTGGATATGGGCGTTGCCAGAAAAATAAATACTCAAGTAAAGTACAGATACCTAAAAAAATCTACTTAAATACAGTAATGATTTCACTTTTACTCCCTACGTTTGTTCATAAATATCTGTACTTTATACTCTTTACATTATCAGAATAGACATGTTATTTTTACAAACTAAACAAATGTGACAGTACGAAAAATAAGTCTCTTCAGAGTGAAAATCAGTTCAACTGAGTTACTTTACTACTCTGGTCTGAACTCATTTTAGTTCAGGGGCCACATTTGTCCCAGTATGATCTGAAAAGGACCAGACTTTACACAATGTTTCCCTCAAAATGTGAATAACATTAACAACTTGACATGTCGTTAAAGAAAAACAAGTGACATTTGAACCATTTTCTGCCTCAGTTCATCAGTTTGTCATGTGCAGAACAACTGACATTTCAATTACAAATACACTAAACATTTAGTAACAGGCAGAATATTTGTAAAATTACTCTTATTTCTCTTCATATTTCAGCTGGTTCATATTTGTTCATGTATTTATTCAGGTTTTTGTAAAAGTTTGGTTTGTTAATATAAAGATTTTCATGTAATTTGACTTTTTTTTAAACATTAAAATCTGTAGTTTTCATTATTTATAGGTAATTATGATCATATTTTACTGGTCTGACTCAATTGAGATCTAACCTGAATTAAAATCATTTTCACACCATTAATATCTTCATTGTGATTCATTTTACGGGCCAAACTGGACCCTTTGGTGGGTTGGATTTGGTCCCCGGGCCTTATGTTTAGCACCTGTGACAAAGATGAAAATGAAGGGAATTTAACAATTTTTTTTTTTTTTACATGTTTTAGTTTCGTCAGTGCACAATACAGTCTTGGTTACTTCATTTTATTTTAATTTTAGTTTGATTTTTGTCAGTTAATGAAAATGTTTTTACAATTCTAGTTTTCGTCATTTCCTTAGTTTTCGTTAATGGTAAAAAAAAAAAAAAAACCTCGGTGGAAACCTCATCCCCTGCAATTTGCATTGACCAGTAAAACCCATGGTGTTAGATCAATGACAGATGGAGACACTTGTTTTTATGCTCGGTTAATGATGTTTTACTGAAAAAAAAATGCACATTTTCTTTAGTTTTATCTATTTCTGGTATAATAACCTCTGAACTTACTCTGAACGTTTATGAAGATGGAAAATAATTCTTGTTCCATCCCTTGTTTTCTTCAATTTCCTGTTCATTGTAATGCCTAATCCAACTAAAGGTTCATTTCTTTGGACAAATATAATGCTGCCAACAAAAATACCTCATACTAGTTTAATTTCAGAGCTGATACCTGTTCATTTTCCATTGTTTTATAAATAATGACCAAAATCCCTTCATTTTACCGACAAAAACAGTGTTTTTATCCATTCACTGTTTTCTTTTCTGTCTGTTTTCGTCGCATGATGCACACAGGAGTTAGGATTGGATTTCATAACCATGGTTTTAGATGGTATAATCATTTATTTTCTCTGCAAGTGGAAGAAGAAGAGTTTGAGCAGTTTTAAAGATTTGTGCTGTATGTGTGGACACACCAGGAAACTACATAATTTTTTAATTTAGCAGGAGATAGAAGAGGAGTATAGAATAATAATGAATATATCTGTGAAATTTACTTATTTACTTTTGTTATATTTATGGAAGGACTTCTTGTGTCTCATAATAAGGGTCAAAACACAGTAATGCCCCATCAGATACAGTTTGATATATTGGTGTTACTAAATGACCCACATTTTTAGTTTTAAAGTCATTTTTGCTTTAGTGGGACCATAAGGGGTTCTCCAAAACAAGCACATACTTGGGTTAGGGTTAGGGTTTTGACCATGTTTAATCTGTGTGTGTGCTGTCTCGTGTGTGTGTGTATACAATTAGTGATGCACCGATCAGCATTTTTTGGCTCCGATCACCAAAAAACTTGATGTGCCGATCACTGCCCATCATGGAAGGAATTTTAAATGTTCATACCTTTCAATTAGGTCTGGATAGTTACTGCAACTATCAAATATTTTTGTAATTGAGTAATCTGTTAATTTTTTTTCATTGGTTAATCAAGTAAACGGATTAATAAAACTTTTTTAAAAAACCCTTTAACTTCTGATGCATCATTGGTGAGTGTTTTATATGTATGAGTTATTCTAAATATTCATAATTCTGAACAAACAATGGAGCAAAACAAAGCAGGGAGTGAAACTAAAAATAAACTGTTTAGACTTTTGTTGTGGTTTTCTTCCACAGCAGCTTTTAGGACAAATTCACAGCAGTACATTTACCTGAAATAATGTCTCAGCGGTTAAAGGGTTAAACTACATCAATTCATGAACAGGGATGGAAGAAGACTGAAGTGTTTTCAATTGTGTGTGCGTGTGGATGTGTGAAGCAGATGTAGCCTAATAATTCCACTACCTTGGAACATTTGCTAAAAATAATTACAACATGTGAGGCTACATGCTAACAGATGCTAGTACTCACCAGTTAGCAAAACATAGTTAAGCTCTGAGTCTGATTTGACGAAGTGCCGTTGAAGTGTGGATGTGTTCGGTTCAGGTGTTGTAGTAAATAAAGCAGTGCTAGGCTAATGCTAATGCTAATGCTATTTTGCTGTGGGAACACTGTTGTCTGCCTTAAGCAACGTAAAACGGTCCCAAACCTCTACTATTAACTAACTATATTTTTAAAAGTACAGAAACAGTCCAGACCAGATGCACCTGTTCTGTAACGTGTTTGCAAGTTTGAAAATGGTTGCTAGTAATTTACGTTACGTGATTGGCTTTTTGATCGGCATATTTTTCCCTATCACCGATCAGGCTATTTTTAGGCAATATCAGTGCAATGCTATGTGCAATATATTTTTGCATTGACGTTCAAGTTGCCAATGACCTCTTCTGGGCTGGTCAGGGTCCACTATCGTGCTGTGTGTGGCCCCCAGGCCCCCTGGTCTGTGTTACATTCATTTAATTTCATTTATTTGTTTATTCGAACAGGTAAAATAAAAAAAGTAAAACATACAAAGGATTTAAGCAGAAATTAAAACAACACCTCTTTAGTATCCTAGATAATTATACCTTGTTTGAAAGGGTGTAGGATGAAGTTAACAATATTTATCTAGTCCTACTCCTTTGTATTACTCAGAGTATATATATATATATATATATATATATACACACACACACACACAACCAAAATGAGAAAATACGTTTGGTAAGATTTAGATGTTTTTTCCAGTTCATGTAACTCCAAATGACCTCGTGTCACAGACAAACTATTTAAGAAAAACATTCAATATGAAATGATTTTGAAAGAAAAATAACAACAAACTTATTGCAAAGAAACCAGCGCTGGGGTCATTTTTGAGCTCACTTATGCGTCTATGGCTTAAGAAAGATTCAATATAGAGAAAGCTTCATACAGAACCTTTTTTTTCACATTTATTTATCAAACTTCTGCGTATCATTCTTGATCTATTGTTGGTTGATTTGTATTGATTGTATTTTCTACATGTTTGAAATGCAGATTTAAAAAAAATCTCGGAATGTCAGTCAGTTAAAGCTCTGTCTCTGACGGGACATTAATTTGTTTTGACCCATAAAAAACTCATCGCAGTTGTGATTTAATGAAAAACAACAACAACATTACGCTCTTGTGTTTTATTGATTGTTAATTCATTTGTTCAGTGTCATTTCTATGTTTCATGGGAGGGGTCGGACTGTTGAGAGCATCCGGTTCTGACCCGCAGACCCTATGTTTGCCACCTCTGGTCTCCATCAATACAAATGGACTCACTGGTTCACATCCTAAAACACACACACACACACACTCATGCTTGTCATGTAGCGTCATGTAAGAACAGAGATTTAAGATCCCATTCAAGGCTGAAAAAAAAAAAAAAAAATCAGCGTGTTCCTGTATTTGGACGAAACAAAATCAGCGTTGACTCGATCCCGCAGCCCTGATTTGTTAGACGTGGCTAGCATAGATTTATAGTAGCCAAACCAAATGTAATAAACAGCCCATCACACTGTTTTAAAGTGAAATGGTCTTCATTTATGTGCAGCTCTTGATTTAGACCAGAAGTGGAAAAATGTACCTGAATGTGGCTCCAAACACCAGGACGTCAGCCAAATGGCGACTCAACTTAAACAGCCTCTAAATACAGGAACTGTCTTAATGTTCTTTATTCTTTTTCTCTTTTTTTTTCAGGGATGGACGAATGCTCTTTGACTATTTGGCAGACAAACATAACGTAAGTTGGCCTGATTTGCTGACATCTCACTTCTTCGCTGCTTTTCCCATGGCTCTTGTGTGAACCCACGGTTGTTTCAGGGGTGAAGTGGGAGGGGCAGGCTTCCCAAAACCCTTAACTCATTTTCAGGGTTTGTACGGCTTGCACAAATTCTGCGGACATTTACATTCTGTGGTGAATAGTTAAGAATAAACGGAGTAACTCGGGACTCGTGGATTGAGCCGCAAGAATGCCGGGGGTTCTATATTTACCGTGATGTTTGGCTTCTTCCCCCTCCACTCCGCCAGTCGCCTCCCACTCCGGTATCCAGATGACCTGTTCGCTGTCCTCAGTGCACCTCCTCGCAGACCGGCCTCCGGGGCCCCGGCCTCTGGGATCCAGAGATCTGGGCTCCGGGCCCCGGGCCTGGATGTGTGTAAATGGACCGGGTCCGGTGACGTCAGGCCTTTTCCGGAAGGACGGTTAAATATAGGAGGAGAAGTCAGGTTGAAATGATAGCTCTATATATACAAAAGCTTTTCTGATTTAGCTCACATGACCACTTCTCTGCGTATTTGTTACACAAGTTAAATATTGTCTTCCCATTCATGGCCAAATATCGTATAGCAGCTGATGTAGCAGCGTTTCACACCCACTGTGAAGACTTTATGTCACTGTTGCAGGAAATGTGGAAGAAGTTTGGCAGATGTAATGATGACAATAGACCACGTAACCCACAAAGAGCCAAAGCTGGAAGGGTTTAGAACAAGGGTGGGCAATTAATTTTCCTCTGGGGCCACATGTGAAACTTTGACCCATATCACTGGTCTACATTTTATTTTAGAAAGTATCTGCTTCAGACATTAAATGTGCTAAATCTAACATACTTTAATAATATGAATCAGAAAATAAATGACAAAAGTGCTGTTTAGCTCATATTTTTTTTATATATATGATGGTGTGTTATTCCACATATATGCTGGTTTATGTACATGTAAACAATGGATTAGTAAATATTCCACTAGAAAGAACCTATAAAGTGAATGGATCATAATGTGCAGACAGTGTTTAGAAGTAGATCTGACACTAATATTCCTTTGGACTAAAACCTATTCTATTGTTCATTCTAAGAATTTTACATTTTGACGCCAAACTTATCTTGGAAACTAGAACCAACCAGCATTTAAGACTTGAGTTTTCTTTATTAGTAACACACATGGTAAAGTTTCATTAGTTTTGATCTGAAAGCATTTTACTTGTAGGCCAGTGTCACAGGAAAGTGTTAAAGATGACCGGAAATTAACAATAAACTAAAGGAAATCAACAAAAATGACCAAAATAATCCACAAAATTGACCAAAACAAACGGCAAATCTGTTGGAATAAGAAAATACTTAACAAAACGGAACAAGATAATCAATAAAATGAACAAAATATTCAGTAAAATGAACAAAATATGCAGTAAAATAAAAAGTAAAATTTCATATTTTGACCCCAGACATATCTTGGAAGCTTGACCCAACCAGTATTTAAGACTTGAGTTTTCTTTATCACTAACACACATGTGGGAACATTTCATTAGTTTTATCCTGGAAGCATTTTACATGTAGACCAGTGTATTCAGGGCCGGGCCATTTCATTTACAGCTCTGCTGGAATATGTATGTGTATAAAAACAGTAAATGAAGCAATACAGTGAAAATGTGAAGCACGGAATCCAACTATGTAATGAATGTTGAATGTGGGCATGTTAAATTAAGGTGTTTTTGAGATAAAAACACTAATGACTAATGTTGTTCTGCTCTGGTTTCATATAATAACATTCGCATCAATTAATGAACATTTAAATTAAATGTTAGGAAATACATAATTTACTTAGAAAAGTGTCAAATATAGATGGAAGTGTTGTTTAAAAAAAATTGTGAGAAATCACATAAATACAAGTTAAATGAAGAGAAAAAATAATTTTGGAGCTGCTGTTAAAATAACTCTGAGTCTTTATAGGTTGAACCTGACGTTTGATTAATAAAAATATACCATTAATACACAGAGGAGAAAAATATGGAAGTGTCGTTTAATTACAACAGCTACGTCTAATTCCAGAATCAATGCTGTGTTTATCATGTTGTTTTTTAACCGCTTTTCCCTGTTAATGACATTAATCTGTTCTTATTTCCTGTGAAGTTCCGTCAGGAGTATTTGGACACGCTGTACCGATACGCCAAGTTCCAGTACGAGTGTGGAAACTACTCGGGTGCAGCTGAATACCTCTACTTCTTCCGTGTCCTGGTGAGTTTTCATTGATGGAGTAACAGTTATACATGTACAAGATGTGGACAAAGGCATGTGCACACGTGTAATTCAGATGTTGCTGGAATGTATACAATAATAACGAATGTCAGAATGTAGTTTTATATTGTGATTAATACCATTGCATTTGCTACTTCAGATTAAATGGTTATATTTGTTTCCAAAATGCCTCAGAGATGGTTTGGACTTTATTTATATCAACATTTTTTTTTTTATCCATGACTCTAATTTTAAATATTCTTTTAAATTTATAAAATATTTTTCCTGCTCTGACTGTAAATAATACATTTCTGGACAGCTAAACGTTTGCTTTCATTAGATCTCACTGAGGAAGAAAAATATACTGAAATATACAGAAAAATATTCCGAAATACAGTAAAAATACAATTTAAGTAAATAAGAAATATGAAACATACACTAAAGAATGCAAAAATACACTAATGTATACAAAAACATGCAAAAATGCACTAAACTATACCAAAAATATGTAAAAATACACTACAAATGTACTAAAGTATACAAACGCATGCAAAAATACACTGAAGTCTGAAAATACATACAAAAAATGCACTAAAGTAAAACAAAAATATGCGAAAGTACACTAAAGTATAACAAAAAATATGCAAAAGTACACTAAAGTATAACAAAAAATATGCAAAAGTACACTAAAATATAATAAAAACATGCAAAAATACACTAAAGCATCCAAAACAAATACACATAAATATGCTGAAGAATCTACAACTATACAAAATACTCCAAGGTATCCAAAAAAATATACTTGGGTGTACCTTTGCATATTTACCATGTACTTTAGTGTATTTTTATTTAGTTTTGTATAGTTTTTGTACACTTAAGTGTATCATTCTTCCTAGATGTTTCTTCCTCAGTGAGCTGTGAACAAAGTAGATGGTTAATTGTGAAAGAAAATGATTTATTTACAGTCAGAGCATGAAACATATTTAATACATTTAGAAGAAAATCAGTGTCATGGATTAAAACAAATGTAAGAATTAAAGTCTGGGTTAAATTATTATATTTGCTTCCAAAACGGCTCAAACTAACCAGTGCAATGATATTTATCCCATAATATAAAACTATATTCTGACACTTAAGTCCTAATTAATTTTTTTTATATATCCCAGCACCACCTGAATCCAACATGTCCACATACTTTTTTTTTTTTTTGACCATGTTGTGTACCTCTAAAGTTAGACTATTTATATTTATATACTGGCTTAAGACATTTCTGTGATGTATTAAAATTGAACATCAAATTACGTTTGCCAGATTGCTTTAATTCGTCCAAAGGCCAAAGCCTGCAGAGCAGAGGAAAAGAACACTTAGAAGTAATTGAATGTGAAAAGCTGACGTCATGGCCTGTTCAATTCCCTGCACGTCTTCCGTATTAGCGGACGACTGCCGCTCTACGACTGGAGTGGGATGTTTTTACTGGGCCCAGTGATCAGCGGCCCACTGCATAATCTGTCTGTAGTCTTCTCACGAGGCCGGTCCGGGTAGACGGCTTATTGATTGGAGTGCTGTGGCCAGAGATTCCCTCGTCACGACTCCCGAGCTCCTGATGCGCTTAAGTTATGCGAGGTGTCTCTGAGCGAACGCCAAGAGGGTTCTGCATGTTCTGCGAGGTTTGAAGGAGGATATGATGAGGACTCAGTAAATAGAAGAGACTGAGGATGAAGACGGGGTTTGGATTAACCCTTCAGTGTCCACCCTTACAGCTTTTTTTAAAATCGCCTAAACGTAGGATCTGCACAGACCAGGACTAGTGTCAGACTGTTTTTATTCATTCTTTTACTTTGGGCCCACTTACATGAGAGTTTTATTCATGACTATTTCAGAATAAAGGTCATTAAAACACCTAATTCCAGTTGAAAATGACGATTCTGAATTAAATTTAAACCAGACCTATGATGCTGATCTGTGTTTTTCTACAAACATGCAATGTTCTAATGTTAGATGTTGACTGCGAACCTCAGCAAAGTTACAAAACATGAGCTATTTGCCGTATTTATGCCTATAAATTTATGCTATTCATGCTCTATTTATGCCGTCTTTAAATTTATGCCGTATTTATGCTATTTATGCCGCTTATGAATTTATGGCATATTCATGGTATTTATGCCGCCTATAACTGTGCGCTATTTATGTCGTATTTATGCTATTTATATCACCTATAAATTTATGCTGTTTATGCTGTAATCCTGCAACATGGTTTCCTGCCACTGCCACTAATTGTTTGTTAGAGTAAAATCCTCCAGCCAGGTCTTCTGAACATTAGCCTGGCTCTACAGCGAAAAGTATGTGACTTGATAGCTCTGTGTACAGTAGCCTATGTTAGCCTACCGCTATCGCAGTTTGGCAGACCCAACAACCTCGGTCTGCCTCTCACTCTGCACATCATTAAATATATTCTGTGAAAATGAAGGCCTCCAATGGCATTAGAAAGTATTACATTCAATGTCCTTAAAATAAACTGGCATTGTTATTTAGGACTTATTTATAAAACATTCCTGAACATTCAGACATTTTAATCGAAAGTATAGTGTGATGATTGACAGGTGGGGCCCTTTAATAGACTATTGTATATGGCTCAGTGGATGGTTGGAATGTAACGTGCTGTGAATGTGTTCGTACTGTGGTGAAAGAGCAGAAGGAATATTAGCAAATGTGGGAAAACTGGGAACATGCAAGTTTGAGCATATATATATATATATATATATATATATATATTTATTTTTTTTTTTATTTTTTTTTTTAAACCTGGAAAAGTTTTGGAATTTGAATAATTACCCAGAAAGTTTTGGAAAAGTCATGGATTTAATTTTTACACAGCATAATAATGTGATTAATAATTTAAAAAAAAATAGTTTGAGTGAAAAGTTTATTTCACGTAGTTTTAACCTTAACGTTCTATTCAGTGAACTCACTCACTTCTTGAGATGTAGCATCCTGCATGTGGTGAAGTCGCTATGGACTGAAATGTAGCCTAAATGAAATTGAAATGCCAGGAAAGTGTTGATTTAACAATGTGTGGCTTCATGAGGACGTGTACATAAATATTAATTTAATCTTTAACCACACACTGTCATTTTATTGTTAAACGTCTGAGGGTAACCTTTAAAACAACACTTTAACTTTTTATTCTTATTGTTTAAAGTCAACTTGTAGTTTTAGGACCATGTAGTGATGTAAATTTGCCGAAAAGTCATGGAAAATAATTGGTTAAAGTGTGTATGAACCCCAAATTAGATTTGCTGATATCTGCAGAAACCCTATAACAACAACATATAAGCCATGGAGTTTGACCAATGACAGTGGATGAAGACACTTGACCTTTTCCTCAGTATTCTCCATTTTTATATTATAATCTTTGAAATGACTTTTCAATTTTATGGAAAATCTACATAATCAGTGAGTTAAATAAGCGATTAATACTGATAAATAAGGTGATAGTAATGCTAATAAATGTGTAAAAGGTTAAACTTGCTAAAAAGCATTTATCTGCCAAGCAGTCATCACATCAGTCCTTCACAGTAATTGGTTAATAAGCCTGTTAATTGGTAAATAAATAATTTCTAGTGAATCTAAGGTATCTGTTCTTGGGGGTTTGACATTCAGTCAGTTCTTCAGCTTCCATTCAATTTCTTTAGTGTGGCGGGAAAAAACCCCACTACCCATCACACATGGACAAAGACGACCACTGGGTAAATGGTCTGATCAAGGAAAAAGCCACAAATCACAGAGTATTTACGACTCGAGGCTTTATGATGACTTTTATCCAACATAAATCAGTGACTTCACACATTTGCAGTGATTGGAAATGAGCCCTGGGGCTGAGTACGAAGGTAACCATACGAATAAATATGTGTTAACTCTTTAACACCAAGAGGGAGTTTTGTGGTGACTTCCCAATAAATATTTCTCTACATTTAACCTTTCCTGACTGATTTATTATCATTTAATATAATGTTACAATCGGTGTTTTGCAGTTTTCAGTGTAAATCATGTATTTAATTCAATGATCACAAGGATGTTCGTATTAAACTCGAAGGTTATTATATCAAAACGGAAAAATATGACTGTTACCCCGAAATCTATCATTAACTGAAGACAAACAGCATGTCCTTCCACTGACATTGATCCAAGTCCATGGGTTTTACTGGTGAATCAATCCTCAGGGGTGCTCAATCCTGGTCCTTGAGAACTACTATCCTTCATATTTTAGGTGTATCCCTCTTCCAACACACCTGACGGTCATTATCAGGCTTCTGCAGAGCTTGATGAGAGGTTTATAATTTGAATGGAATGGTGTTGGAAGGGGGATACATCTAAAACATGCAGGATAGTAGCTCTCGAGGACCAGGACTGAGCACCCCTGTTGTAGAAGATTATGTATGACATCCTGTAAATAGTCCAATAGAACCTGCACAGAGGCTTTATTACTGACTTTCTAAAAATGTACAAGCATGTACAAAGAAAACAGGATCCAGAATTGAGCCCTGAGGCGCCCCAAAGCCTTCATATTCAACTGTTATTATATCTGAAACAAAGTAGTACTGAAGAAAACTGTCTTTCTTCCACAAAATCTGGCACAAACTGAAGATAAACCCAGTGTCCCCATCTACTGTCATTGGTTCAACTCCATGGGTTTTACTGGGGAATCAAAATTGCAGAAGATGACAGTGTTTCCACGGTAACTATGAAGTTTTTGAACATCCAAATAGGGTCATATCTGATGAAAATGGACACTGTATTTTGCACCAATTATTTACATGGTTTGATTGATTAATGGATCAACAGGTGTTGGTTACTTCAGTTGATGGTAGATATTAAGATTTTATAAGTTGACATTGATCAATAAAGATTAATATTTGTTTAAACTTAATCGATCAGGACATGATGATTAAAAGAAAAAGATAGCTACAGCACTGATTTTTAAGTTTTCAAGCTCTCTTAACAAATTAAATCCCTAATTATCCAGAAACTGTACACTTTAGTTCAATTCTAATCTATATTTGTTATTTATTCATAGTTTTACAGTTCAGTCGTCTTTATCTAAACCAGTCAAACTTGATCTGACTGTTGCATTCATGGTTCTTTCATATGTTTTACTTTATTTTACTTCTTTTACTGGTGAATGCAAGGTTCATATTTACTTAAACAACACAGTTTAGATCAGTTGATGGTTTTGGTCGTCTGTGGATGTTTGGTCTTCATGGGTTAATCGCTGCAGCTGTTTTAGTTGTAAATGCTTTGATTTCATATGAAATTGGCCACAAAAAGTATTTCCTCTTGAATGAGAATCCAGTTGGTTTGGAGGTACATTGAGTATTTTTTTTCCCCACTGTTTAACTTGTTGTTTTCTTTTATCTGAGTACTAATTAAGTTCACACCTAATTTTAATTTCTAATTTAGTTCAGGGTGAACCCTCTTGACCTCCTGGGCGTAAACGTCCTCTGAGGTCCTGGTCACTTTCAGGGCGTCACCTCTCATAAACGACTTCTTCTGGCTTGGACTCTCCTCCAATCTCCGCCCTATAGATTTGAGGAACTGCTTGACTTGGAATAAAACCATAATGAAGCTTCGTCTGGCGTTATCTAACATCAAGTGTTAGCAAGTTCAACCCAATTGAATGTCTGGTAACGACCAGTGGGACGGGGCTGCATAGTCGGTGGTTTCCAAGTGTCACTCACTTGTCCTGCTGCTTTTGTTTGTCTTCGGCTCAGCATTTAGCTCTGTGGTGAGGCTAGCGCTCGTGCCAAAGAGAGCCCTGAAAGAATGGGCAAGAGTACCGTTTTGTCTGTTCATTAAAGCGAAAACATTAAAACCATCTTTTGTTTCTTTTCTAATTGGCATTTGATACTCCTCTGAGCCGCCTCTTGTCTTTCAGAGGACAGTGACTCAGACTAGTCATGCACATTCACTGTTGTGTCCCGTCCTGAAAGACTTGGCACCAACTCCGAGCTCTGATCAACCCTTTACACTACAAACAACCCCCTTAACCCAAAGCAGTTGGACTCTCCATCTGATGGCTTTACACTGAGCTGCTCCAAACCTACGACCCGTGGACCAAAACCGGCCAAAACAGGGTGGGGATGACTTTCCCCTGTCAGTCTTTTTATCGAGGAATTGATCTGGGAAAACATCCATTGTTACAATGGATTGGAAACAAACTGACCGAGGATGGGAAAGGTGAAGAGGAATTTAGTTAATCTGAGTGATATTTTTCTTTTTAAATGGAATTCTTCATTTTCCCACATTTCCCTGTGGTCTTCATGGACTGTAAATATTCTGCTTGGGTCTGAATTTTTCGTTCAATCAACTCCACTGGTCCATATTCAACCATATCTTTGAGTATTGATATGATTGGCGAAACTTGCGACATGCGATATGGGCGTACAACATTGCGATAACAATATAATATGGCTGTATCTGTCAATCATATAAAGAAATGCCAAAATCATCAGGTAAGAAAAATGTTCCTTAACAATGTTAAAATCAGTTTTAGAATGTCAGACCAAATACTGTACCAGTACAATCAGTGACACGATTCTGTCCAAGAACTTAGCAATGCTGCGATTGTAGACCTTCAGACAGAAACAGTCAAATATTTAGTCATTTTATTCACATAGAACAATGTGTAAATGACATGGATGTATTTCATAAATGGGTCAAAACACAGTAATGGAAATGCTAAATGCTAAATGACCCACATTTTTATTTAAAATTGCTTTTTGCTTCATTTGGACCTTAAGGGATTATCCAAAACAAGGAGTTACTTTATATTGAAATAAATGTTGGAATGGCAATCACTTAAATTTCACTTTCTGTGTTTTGACCCAATAAGAAAAGAATACAAACTTTAACAAAACACTATTCCATTGTTTGCCTGATTTGGTAAATACTGCATATTAAAAATACAATCTTTAAATAAAAGTTTAGTTTAATCGTTATTTGACAGGGACAGTGCACAAAATACAATTAAGACAGATAATAGCCACAAGGCTAATTTTCATCTGTAGACCCTGGACAGGAAATGATGGTAAGTAGATAAAAAAATAAATAAGTAATAACAATAATAATATTAGAATTAATAACAGTGAGAAAATTACAGCAAACATGTTCTGGGTAGGATTATGTGCTGATAAATACCTACTTTTTGTTGCAGTGCCAAGTATATAATTAAAACTAACACAAAAAAACACATGATCAATGACTAAAAATGTCCACAGCTCAGTCTTTACCCACAATTGTGAAAGTGAAAAAACTGACATCTTTTCATCATTAATAACGTGAACTTTCATTCAACCAGCCTGAAGTAACAGTACTTCAGTTTTGTTTGTTTTTTTACTAGAAAAACTCGTATATTAGTGGTAGAGAAAATCATTCTGGTACCCCATGATGTGGAAAATAGAAAATGAATGGAAACAAAACAAGACAAATTATTGTACATCTTTGCGATATGAGTATTGCACGGTCTATTATTAACTGTTATTTTTTCCGATATGTTGTGCAGCCATACCAGGAAGGTGGTTTGGAGCACTGGCCTCGAAATAACCTCGAATGGTTGACTGCATTATAGTGAGGAACCACTGTACACCCCCCCCCCCAAACAAAAAAAAAATTTCAGTGTGGACAGCAATATCTCCCAGAACATGCAGGTGCTGTTAACTTCACCTGTTAGTAAATCATGGCAGAGAATAAAGGAAGGGGACGGGGAAAAAACCAAAAATTTAAATATCGGTCTACAGTGTTGGGTATAGTTTCTGTTGAAAGTAATCAGTTACGTTACTACGTTAACTATCAATAAAAGTAACGTGTTAGAGTAGTCATCCATTACTGACAATTAAAAACTGTTTGGGATGTTTCTCTGGCTGCAGCTCACACACACAGCCTCCATTGAATCTGATGCGCATTAGCTATATATATATATATATATATATATATATATATATATATATATATATATATATATATATATATATATATATATATATATATATATATATATATGCCCATGTAATGTCATGGTGATATCTCAAGTATTCATTGAGTTATAGCATGATATGTGTCTGCGGTGCGTTGATTACAATAATCTCTCCCGACCAATGTTGGGTTAGATTAACTAGAGACGCATCTTATTCATTAGTCTGTTCTGTCCAGCATAAAAACTACTGTACCTACAATCTGTTGTTCCCCATGGATCAAATATCAGTCTGATATCAGAACAAATGTATAGATTAGATATCAGAAAAGTCAATTATCTTTGTGAGATAAAGATTTATACAACTGTTAATCCACATGTCCACAATTACCTAATATAAGATTATCATATCCTGAGTAGATAAATGTTCTTATTTCATATATCAGCCAATATGTCGGATATTTTTTACCCTTCAATATCGGTTTTGGCATTGCCCCCAAAAATCCCAATATCAGTCAGGCTGTAGTATAAATGATATAATTTTAAGAATTTTTTAAGTTATTGACCTATTTTTGATTTTGGATATTTTGTAAATGTCCATTTCTTCATCATTTAATGCCCCCCCCCACCCACCCACCCACACACACACACACACACACACACACACACACACTAATACAGATACAGATACAAATGTGGAGTTGTCATTATTTTTAAAATCTGTCCATGTTTGACTGGTCCGGCCCATTTTCCATCAGACTTGGGTTGAATGTGGAACCTGAACTCTACTGACTTTGACAACCCAACGCTGTAGAGGGAATGGTTTCACCCCGGACAAGATGATGATCATAATGGAATTGGCCCCAGCTGTCCACTCGCACTCTTTCCCCCCGAAAAATGTCTTTTTAAGAAAACTCTTCAAAAGCTCACAGGGTATATGTCGCCTCTGTTCCAACAACAGTTGTTTATGGGTTTGCAACTCAGTCTAAATAAACCAAAATTGCTCTAAATGAGGTATGTTGTTCTTAGTCCAGCAGTTTTTTTTTGTTTTTTTGTTTCTGTCCGACCTCTCATTTTAAGTTCCAGCTCGTTCAGGCTCTGTAACAGGATATCTGTTGCTTACTCTTGACAATGCAAGAGGCTTTTTAGACGGATGGTGGCGGTGGTGGTGGGTGGGTGGGTGGGGGGGAAAAGGTAGAAATGGATTTCATTAGTGAGACTCTGTGCACCGCTCTACCTCCTCTCTTTTCAGTGTTTTCGGACCTCCCATCCTCACAGGCCCCTTGTCTGCCTCCACCCCCCCTCCCCCGTAGGAGAGAGGTGAGGCTCCATAAAGTCATTTAACGTGGGAAACCCAGTCAATTAAACGAAGGAAGCCAGCCTTGCAAAATCCATGCCTCAGGTCTTGTTACAGTGCGGCCTAGCCCCGAAAAGAGCAACTTATTCATATCATCACTTAATGCAGGGATTGAATGTTAAGAATAAAGATTGAATATCCCGACGGATCCCCAGCACAGTAAATTTATTGTTGCTGGTCAGTCAGCGAAAATGTGCCCATTTCACAAACCCAATGGAAACTTAAGGTAACTGCTGGAAAAACCCAGGTATTGAAACTTGTCTAGCGTGGCCACTAGTGAAAGCCAGGCTGTGTGTGCGTCGAAAGCTGCCATAATGACCTGGAGGTCAGCCAAACGCAGCAGGCAGGGACTTCCAGGAGAGGGAAGAAAATAACAAACACAACAAAACAGGCCAAACACATGAAATGCTGACCTCTCAGACTGGAAACGCAGCCAGAACCTTCTCCGACTGTAACAATACTTTCTTGTGACTTCTGTGAAAAGTCCTTCCTTTAACCCATGGGTGGTGAAAGTCCCCCCTGAGTTCAGGTTCCACATTTAATGTCAGAATAGGCCAAACCTTTTAAAATAACTGCATATTTAATAGTGATTGACCCATACAGATACAGATATATATATATATATATTAATTTTACATCAGTTTTAGCCTGTGACTAATTCAGACCAAAAATATTTCTAAGTCGATATTTGAACCAATGCTGATTTCTTTTTCTCTTCTGAGAAATGATAATGTCAGAAAATCCTCTTGAACTACAATTATAAAATTACAATTGTGATAGTTAACTGAATAAATATGACTAAACGTCAACCTTCTCTTTTTTTCTTCTTTTTTTTTTACTCTTTTCTCTCCTGTCCTTTTTCTTGTTTTTCTTTGTTTAAACCCTTTTTTCTTTCTTTTTTCCACTTTTTCATTTCCTTTTTTCTCCTTTATTTTTTCCACATTTGTTCTCTTCCTTTTCACAAGTAAAACCCATGAAGTTGGATCAATGACAGTGGATGGATGCACTTAAATACATTAAATAATAAATAAAATGGATAAAACTAATTCAACATTTACAAAAAAAAAAAAAGAAATCTGCCAAAAATGTTACTAAAATAAATTTAGAGAAGACTAAAACATAAGCAACAAAATTAACAAAAACAGCCAAAGTGATGAATAAACGGAACCAAAATAAATAAGAACTGGACAAAATAAGCTGCAGACTGAACACAATTGAAGAAAAAATAATGAATTTGGCCCCAAAAAAATAAAAGATGCATTGAAAAACATTCCCATTAAATTAACTAAGGTTGTAGAAGCTTGTTTTTATCTTAACTAAATTATATTTTTGACCGAAAGTCACTTTTTCCTTCTGTTTTGATGCAATAACCTTTAAATTTATTGAGTTTTAATGAACATCTGTACAATCAGTGAATTAATTATGAAACAAATGCATGATTTACACTCAAAAATACCAAATAATATTTTCAAAGAAATCATATTAAGTCACTTATCAAAGGTTAAATGGGAGATTACAAAAAAAAAAAAATTCACAGGGGAGTTTTGTGGAAAGTAACACCGGGTCTTTATGGGTGAAATGGACTCGAGGTGTTTTATGTGATCAAAGGAAACTCTCTCCTCCGATTGGACAGATCAACGCTGTGTTTTCCGTCGGTCGAATACCACAAGAGATTTTCCAAATCTTTTCCCTCTACCTGCCACCGTCTCATATTATCACAGTTCATTGAAATGTTAGCGGAGTGTAACATGTCTCTGCCAAAGGAAAAAAAATCAGACCAATGTCCCTGTATGACAGCGTCCGGTTCTATCTGAGTAAGAACCCGTTGAATGTGTGAGGTTGTCAGGTTCTGTTCTGTGTTCCAGTCCTGTGGTCTGGATGCACGAGATCGATCTAAGTATAGAAGTGGGCGGGGCTTAAACTGGAGGAAAAACTCAACTCGTCCAATCACAGTCCATATCTAACTTCTATCAGTGATCAGTTGGAACTGGACTGATATCTGGAACCATTTACAAGTTAGAAAGCACCCAAATATGGACAAGTAGAAGGAAAGAAAAATGTTCAATAAAAAAAAAAAAATTCTCCAAAGTGCGAATAAATTTGTGGACATGTCCCACAGAAGATGCATCTAAATTTAGAAGTGAATCTGATCAGAAGTTTTGGTGATGTTTTAAATTGCAGACACTGATTTACCTTGAGTTTGACCATCCAAACTGAAAATATACCGTTACTGACATTTACGATCGTAACCAACGTTATTTTTGCTCGTGCTGCTAAATTCAGCATTTTATTTTATTTTTTTATTCATTCAATCTTTTTTCAAAATAAACTTGTTTCTTCATTATTTGTTTCCAAAACCAAAATGAAAAAATGGATAGTGATGTGTTTTTTCAGTTTTACTTTTTGTGTTTAAATGAATAATAGAAAAAAAAACACAACCAGGTTGTATTTTGATTGTTGATTAATTTGATTTATTTGAATGTTCAAAGAATGGAAAATACAAATAAGAAGTATAGTAAAAAGAAATAATACAGGCATGTTGGTGTACAGTGGGTTGAAGTTAATTTATTAAAAATATAAAATCCCAGCCCTTCTTACTGTATCAACTTTTCTAACAAATTATCCCCAAAATCTCTGAAGAAAAAGAACACTACATTTATTCAGTATATGTGATACATATATACATACATGCATATAAAATGAAAACCATGAACAGAATAAATACAGGAATGAAAACAATACTCAATAATTCCATTAGATTGGTGCATTTGATTTATTTTTTATATTGTGTGTTTTTATTTGATATTTAATTTGTTTTATATTTAAGTTTATTTATTGCATTTGTTGTACTGGGATGAAAGCATCCTATCTAATTTTGTTGTAACATGTGTATAATGCCAATAAAGTTCATTCATTCATTTAATAATAATAATGATTATATGTATTTGTGGAAAAAGAAATGAAAACTCAAACAAAAATAAACCAAAATGAAAAGGACCTGACCAATCATATTCTAAATAAATAAAATAAGGGAGTGGCGGGAAGTAAAACTTATTAAATCCCACCCCTTCTTCATCAATTAAGATAAATGTATTGTAAAAAAAATAAAAACCATGCCCCTGCTGGAGCCGCTGCCTTCACAAATAGCCCCCTCCCTATAAGCAGTCAGTCTTAAAACCAGTTTCACATCTGCATAATCTTCCCATTTGAGGGGGTCCAGCGGAAACCTGTTCTTTTTTTAGTGTTTCTCCTCGTACATCTGTCGCTGGGCGTGTGGTTTGCGTCTCGGTTTCTCCGGCCGCTCAACAGACACCCACATCCACTTCCTGCTTGACTCATGTCACCGCGTCTGGCGTTCGGCGTTATCGTGAACCTTCCCATGAGCCTTAGGGTGTAGCCCGGTGTCCAGTGATTGCCCTGCAGTGGTTCAGAGGCATTCCCGACCTGGGTTTCATTACCTGATTGTGTTTTTGTTTGTTTTAAGAAGTGTTCTGGAAGGCAGAAACGGTAGCCTGCAAAGTTGTGCGCAGTGATTATCGTCAACAGAGATGTGGCTTGTTAGCATCAGGTTGTATTTCAGCTTAATTACCTCGTGATAAAGACAGAACTGAAGAAAACACCGGATGGAAGTTTAGCAAGTTTGCAGAAAGTTCACAGGCTAAACCATAATGGAAACATTTTGAACATTTGAAATGCATCTTTTCAGGGTGGACACTATGTCAGAGGTATTTTCTTTTTTTATTTCACATGCAACACTTTTATCATTTGCACATGTACATTACACCATCATCATCATCATCATCGCAAACCAGGCAACACCTTAATCAGAACTATTACACTGAATTGCATTAAAATATTTTAAATCGGATTAATCCACCTTAATGTGTTAATTTTGACAGCCTTGCTTATTTACTTTATCCTGCAGATGATACGATACAATCCACTGACCTGCAGGACCTTTGTTAACCCTTTAACTCCTGAAACAGTTCCAGTCAAAAATGAACAAAATAAGTAACAAAATGGACAATAACAGCCAAGAATGTATAATAAACCAACAAAATAATAAATAACATGAACAAAATAAGCTACAAAACTGAAGAAAAACTATAAAATGCAATATTAAATGTAGAAATATAAAACAAAATAAGGGACAAAATTATCAAAAAGTAATAAATATTTACAAAATAATAACACAATAATATTGTAATTTGGTTCCTGTAGTTTTAGTTTTGCGTCTTTTTTTTTTTTCATTTTTTTTTTTTTTTTAAATCACTTGCTTTTTGACACCCGGTTATCTCCAGTAATTTTTTTCTGAATGTTGAAACTAAACCATCCTTACGTCATTGCTGGCGCATCAGGGGTTAAAATGTTAAAGGTTGTCCATTAGTTAAAGCTGTTTGTGCTTCAGGTTTGTAATAAGGTGTGTGTTGTTTCTCATCCAGGTTCCATCTACAGACAGAAATGCTCTGAGTTCTCTGTGGGGGAAACTGGCCTCTGAGATCCTGATGCAGAACTGGGACGGAGCCATGGAGGACCTGACCCGCCTGAGGGAGACTATCGATAACAACGTAAATGCCCCACTTCTCAGAATCTGATACTGCATTTAGATTCCCTTACATAGACGCTCATATTGACGTTTCACTTTCGGTACAGCTCTTCTGTGGCGTTTTATTCCTTCCCCACACACACTGATCCACCTTCAGAACCCCAATTTGTCTAGAAATTATTCCTTTCTCTAGTCCTACCAGAGGACAGAGCTTCTTTTCCCTAACTTTTAATCAAAATAATGTTGCTGTTGTAGGTTTTTATTTGGTCTTCGCCTTATCCTGGCTCATTTTGATCCATCTCTGTTCTTTCTCTCCCCCTCCTTCTGTCTGGGTTTGTCCGTCCAGTCCGTCAGTTCCCCACTCCAGTCTCTTCAGCAGAGAACGTGGCTCATTCACTGGTCTCTGTTCGTGTTCTTCAACCACCCCAAGGGCAGAGACAACATCATTGAGCTGTTTCTGTATCAGCCTCAGTAAGTACCGTTTCTACTGTTTTTATCTGTTCTGCTTCACATCCAGAAGAAGATGGATGGAACACTTACTGTCCTTTATTCACCAGTTGTGGTTCAGTCTGTCGATCTATGGAGATAAATGGTAAATGTTCTGCACTTATATAGTTCTTTTCCACCTTCATGGTGCTCAAAGCATTTGCCTCACATTCACCCATTCATACACCAGTAGGTTTCTAAGGTTCTGTCAGTCCTACTGGGAACCTAAGTCGGTGTTCAGTGTCTAATCCAGGGACACTTCCGACATGTGGACAGCCAGAGCCGGGACGCGAACCGCGACCCTTCAGTCAATGGAAGACCCGCTCTACCACTGTGTGCTTCTGCATTAGTTGTGGATTAAGGGTAAAGAGTGTCAAAGGTCACATATGCGATCAATGTGATCTCAAGTAAAATAATAAAAAGTGTAGCATAGAATAACATAATATAGCACAAATATAACATAGCATAGAATAATATAACATAACTTTATTTCTAAAGCAATTTAAGAACTTTACAGCTGGCCGGTGCCATACGCGAATCATGAAATGAATATATAGTAAAAACAATAACATAGGGTGCAAAGTTACAAATTTATTCTCACATAGCATAACATGGTGTAGTAAAACATAGCACAGCATGGTGTAGCAAACAGTAGTATTGCATAGCATCAAGTGGTGTAGCTTAACACAGCATGGCGTACTGTAGCATATCATAATATGATGTAGCATAACATAGCATTACAGCATTGCAAAAACATAGCATGGAATAGCATAACATTATGTAGTATAACATAACATTTTTAGACCGTTTGTAGCGTTGTGTCCATTGTTATCAATTTTATTTTTCTCAACTGAAATCTTAGTTTTCTTGTTTTTTTATTGAATTTGTTTGCATTGCCATAATTTTTCTGTGACTGCCGAGGAGGGTGCTGCTAAATAATTTTTATTGTACTAAAATAATAAATTAAACTGTAACATTCTTTTCTAAGATGAGATAAGATGAACTTTATTGATCCCACTCTAGGAAAATGTTTGTTGACTCCATTAAATATAAAACTTAAATTGCAGGAAATTCAGAAAAGAGAACGATTACAACAGGTGCAGAATGAAATATGAAGACAAAAACTAAGTATTTATATAAAGATTTAGATTAAATAAAAACTAAAATTAAATATGTGCATGTTTTTTATATTGTATTTGTGCATGGCAGTGTCCCTCCATTCTAGAATGATAACCATGGCTAACTTTACCTCCAGCTTTAATAAAATTTAACACATCGGGCGGAACAGACAACAAGCTTTGATTCAACAGAATAAAATAAAAATAAATATGAGCTGAGATGTAAAAATTCTATTTTAATATTTCAATGTGAGCGTGGGTGTCGGTGACAAAAATCGATCGGTCGCATAAATCGTCCGCCTTCATCTTTTTTTCTCCCCCCTTAACGAACTTGACTTAGAGAAAACCATTTGCTTTAATAACACGTTTTGGGTGGTGGGCTTCTTCATGAACCCTGCTGGTATTTTTTAAGTGGTTTCAGAAGCGCGTGTGTGTTTTCGTGTGGTCTGTTTACTCTCCAAGTTGAGAACGAGGCCATGTGCATCGCAGATCGGAAACTTTATACACTGCGTTAAAATTTGCACACCACCTATTTTGATGTGTTTGCTCCCTCCCCCCTGTTCTGATTGCAGGCTTGTATAATTGTACAGATGATTGGGCTCCACAGACAGTATGACAGGCCACCACAACACAGCGCACTCAAATGTCTGCTTCCCTGAATTTTACTCAGTTTTTAATTTTATTGTGGATGATTAAGGAGGCCTGCCCAATAATTACTCATGAAAAGCTCACCCAACCATCTGTGTGGACAAACTGAGGTAGTTTTGTGTGCTTTGCAGTTTCACAGTCGAGAAACCTCATGTTTTCCCCACTGAGGCTTGGCTTGGCTCTTGTATCCCATTTCTTGACCAGTACTTCCTTTGGCTGAAGTTGGTGACCAGTGGCTGGCCTTCAGCTCCACATTTGACCTCCTTTACCCCTGCAGTCAGCACATGTCGGCCTCAGCCTTGTTTGTGTATTATTGTGAAGTTGCCACGATTTGAGGAGTGGGAGGGGGGTGCTCGGTAACCCAGTAATGCGGGCATCTGGTGCCTCTGCAGCATCGTCATGACAAATTCTAAAATGTTCAGATTTGATTCAGTTTAAAACGACAACACTAACACTTTTACCTTTACACTACAAAAGTCTAAATGTTACCAAGTGTATGTTCGTCTCATTTGTAGTCCAAATATCTCATCACACTTAGACAGACACACAGATAGCCTTTGTTATTATACAAACAAATGTACAATAAGATTAAAGGGATAGTTCACTATTTTTCACACGACTTTCTATGGGATCAGTGTCTTTACTCTGGTGCACCCACAGTGACTTACCCCCAAAAGTGTCCTGTGAGTTAAGTTCTGGTCCGGTTTTGGTCAAAGTGAAAGTAGTCACGGCAGGTTTCCTGGGGTCAACAAAGTAAAACGTGAATTCTTCTCAAAACAGTATGTGTTGGAATGAGTGATTTATTTGCATAACAAAACGGTCACAGAACAAAAACTCAGCTGTGCACCTGCCCGTAGCAGCTGCAAACACTGCTGAACAACTGATGAAAGTAGTTTGCTAAGGCGCATGGCTGTAAGCAGTGACAACGTGCATTGAGAGAAAGTAGCTCCAAGCAGTTACTCCCAAGTGTGAGTTTTTGTTCCGTGATGGTTTTGTTATGCAAATACATCACTCATTCTAACACATACTGTTTTGAGAAGAAAAACGTTTTACTTTGTTGACCTCAGGAAACCTGCTGGAACTACTTTCGCTTTGACCAAAACCAGATCAGAGCTCGAGTCACAGGACACTGTCGGGGGTAGGTCACTGTGGGTGCACCAGAGTAAAGATATGGTGATACCACACAAATTGATGTGAAAAATACTCAACTATCCCTTTAAGCATCTCCTTCAGTGCAACATATTTGAAAGAGAAAATAAAAGTATAAAAAGTGTGGATAATCTAAGATAAAAATATTTATATGTGTATATGTTATGTATATACAATAAAAAAAGATTGCACAGCATTCCAGACTGTAATTGTCAATTAGACACAGTGGTGTGTTTACAGGTCCACTGGGGGGGCTGAGACTTCAGAGCCATGATGGCTAAACTATATTGTAACATTAGTCCTTATTGTTTTTATCCCAGAATCTGTGAGAAAAGAAAAACCCAAATCCAATGTGTTCACATACTTTTGTCCACACAGTTTATGTCTGTCTTTCTGATCGTCTGTATAATATTTCGCAGCAGTTCTGACGTTCCCTTCCCTTGACATGGGAACGTTCTTGTCCTGTTCATTCTTCTGCCCCCCCCCCCCCCCCCCCCCCCCCCCCCCCCCCCAAACATACACACACACCCTGTAAAACAGCACATACTCGAGCTCCTGTTTGATTTCTTGGTTGCGTGCCTCAGGAGCATCTTCAGTAAACGAGTACGACAATACTGGAGGCAGCATAACTCAAATGGCGTGGTGCCCTCAGTGGGCCGGGGTGAAAGGCCTGCAGATCCACTACACTGACTCACGCTGTATGTCTCGCTACTGGAGCTCCCTCTGGAGAGTGAGTAGGTGTAAGTTAATCAGGAACACAGCACGGTGCGTTGCGGCAAAGCAACTACAAAGACGGTGAGGGAGAGCGCTCCCCTAAAAGCAGGTCGGCCCAGGCTCTGTCAAGTCGCCCACTGCTGTTTTTAAAGCGACATCACAGCGGCCACAGCCCCCCCCCCCTCATCCCTTTAATTGGTCCAGATCATTAAATCGGTGTCTGCAGCCTCCATGTGGACCACGCTGTTGGTGATCTGAGGAGCATAAACCGCAAATCTACATTTAATATAGGACACATTTGAACTGTAGATAGTTGTTAGGAATTGGATTTTTTTATATGTACTGTTATTACCCCCCCCCCCCCAAAAAAAAAAAAAAGAAAGAAAAAGGGAGGCAAGGGGTATTGCTTTTGATTAGGACTTTGCCACGTACCATGTCGGGTGCAAGGCATATTGATGCTGCTTGCAGTTTGAGCTGATTTTGCTCTTTGAGCTCAAATTTGACCCCCTGAACATGCACGAAAACTCACCAAATTTTATAGTATTTATAGGTCTCATAAAAGTCGGTAAACAAATGTGTCTACAGCACCCCCTAGAAAAGGTGAAATAGTTTGTCTTAGGCCAGATCATGCTCTAGTAAAGTTACAGCTATGACATTCTGTACACATCATTCATAAGAATTTAACAAACTCCCCCTAGGCCGTTGGGCCAAATGAGCTCAAAATCGGTGAACGTGATCTAGACAAGTGGGGCATCAAAAGTTATCCAAATTTTTTTGGAAAGTTGCATCGTTTTTGTGCTACGCTGTCACAAAGTTAGCAAAGTTTTCTCGAAAAATTACCAGTACATAAACTGCTTCAGCTCAGACGTACGAACACAGATTTGGCTGACGTTTGACACAGGCGTCTATCTCTCAGGTCTACATCCATTTAGCTAAAGACATTCTGAATTTGTACTATAGCGCCCCCTAGAAATGTGCTTTTATTAAAAGGACTGTAGTTCAGACATACGAACGATTTGGCTGAAATTTGATTTCGATGTCTGTCTCCACGGTCTACACCTGTTTGTCATATGAAATTGTCATTTCGCACCATAGTGCCCCCTACAGATTCGCCAAATATACTGTTTGTAAAATGGCTGTAGATCAGACATACAAACACTGATTTGGCTGAAATTTGACTCGGGCGTCGTGTGGGGAGGCGGTCACCAGGGAGGTGGCGAGGGATGGCGAAGGCCTTTGAGACTGCCTGCAGTTTTAATTTGTCTTTTTTGTTTGTTAGTCTGTTTCTCTCCAACTTTTCTCAAAATCTACTGCACTGATTTGCACAACATTTTCAGGAAAGGTGCGATGTGATCCAGAGTAATTGCATTACATCTTAGTGAATGTAGGCCAAAGGTTAAGGTCACCAAAAATGTGTTTTTGCAATAAGAGATACAGTAAATTAGGAATTTCCTTTTCATTCTTGTATACTCAGTTTTGCATATAGCTTATATTTTCCTCTCCCTGTTGATGTGCATTCACATCAGAACCTTGAAGGACACATTTGAAGACTCTAGGTCAAAGTTCAGGGTCACAATAAAGGTCAAAATTGAAATTTTGCACATAACATTTGAACTATTCTTTTACAGACTTCCAATGAGTACCAAATGCTAGTCTTTTGATTCTCTTTCTTGTATGTATAGATTTTGACCTACTGTTGACCCAAGAGGTCAGGGGTCATGCAAAATATTTCCAGACTGGAGCCTTGAGAGACAGTGGTGTTTTCAGAAAGTTGACCGTAACTCTGTCACTACTCTCCAACGCCATGTTTCTTTAAGGTCACGCACTGCGGGGTCACACACCAAGTGCACCTGCGTGAATTTGATGACGTGCTTGGGGGTCACTGGTGGAAAAATGTTCTAAAAAAAAAAGGTTGATCTTGGGACATACGAATCGATCCTAAGTCATTAATATGCGAATCGATCCAGACTTGGAAAATTATTTTTTTGAACACAGGCCTGTCGATCACTATATTTGAACACAATATAGTGGTATTTTTGAATTCACAAGCACAAAGGCTCATCTTCCGTACAACCCCTGAAGGCAGCATATGTTCTGTCCTTCCATGTTGTTTTGTCCAGAACCCTGTCTCCAGAATCGGGCTGGGATTAGAGCCTGTAACAGTGTCTTGTCTCTTGTGTTCTTAGCCAGTTGACCTGTGGTTGAAACATCAGTCCCTGATGGATTGGGTTTCAGCTACTGGGCAGGTCCCTGCTCACTGATCTATATCTTCTTGCCAGGGTTTCCTTTTCCTCCTCCCTCTCATCGGACACTAATGAAAGAGACGGCTTAAAGCTGGGACTCCTGTCCAGCACCGAGTCCTGTTCGGACTTTTATCTGTTTGGCTGCAGAGGCTTTCTCTTCATTCTAAATGCCAAGAGCCCCATAAGGAGCCAGAATGTTCTATGATGTGACTTTGTAAAGATCATGTCGAAATATCAGCCTAATAAGTGATTACTTTTATTCCCTGTCTTTGCAGATACCTCAGTAGTCTCTTTTCCATTGGATATATATGCAAAACTTCACTGATATTTACTGAGGCTGAATATCATTTCACCCCTTAGCACTACCCCTTCAACTGAAGCTAAAAGGCGTAGGGTTTGAAAAGCAACCCCTATGAATTGGGACATCCCTTCAACACTCACCTACGTCATCAGTTCGCTCCATCGGTTGTTACGTAACCAAAAACGACAGCTTTAACCAGAAATGAACAAACATGTCTGCTGCTGTAGATAATTTTTAAACTGAAGTGCTGTTACATCGATCAATTACTCCACATTTACGCAAATAGTATTTTTTTTCATGTGTGTTTCATGGAGAAAATTGCCACATTGCGACAATGTGAAACTTTATACAATACAACTGTTACCACAACGTAAAAACAGTGAATTACGGCGAAAATACTACATTTGTGTACTTCCTTCATAGATGCCGCCATTTTTAAAAGATGATTTGCATTGTATTCTGGGAAATTTCTTACCCCCTGTTTGGAGTTTGTCTCTGGAAAATCTCCATTTGAAAGGGTATAAAGCCCTTCCCCTTCCCCCTACCCCTCTGCCTTAACGTGAATTGAGACACCCCTACTCCTACCCCTACATGTGGATGTGCAAAACTGAGGGGAAGGGCTGAAATGAGATTCAGCCTAAATGTCCAGAAAACGAGCGCAATCACAAATGCAATGATTTGTTTATTTGCGTGAGATGACACAAGAAATCATTCCATGAATATGGTGACAAAGAGAAATATGTTGTTTTACAAATATATTCATTATTATTATTATTATTATTATTATTATTATTATTATTATCTAATATCTATTATTCCTACTAAATTATACAATGATGTTGTTTCCTGCTGTGTTCACACTTACTGCATCTTATTTTTGTTAAAATCCTTCTTCCCTTGTTGGCACATACGTGAACATCCACTTTTTTAAATTCACCTAAATTAAGTTGCGAAAAAACAACTTTGTAAATTGCAGTTTTGCTTCATATCCCATTTCACGCTACGTTAGAAAAAAAAAAATCACCTCTTACCAGCATAAAAGCCTTGAATCAAAAAACAATTAGGAAAAACATAGAACCCAGGGCAGCATATACAAAGAAAACAGGATCCAGAATAGAACCCTGAGGCACCCCAAAGCTTTCAAATTGAACCGTTATCATATCGGAACAGAGAAAACTGAAGAAAAAGTTACTTTTGTTTCAAATTCTCTCATTAATTGAATATAAACCCAGTGTGTCCATCCACTGTCATTGGTCCATCTCCATAGGTTTTCACTAGTGAATCACTGTTGTAGAAGATGAAGTTTCCACGGTAACCCAGACCCTCTGAACATCCAAATGGGTCATATCTGATGACCCTAACAAACGAATAACAATTTTTTATGTTATTGATAGAATTAGTGGATCAACAGGTACTAAACAGTTTAGATTGTTGATCTTCATAAATAAAGGTTAATATTTGCTTCAAAACAACTACAGAAATATAGAGAAATTATGGTAAAAAAAAATTTAAACATGACACTGATTTTAAAGTTTTGACAGTAAATTCCTGTATATTCAGAAATTGTATCATCTAGTTAAATTTCAGCCTATATATATTTGTTTTAAACCAGTTATTTACATGTAATGATAGGATTAGTAGATCAACAGGTATTTATGGTATGGTTTTGCCAGATAAACACTAATTGCAGGTTCTGGGTGTTATGAAATGCTGAAATTTGTGCCGTTTTTCAACAATGTTGTTCATTTTCACCTCATTTTATATGCATTTGTTCACTTTATACCACATTACAAGGTTGTTGTGGTTCCTTTTTATTCCTCGCTTTCCCAGCATTTTGTCTTTTTCAATGCTCATTCTTCTTAAAAACGGTCCATTTCCTCAGTTGAAACATGTTTTTTATGTATTTTCGTGACTGACCATGAAAAGATGACAACCAGAGGCTTTTCTCTTCTAAATTCCAGGAACCTTGTAAGCAGCCAGAATGTTCTTTTATGTGTCTTTGTAAAGATTGTGTCTGAATATGAGTCTAATAAGTGATTACTTTTATCCTCTTTCTTTCCAGATACCTCAATGCGATCCAGACTATGTGCCCCCACATCTTGCGTTACCTAACCACCGCGGTTATTACAAACAAGGACGTCCGCAAGCGCCGGCAGGTTCTGAAGGATTTGGTAAAGGTCATACAGCAGGTAACAAACCTCTTCACAAAGGCCACACTGTTGTCAAGTCATTTCTCATTTTCCTACAGATGCGTAGAAGCTTTGAAGGATCAGTAACTGACCGTGGAACGATGGCGAACGTTTCCTTATAAGTGCAGAAGTGTGTATTAGGGTTTAGCTCCGAGATGGAAAAGCCTCCAAAACCACCGCTGACAGTAGCTGCTACGGAGGTCTCACCACTGTCTTGGTGGATTGTGGGTAATCACTAAAACATGTGCTCGGTGCTGTGAGCGGTATGGCCTCAGGTCGGGTTGTGACTCTTCTTCTAAACACAGTATGAAACTGTTCAGAGTTCACCATGATTTCATTCAACTCCTTTGAAAACGCCAGGTTTGTTTATGTGTCAGCAGGTGGACATTTTTCACGTAAAAGACCTTTCAGATGTCGGTAACCGTGACCAGATTTACATTACAACTGCATTGATGGTCTAGCTTTTACAACCATTTTAACTTTTATAAGTCGATATTGACTTTCTGAACATGCTTGTTAGATTAACCCATAAAGACCCAATGCTACTTTTGATTCTTAAAGTGATTTTTCACTATTTATGGTAGTAGTATCCCTAAAGCAGAGTTCATACATTTTCAAAAAACCTGGAAAAGTTATGGGATTTGAAAAATGCAAATTCCAGGCCTGGAAAGGTTTTGGAAAAGTCCTGGATTTTTATTTATTCATTTTTTTACACAGCACAATAATGTGTGATTAATAATATAAAAAAGTATTTTGAATGAGTGAATAAAAAGTTTATTTCAAGTCATCTTAACCTTAACGTTCATTTCCAGTTCACTCATCTCTTGGGATGTATCATGGCGCATGTGGTGAAGTCAGTATGGACTAAAATCTACCCTAAGTTAAATTGAAATGCCAGGAAAATGTGGATTTAACAATGTCTGGCTTCACTGGGACGTGAACATAAATGTTAATTTAATCTTGAACCACACATTGTCATTTTATTGTTAAACCTCTGAGGGTGAACTTTAACACAACACTTTAACACTAACGTTTTATTCTAATTGTTTAAAGTCGACTTGTATTTTTAGGAGTGTGTACTCATGGAAATTTGCCGAAAAGTGTGTACGAACCCTGCCCAAGTATTTAGCTTTTTTCAGTGCAAATCAGATTTTTACCCATGTTTGATTTACTGATCATGTGGATGTTTGTAAAAGCTCAGGTTAAAGTTAAGGGTTATTATTTTGCAAATTGAGAAAACTGAAAAATGGGACTGAATGTAACAAGTATTCAGGGAATGCCAAACCTCGTCCCTATTTTGTGCCAATCCCAAGTTTCTATGACAACCCGTTCTTGAATTACAGCCAGTCATGTGATTTGAACTTTCTGTTAAATGCAACCTTGACCTTTCACCTTTTACAATATTGATAATTTCATTATATGTATATATGCATCAGTGCGTGTAATATTAAGATAATATATCCAGTATTGATTAAGTTATAGCGTGATATGTCTATGATTGACAAACAAAAACAGTGTTACACAAGTTAATTTAGCTAATTTTGTTCATTTATGTATTTATTTATTTATTTATTAACATGTGTGCTATCTGTTGTGTTGTATGTGCTTTTAATTGTATGTGTGTTTTATGTCATCTTGCTGTGCTGTAAGACAAATTACCTTATGAAGGACATTAAAGCTTTCAAAGTCATGTCACCTTTGACCTCCAGAGATCTCAAAAACTGTTGGTCGTAGGTGATAACACCATTTATAAGAATTGTAGAAAGCTTCATTCTGCATCATCGTTTTGGTAACATTCTGAAAGTTCTGTGACCCTCTAACTGATCATATGATTTAGACTTTTTAGTTAATTGTGACCTTAACCTTTGACCTTAACTCAAATGGATCATTGCATCTGGTGCACATTATCTATATGTATATGTCCATATAATTTCATGATGATATGTCAAGTATTCATTGAGTTACAGCATGATATGTCTCTGCAGACACACACACACACAGTTATTACAATAATCTCTCCGGCAACATTAAAAACAAACATCTCCATTCACTGTCATTGATGTAACTCTATGGGTTTTACTGGTGAATCAATGTTGTAGAAGATGACAGTCGCGGTACCCCAGGGGTGTTCAAACCTGGTTCTCCAGAGCTGATATCCTTCATGTTTTAGATGCGTCCTCCTTCCAACACACCTGATGTAAATGATAAACATCTCTTCAAGCTCTGCCGAAGACTGATAATGACAATCAGGTGTGTTGAAAAAGGGATACGTCTGAAACATGCAGGATAGTAGCTCTTGAGGACTAGGATTTGAGTACGCCTGATCTATGCTAACTACAGCCTGATCTATGCTAACTACAGCCTGATCTATGCTAACTACAGCCTGATCTATGCTAACTACAGCCTGATCTATGCTAACTACAGCCTGATCTATGGTCACTACAGCCTGATCTATGGTCACTACAGCCTGATCTATGGTCACTACAGCCTGATCTATGGTCACTACAGCCTGATCTATGCTAACTACAGCCTGATCTATGGTCACTACAGCCTGATCTATGCTAACTACAGCCTGATCTATGGTCACTACAGCCTGATCTATGGTAACTACAGCCTGATCTATGGTCACTACAGAGCCTCTGAACATCCAAATGAGTCATGTCTGATGACCATGAAAAGGCCAATTTATTTGTATAGAACATTTCATATACAGGACAATTCAAGGTGCTTTACATAAAACATAGAAGAAAATTAAAATGATTAAGATGCATTAAAAGATAATTAAAATGAGACATAAAAACATTTGAGAATCTAAGTAAAAGCTCCAGTGAACAATAATGTTTTCAGGCCTGATTTAAATGAACTGTATTTTACACCAATTATTTACATGTAATCATAGAAGTACTGGAACAACAGGGATGGATGATGTCTAATGCAAGTTCTGAAGGTTCTAAAATGATTGACTTTGTCAAGTATATTGTTAATTTTCTCACTTTTATTTGTTCACGTTTATACCTCATTTCACGTTTTTTGGGGGGAATTTTTTCTCTCATTTTGCAAAGATTTTGTCTTATTTCAGTGTTTTTTTTTTCCCTTCAAATGACAATTTAAGTTTTTATACATTTTCTATGTTCTTTCATGAATAAAAGATAACCATGAATAGATGATAAAGTGTGTTTTACTCCAGCTATCGTCATGTATTGATAGGATTAGGTGCTCAGCAGGTATGAAACAGTTTAGACTGGCAGATGGGTTTAATTTCCTGTGGCTGTTTTGGATCTTCGAGGCAAAACAAATAACTGTGTGCTCTCTACTCTTCATTTTTCAGGAGTCTTACACTTATAAAGACCCAATCACAGAGTTCGTGGAATGCCTCTACGTCAACTTTGATTTCGACGGCGCTCAGAAGAAACTCCGGGAGTGTGAATCGGTAAGTAAACGCTTCAACTTTTTCTCCTAAAACTGAGAAGGAGCCGACAGCGGTTTCTTGTTTGCGGTCGGAGCGTTCGACTTTCACACACACCATCGTAGTAAACGTCCGCCGTGGTCATGTGATTTGTGTCTGACCTCCCATTTGGCTTAGGAGCGACGCAGACAGAACAGCGACGGCCGAGTCTGAAATGCTACGGTCAGATGTAGAGAAGCTCTTGGACACTGTGTGACTCAGGCTTCAGTCAGATTTTACTACGGCCTGTAATTGACCCATCAGGCTTGTAGTTAACAGTAAAAGCTTTATGAGCTAAACTGTCGACGCTAAAGTGCAGAGGCGCACAGACACTGGCTTTAAGAGGGAAGATCCGTCACAGCGTTTATCAAGTGAAATGAACTGAAACTGTGAGAATAAAATGAAAATATAGTCTGGTTGTCAAATGATTTACATTTTTAATCGGGTTAAATCACAGGGTTTGGATTTATTTTGACTAATTGTGACTAAAATACTTTGTCAAATTTCCCACAAAATACACTTAAGACACAAAAAATGCTGAAAAAAATAGACAAAAAAAGCTAAAAGTCACCAAAAAAAAATCTCATAAAAAAGCAATGAAATTTTCAAAATATATTCTAAACTCTTCTAGAATACAGAAAAAAACTACCAAAAAAAAGATAAAATATCCAAAACATATGCAACAATATTTGATGAATCATGACTAACATACTTTGTCGACTGTTTTTTGTTTTTTTGTTTTTTTTTTTATTAAAATTTTTAGGGTGAGGTGGGGGGGGCAACAACTCAAATTTCCCACAAAATTCACAAAAATACACAAACAGGAAATGTGGGGAGAAGAAATAGCCAAAAGATCCCAAAGTCCACTAAAATTTATTAATTAGACAGTAGATCTGGAAAATCATATTTCAATTTCAAAACACTAAAAATACCACATACTAGTCCAAATATTTAATGACACTTAAAATCAGACATAATCACATAAAGAGTAACTTTTTAGTCAAATATAAGACAATAGATCTGGAAAATCTGAATAAATCTGACCAAGGTCATCTTTATGTTGTTGTTTTTTTGGTGTAATTCAAGCAAAAGAAATCTAGAAATGGTACAAACACATATTTTTTACAGTGTGAATAAAGAATTCAGACCCAAGCAGAGCATTCACAGTTCATATAGACCACAGGGAAATACTTTAAAATGCAGAATTGTGTTTAACAAAAAAAAAAAGAAAAGAAAAGAAAACCATTGCTCCGACATCAGTGTGTGGCAGTATCTGAGCTAAAATGAGTGTGACACCCCTGGTCCAGACAGGTCAGACCACAACAGGCTGACATACTGTAGGCCATTTTAATTGGAAGCAGTGGTTCCCATCTCTTGTGTTGTACAAATGTAATCTGATTACTTGTTGTAAATAGTGCCGCTCTGTGTTGTGTGTCTGAATAAGTGTAACTCAGCGGGTGTTGAAGGAATTGATGCTGTGCTTCCAAGTGTTTTTGTGTAACTCGATCCGCTGTGATGTATGTGTTTATGTACGAGTCCTAACATGTTTTTACCCGGTGTCGTGACCGTTCGGACCTCCAGAAGAATACGACTTTAACGCGGCGCTCGTTTGGCCTCCGTTTCATCTATGAATGAAAACCATGTGGTCGGATCATATGGCTGTTTCCCATGAGTAAATGTTTAAGAATCACGTCAGCGGTTTGACAGAAGGTTCCGGCTCGTTCTACTACAGCAGAGGTGTCAAACATGCGGCCCAGGGGCCAAAATCAGCCCGCCAGTGGGTCCAATCTGGCCCCTGGGAGATATTAATAATTAAATAGTTAAAATAATTTGACATCAATGCAATGTAAAATGGATTAGACCATAATCATAATAAATGATGAAAAATTAAAAAAAAAAATTCTTTGTTTTAGTGTAAAAAAAGGGAATAAATTAATTTGAAAAAGACTAGGCTGTTACAAAAAAATTTAATAACCTGAATTGGATGTGGAATTTTACCAATATTCTGAATGTTACTAATTGTTGTGTGTATTTGTGCCATCTTTAATTTATGATGCACATGTATAAATGATAAACTAAAGCACAACATTGTTAATATTGCGCTTATTTTCTTTAGAATTTTCAGGTTGTTAATATTTCTTCATGTTTCCTTCAAGTAGAGTTCGTAAATGTAAACAGTTTCATTATGGAATTTTACTATTTTTGCTCAAAAACATGAGAGAAAAAGTTGACATTATTTATACATTTTTATCCTATTATTTCTATTATTTTACAGGTGCAAAAGTTACCAAAACGAACAAAAAAGATAATAATGGTCTTTTAAGATCAGTGTGAGCAAAATATTTACTAAAGTAAAATATGAATAGAACTAAAAGTAGAATAAAATGGACAAAAATACAAATATATGCAATTTCTCCTATATTTCATTAATATTTTAGCCAAATCTATCCATAACTCTTTGAGTTATGTTGCTAATAAACAAACAAACACATAAACGCCAGGAAAAACATGACTCTACTGAACTGAAATTAATAAAATGAATAAAATAATCAACAGAATGAAGAAAAATGAAATTGACATGACATTTCTAGCTTAAACAAAATATGTCATAATGACCCATCCATGACTTGATCATTGATAATTTAGACTTTTTACATCATAATTGTGGCTTTTCATTTCACAATTTTGGCTTTTTATCTCATTATTTTGACTTACCTTAATGCGTCCTATAGTCCAAAGGGCCATATATATATGAAAACCATCAAAATAAAGTATTCTCTGACAGTCCAGTGTGTCTTATGGTGTGGTAAATGCTGTACTTTAATCAGAAAACAAATGACTTTAGTGCTGTTAGCTCATGTTTTTAACATATATGATGGTATGTTATTCCACATATATGTTGGTTTATGCACATGTATATAATGGATTTGTAAATATTCCACTAGAAAGAACCAGATCATAATGTGCAGACAGTGTTTTGAAGTAGATCTGAGACCAATATTCCTTTGGACTAAAACCTATTTTCTTGTCAATTTTAAGAATTTCACATTTTGACCCCAGCCTTATCTTGGAAACTTACTCCAAACAGCATTTAAGACTAGAGTTTTCTTTATCACTAACATGGTATGGTGGTATATGGTGGTATAACCGAGTACACAATACCTAAATAGTATAATACAAGATGCATATTCAAAGACAATACAGTTAAAATAGAAACATCCCAACATATCATTTCATCCAAATAGGCTTGTCCTTTTACATTGGCAGCTGTAGGCATTGATAAGCCACATGTTACACCCAGATGTTAACCTTCCCTTGACGTCTTCTCCCAACAGTTTAACTCCATTCCCAGCCTCAGCCTTATCATCTTCTAGTATTTTCTGCTGGAAGTCAGTGATGCACTTTGTTCCTGCTGAAATTCACACACACACGCCTTTAAAAATGCCCGTTATTTCCGAGGAAAAGGGCTGTTTCTCAGACCATGAAGTGATTGAGGTAAGCGGATATCCCTCTGGGTCGGACTCTCATCTTGATGAGCTTTTGTAATGCATCAGTTTTGAGCCACTGAGGAGAGTGGCACACATTACTGATTGCTGTAATAGCAAGAAATGAGTATTGTTTTCAGCTCCACTTTTGTTCAATTCGCTGTACCCTTTACGATGCTTTGAGCAAGTGCTTTCAAATGGGGTTGAAATTGTCCTGTTAAAGGCTCTTTTTTGTTGTTTGGTTCCCACTCCACCAGAATTTGGAATCACTGTCAGATGTTAGATGACGGAAAAGTATAGGCTACCTATATTCAGGCACTCAGATTGCACATAAAAGAGCTCTTCAGGCCCCTCTCAGAATTTGTTTAAGCTTTGTGGTCTGAATCCCAGATGACAGCAATTAGGGCACTTAACTGTTCAAAGTTTATCAGCCTTAGATAAGCGTTGTCATAGCTGAGATGTGTGTTGCCTGATAGTGCCATGTAGTTGAGACTTATTTAAGCAAAACCGTGCGTAGATAGCGGCGTTCGACGCTTACGCAAACAAAAGGGCTGAGGGCGTTTGAAGATGGAGGTCCGCGATGTGAAATTCTCACCCGCTGCAGAGTTGGAATGCTTCTGAGAAAGAGGCGAAGGTTTCACACGGGAGTACCTCAGGGGCCAGAGCTGGGTCACATCTCATAAAAAAAAAAAAAAAAGTTTAGGTGCAGAGTGTTTGAGGAATAAAAAGATCAGTTCAGTAGATGTAGATAAAGATAAGGTGTTTTTAAAGCTGGAGGTTGGTTCCAGGGATTTTCCTCACATCCTATAAAGCAGTGGTGTTAAGCTCATTGTAGCTCAGGGGCCACATTCAGCCCAAAGTAATAAAGTGATGTGTAAATAATGTCAACTCTAAATGTGTGTCTGTTTTAAAGTGGAAAAAAAGGAAAATAAAGTTTACAAAAGGACAGGGGTTTGATGAGGGAGTACCGCAGGGGCCACAGCTGGGTCACCTTGGAAAGAATAAAAAGTTTTGGTGAAGATTAATTCAATAGAAAAATGGATGAAAAGTGTCAGATTGAAAGGTGGATAATTAACAAAATAAAATAAACTAGTCAAAGAATTAACAAAATGAGGAGGAAAAAATGGACAAACATCAGCATCAACATGAGTAAAGGCAAAAGTTAATCTTAAAAAATGATGAAAATTTCACAAAATTAGACAAATTTTAGAAAACCTGAGCAAAATGACCCCCCCCCCCCCTCTCAGCTGTCCAGATCACCACCAAAATCTAAAATTTCTTCAAAATCTATCCATAAGTTTTCAAGTTATGTTGTAAACAAACAGACAAATCACCGTCAGCAAAAACATAACCTCCTTGGCAGAGCAAGGTGAACAAAAAAGGACAGATTTTTGTCCATGTTTTAAAGTTTAAAAAAAAAAAGGAAATCCTGTTAACAAAAAGGCAAAGGGTAGGAGGAGGTACACAAGAGTACCTCATGGGCCCGAGCTGGGTCATATGTTATAAAAAAGTTTTGGTGCAGAATGTTTGAAGAATAAAAGTACAGTTCAGTAGATGTAGGTAAAGATAAAGTGTTTTTAAAGCTGAAAGTTGGATCCAGTTAATTTTCTCATGCAATGGGGGAGGGGCTTAACCCCAGGTGGGTGACACCATCTTTTTCTGGGTCCCTGGTTCCTTTCGTCGTTTTTTGTGAATGCAGTATGCAGCCAGTGGAGGTAACTCTAAATTTTTGTTTATGTTTTAAAGCAGAGGTCTTCAATCCCGGTCCTCGGGGCCCACTGTCCTGCATGTTTTAGATGTCATCCTGCTACAACACACCTGATTCAAATTATCAGCTCGTCATTAAACTCTGCTGAACCCTGATAACGACCCACTGCTTTGGGTCAGGGTGACATTTAAAACATGCAGGACAGTGGTCACCAAGGACCAGGGTTGAAGACCTCTGTTTTAAAGTGAAAAAGAAAAAACAAATAATGTTTCCAAAAAGAAGGTGAAGGTTACACTAGGGAGTACCACAGGGGCCAGAGCTGGGTCACCTCAGAAAAAAGTAAAAAGTTTTTGTACAGTGTTTGATGGATGGATATAAACTTTTGTCTGATTTAGAGTAAAACAAGTAAAATTACAAGATGAAAAACTGCAAACTACATGAACAACCTGAAGTTTCTTTAGAACAATAAGTGCAATTTAACAATACCCGACCTCAGTTTATCATTTACAGAGAAAGTCGGGAAAGATGAACACAAAAGAAGACAAAGGGAAAAAAAATCCTAATGTGTTCAAATTGAGCAACATGTTCAGAAATGAACAAAAACTTGAGAGACGTGAACGAAATGATAGAATTCCACTTCTCTACACATCGCCGTCGCTACCTGTCTATAAGCCACACCTAGCTGAGTGTAAGCCACACCCTTTCTTCACGCTGACATCCCCAGCGTCTCACCTCTCCGATGCTAAGTTAACGTGCTAAGCTAACAGCTCTGTTTCCTTCTTTGATACCGGATAGATCGTTAGCTCATCAAACAGCGTCAGAAAAAAGTAACGGCTTGTCGACCGGAAATTATTTCTAATCACAGATCGGAACACAATAACCGATTCTAATCGAGTCTGAAATCAAGTGATGAGATCAGGACATCCCTACTGAAAACATTAGTCCGCTATAACCGCAGGAATTTTTGCGACAGGTTTTTGTGACATCACGGCTCTAAATCTGAGCAATAATCAGCTTTGTGGGAAACTTCTAAACTCTGTGACATTGTGTGAAGCTTTCATTCTAAAACCGTATGTGGACGGTTTCACTCACTGCAGACTTGGAATGCACTGAGAAACAGGCGAAGGTTTCACACAGGGGTACCTCAGGGGCCAGAGCTGGGTCACGAACATTTACAGTAGATGAAGGAGATAAATGGTCCATGTGCGGTCATGTCACAGAGTCCAAGCGAGCCTTTTATTTCCCACCGTAACACAGCGCAGGTGATACTCTATACGGACGCCTGGACACACTCCTCATCTGTGGGTTTATTTAGACTGGTCGAGCTCCAGTTGTTGGATGGCTGTAGTCGTGGCGATCCTTTACAAAAGTGTTGACACTGAAGCAGCAGAGCAGATGACTGGTGTGAAAGCCCGAGGCGGTGTGGTCATCGCTGTGGTTGCCGCCTCGGCTCATATGGCCAGACTGGAATTTAAAGATGTGAGATGAGGAGATGCTCATGTTTACGCTCTAGACTCTGAATGTGCGAATAATCAACAAAAACAACAACAAAAAAGACTAAAGAAATCAACAACATGAGCAAAGTAATCAACAAAATTAACATAGTTACAAGAAAACGGAAAAGAAATAAGAGAAATCAGGAAAATAACTAATAAAATGAACAGTTATCAGCACGGAATACATGTTTAAAAAAATAACTATCATTAGCTAAATGTTCAACAAAATTTACAAAAATAATCGACCACATGAGCAACGTAATCCACAAAACTAACACAATAATCAGAAAACTGAGCAGAAATGAGAAAACTCAACAAAAATAACTAATGAAATGAACAACTTAATCAGCCGAAAGACCAGGAATGGGAAAAAATATGAATATCAAACAAAAACAACAAACTATTCAACAAAATTAGGAAAGAAAACAATACAATCAACTGTGAAATAGGCAAAATAATCAACAAAATAAATAAGATCAAAAAAATCAGCAAAATAATCAGTAAAATAAACAGAAATAAAAAAAAAAAAGTCAAAATAACTACCAAAATGAACATTCAACAATATAACAAAATCTTCTAGATTTTGTTGAGTTTAAAGCAAGACAGAAATGACTTTAAAATAAAATACAGAAACCAAGTTCAAAAGAATATATCAAATAAATGCATATAAGGAAAGTACAATGTCTAATAGTGCTTTAGCTTTAATAGGTAAAAAAAACAACCCTCTAAATAAAATAAAAGTAAAAGTACTACTGTTATTGCAGACCTGGTTTGTCCCTTCACATGATGGACAAAACCGTCTCTTTAATCCATTCCATATCATTTCAACCACAACATTTCCATGTTGTGTCAGCTCACATTAGCGACTGTTCAGGGATCATCCTGGGTGTGGGAACCAAAAAACAACCCATCATTATTCATCTTATTCACCCATGCATTAAAAAAAAAAAAAAACAAAACAAGACAAAGCAGAGTAAGTACGTAAAGAAAAAACATGGTCAACATCTAAACAAGATGTGATGAGTTCAGTCAAGTTTCTGCAAAGAACCACTGTTTTATTCATAAAATGTTCAGATACTCCAGTTCTTAACCCGTAAATAACCAGAGCTACGTTTGTGGCAGTTATCCCTCTCTATTATACTTTTAAGTGATTTATCACCACGTATTATGTTATTATCAGGGCTTTCAATATAATGCATTAACGCATATTAATTCATCATCATGATTAATCTGATTAAAACATTTCAACACACTTGTTGAAACTGTTGAATAAACATGCTATTTGCATACACACACACACATATATATATATATATATATATATATATATATATATATATATATATATATATATATATATATATATTCATCTTTTGCATATGTTTTGGATATTTTATTACTTTTTTTCAGTATATTTTGAAGAGTTTTTGAAGATGTTTTTAAATTTTCATCTCTGTTTTGTTATTTTTTTGTAGGTTTTAGTATGTTTTGTATATTTTTTTTCTCCATCTTTTTGTTTCTTAGATGTATTTTGTGTATTCTGTGGGATATTTTGAGTAAAAGACAAACAATAAGGCTGAACGTCGATGATTAATCAAATTAATCCAAAGCAACCCTGTGATTAATCAGATTAAAAATTTTAATCGATTGACAGCCCTAAAAATTATATATGAATGAATGAGTGAGCTTTATTTTGGTTATCCGCATTTAAAAAAAACTAAAAGCTGTACATTTAACAATATTAAAACAAGTACTCAGAGAATGCCTAATCTCACCTGTTCTTGAATTATAGCCAATGTGATTTTGACCTTTCTGCTAAACGCGACCTTGACCTTTGACCTTTTGCAATATTGATAATTTCGTTATATGTATATATGCGTCAGTGTGTGTAATATTATGATAATATATCCAGTATAGTGTGATATGTCTGTGGTTGACACAGTGTTACAGAAGTTAATTTTGCAACATGTCACCTTTGACCTCTAGAGATCGGAAAAACTATTGGTTGTAGGTGATAACACCATTGATGAGACCAATTTTGGGAGAGATTAATAAATAAATTCATTTTTCATGTAAATTTATGTTTTAGTTATTTTTGTAAATTTTTACATCAACTATTGGGACGTATTGATAGGATTAACAGATCAATAGGTATTAAATACATATCAGTAGATGGTTTTAGTGGCCAGTGGAGGTTTGGGTCTTCATGGGTTAAAGTTAAAACAAGTGGGTTTCCTCCTTTTCCATTGGATCAGTGTAGTCCTCTTTACACAAAGCCCTTTTCCACCACATTAGACCAGGAACGTTCCGGTTTGTGAACTGAATTCTGAGCCATTCTGAGCTTTTCCACCAAAAATAAATAGGTTTGGAACCTGTCGGAACCGAAAAATAGTAGGTTTTGTTTTCTACAGGTTGGAAAAAGAGGACTGAGACGACGATATCGACGTAGACGTCTGAGAAGGCAGTTGGAAAAATGTGCAGTTTGACAGTGATTCTACTGAGCTGAAGGGAAAAGTAGAAGGTAGCACGAAACGAGTCAGCAGTCAGGTTTCACCAAAATAATCAAACTATTAAAAAGAGAAGGAAAAAGGTGTCAGAAAGTGGATCTGGATGTGGTGAAGTTCTGCCCCTATTGGATTTTATGAATCCTTCCATTGGGGAATTATTGCAGAAATGAATACATTTCAGCTGCGTAAATGTTACCTGGAAAAAAGCATGACTGTCCTGAAACTGATCTGAAGGCAGACAAACTGAATTGTGTAATATTTTTTGAAAAGTCTGTCTTAATGGATGAATTTCCCTTGGTGTTCCAATTCCTTGTGGTATAAAATAGGTGATAGAGCTTTGGGCCTGTTGTCCTTGGACTGTCATCTTCCAAAATCTAGTTTAAAGTGGACGTACCGTGGCCATTTTCCAGTGACCTGTCTGTCACATGATTTGGTCAAAATACCACATTGATGAAGAGATACCGCAGCCTCGACAACCTGTAGACGAGGCGTCACTTTTGGGTCTTTTGTTTTCATCATCTCCATATAAACGAAACCTAATTAAATAATTTGCACTTGTTTTTCATAGTTCCACTTTTTCTATATATTATTGTATATTCATTTTTTTATGTGTGTGTATATATATATATAAATTCTGATCAGGGTCTTTTATTTCCAATTTTGGAACACACAAGGAACATGAAAGTTGAAAACGAAACAGTTCTATCCAGTTCCTAGCTTCTCTCCCACCCATTGGTAGCTTTTACAGCATAAATGTTGATATCAGGGCCGATGTACTACCCTAATATTGGATCCGTGCACCCTTAATTCTGGAGGTGTTGTTCACTTGTAGACCAGTGATGTTTAGTGCAGAGCACCTCACAGTTTGTCATGTTTGTCCATGTTGCTCCTGCTCAGGTGAATCACTGTCCTGTTGAACAATAGCTGTGACTAGTTCTTATATTTATCTCTTTATTTGCATTAAATACTTCTTTTCCTACTAGATCTAATATTTGTGCTGTTCTAACCTGACCTGCTGTTTTTTTCTTTTAGGTTCTAGTGAACGATTTCTTCTTGGTCGCCTGTCTGGAAGACTTCATTGAGAACGCCCGTATCTTCATCTTTGAGACCTTCTGCAGAATTCACCAGTGCATTAGCATCAGGTGAGTAAAACCACTAAAACTAGTGAAGGCTGTGAGTTAATGAGCAGAAACTTTACTCTGTGTTTCAGTTTCATTTTCGGTTTCAGTTTATTTCGAGCACACAAATCATCGATAGATCAATCACAATGTTCGACAAAACTTCCTTCTTGGACTCGAAAAGGAGTGGGAAGAAGTAAAACTTATAAATTCCCACCCTTTTTTACAAACTATCTTAACAAACTGTTTTATATATGTCTATCCTTAACACCAAAACATCTTCAATCATTTTTATACACATTATTTTATAAGTCACCTCACACAATGCAATTTGTATAATCACCTATAAGTGTATTTGTATTCATTTTATATTTACTACTAATACAGTATTATGATAAATTCTCCTATTCGTGATAGTTTCTATTAATTTATCACTATAAAGTCTTATTTATAGTCTATAGGACATGTGGTCTATGGACCAAAACTGGGTCATCAAAGGGGTCCAATCCTGACCCAAGTGCGAGAAATTATACTGAAGATATTAAGGGTCAATGGTGTTGAACTGTTTTAGATTTTGTTCTACACACAGACCAATATGATTTAAAGTAAAATAATAGCATAATAACTTATGAACATTGACAATTCCATTTTCTAGGTTCAACTGGACTAATTTAGCCCTTTTGAAACAAAAATAGTCCAGTTGAACTTCGAATAACTATCATGAAGAACCTGAACAAATGAGAAATTAAGTGACAAACTGTAGTAATTTTAGTTCCAAACTACAATTTGTAATTTTTTTTTAATACACTTTATTTTTTATCGCTTTTGATTTTGTAGAATACCAAACAAATACTAGAAAAGCACTTTAAGAGCACAAACCTCTGCCAAGGCAGACCCCCCCCCCCTTCAAATGAAGAGAGGTCGACAAGGAGGAAGAGATCCTGGATCACTTTTAAATTTTACATTGCGGTAAATGGAGAATACATTTCAAAGTGATCCAGAATCCAGGATATCTTCCGGATCATCACCAAAATATAATCATTTGTTCCTTCTGAAAAAATGTTATCAAAATCCATCCATAGCTTTTTAGTAATGTTACTGACCTTGTTAAACCTTCGTTACTAACAAGTGGTTTGAGTAATGTGACAATGAAATGAACCCTTAATCTGTGGGGTCAGAACCTCCATCTCAAATATTCCATTCATAATCTGTAGCCATTAATTGTAGGAGGTTCTGATCGGCACCATTTTTTGGAAATAGCCTTTTTACAGGCTGCTAATGGTATTTTAAACATTATTTAATTGTCATATTTTCTCACATTATTACTAATAATATGTCGAAATACATTGCCAAACATGTCTAAACTCCAGATTTCTAACAATATTATGTTTGCTACCACGTGTATAACCCTAACCCACACTTACTTTTATGACAAATAAAACAATTTTTCAGGTTATTCATGTTTTTAAAGGATAGTTTGTAAATGCAAATATTTTCATAATTCAATGTTTTTATTGCACCGTTATTTCTAGGTTTTGATGGTACTGGTCCGACCCAGTTCAGATCCAAAACCAAATTTCTAACAACATTATGTTTGTTTCCACGTGTATAACCCTCACCCACATGTTATAAACAAGTTGAGGCATAATTTTGTTAAAACAGCACTTATTTTTCCAACAAGTTTCAGTTATTGCAGGTTATTCACATGTTTATTTTAATTATTATTTTATTATGTTAAAGGATAGTTTGTAAATGCAAATATTTTCATAATTCAATGTTTTTATTGCACCAAAACAGAGATAAAAAGTTGCCGTTATTTATAGCTTACGATGGTACTGGTCCGACCCAGTTCAGATCCAAATGGGCTGAATGTGGAACCTGGAAGAAATGACTTTGACACCCCTGATTTATAGGTTTTTATATCGTTATTGTACCGGTCTAACCCAGTGGAGATGAAATGTGGAACCTATAAGAAAATGATTTTGCGATCCCTGCTGGAGGAACTCTCCAGACAGGAAGTATGAGTGCTGGCTGTGATTTTCTGAACTGATAAGTGTTTATTGCCCCTTCCATGCAGAGCGACGCCGACCCCACACATCCTACACATTAAGTATTGTGAACTCTAACTGCTTCCAGGACTCTGCAGGTTACGCCGTTCACTAAACTTTTAAGACCACCTGTCTGAGGCCAATTCGTGGACAGTTTTGTTCCAGGAAGAGGTCAGGGTTTAGACGGTCCCAGCTGCTCGTACAGGCTCGATGGGGGTCAAAGGGTTCTGTAGGTTTCAAGCCCAGACCTCAGAGTACTTACATAAAATAAAATTGACCCTGGATGTCGAGGCAAAACCGCAAAATTTAGTCATTGCTAATTAAGGTGAGCATTAAGGGAAGAAAAAAAAAAAGAAAGAAAAAGATTATAGTAATGACTCACAATTAAGAGAGATTATAGGACTTGGCTGCCTATTTACATCAATTTTGTAGACTTAGAAAATTAAAGATGCACCCTATCCAGCAATTAATCTCCAGCTGAGTATGTGATTAGCGATTACCTCACTAATTTGCAGCGCTAGTTTCCCAGTGTTCTCAGAAAGCTGCTTGTGTCGTGCGCTGCAGCTCAGGCGAACTCTGAAAGATCAGAGGAAGATCTGCATTTCAAATATAGTCCACCAACACATGATTCTCACTGGAAACGGGGAATGAATTACTTCTGTTGACACGAAAATGATTGCATTGACTGTTATATAGAGCCGTGGAGGTCTGTAGTCAAGGTTGAACCGTGGAACATGATCAGGCCCTGTCGAAATCTCCAGTTGCAGATTGTCTGGAATTGATTAGCAGTGCTGGTTCTTTTTGGCAGACTTACTGCAATTGGATCCATTTATTTGTTAAGGACCACAAAGGTTAGTGGTAACGCTGAAAGAGGAAGTCAAATGGTGATTTTTTTTTTTTTTCTCCCCCCCCTCCTTTTCACCTTTTTTTCTGTGTTTGGTTGTGTTTGTTGAGAAAGACCCGGGCAGTTTCAGGGCAGTTTCAGGGATTTCCATGTTTATTTTCGGTGGCGTTATGACAATGGACAGAACATGTCTATTTTTGACACACACCCAAATTCCAAGTCATTAGTCGGCTGCCCAGAAGCTTTTTTTGCATCGAAGCGTGGACTCAAATGAATTTGATGGCTGTATTTAATGACCAACATTTTTACAGCTGTCGGTCATGATGGTTTAACAGATATTTAGTTCGGCTTTAGCCCACGGTTTGGGACAAAAGTAGAGCACACGTTGGCATAATTGAGTTGTTTTATGCAATAAAAGCTTATGTAAAACGTACTGTAGGCAGTGGGAAGATTCAGCCAGTGCTTGTAATTACATACACACACATCCTTATGTCTAGACTGTTGAGTATCCCTCCAGTGTGTTTCCAATTTATTTTTGTTTTTCTTGTTTGATTTAAAGGCTTTATTTCCTCAGTCCCTCTGCGAACGTTTCAGTGGCAAGACCCTACGTTGACCTTAAGCTGCACACATGTCCTCTTGACATTTGAAGTAAATGCTGGAGACGTGATCATTTGGGCAGTTCCCCCCCTCTCATCACTAGATTGTATTTGTACACAACAGCTCACTGGTACTTGGAAGGGGTGTCTCCTGTACTGAAGATCTTTCCACCTCACAATTGAGTCATTAAAATGACCACACCATCATTTCGGTTTCCCCAAAAAAATCTTTTTTCACCCCAAGCTGAAAGCGAGGTCGCTCCAAATGGCTTGGAGTCTCCAAATGCAATCATGTGTTATTGTTTAACACAGCATTCATGTGGGTCAGGCCATGTTAAGCGCTGGGCTACTCTGGGAGAAGGATCACCCAGACCCAACACCCGACCCCAGGCCCCCCTCGTCGAAGTGTGAGGTGGGTACGGAGACCCACAGGACTCCCCTCGCCTGAAGTCGAAAGCTCAGGAGCCAGAGCAAGTAATGGGTCGAAATGAAAGCAATCCCCCGTCCCCTAAGGAACAGGATCATGGTTGTGTAAAATAAAACCAGTGGTAGAGGTTGTCCTCTTGGCTTAAGGGCTGGAGGATCTCAGCAGTGTCGGTCGTTTGAGTCCGACCTCTTCCCAACTCCTGGGTTTTTCTTCCCCTTCGCTCTGACGGTGGCTACAGTTTCATGACGTTTAAAGTCAGAATTATTTATTCTGAGTTTCTTTGATTTTTTTTCATGGAAATGTTATTAAAATAAGTTTCCATGCTTTAGTTAATTCTGCTTTAAGACCTTGGGGGTACAGAGGGTTCTGATTGGACAGAACGTTGTCATGATGTCTTGATGTCTTGATGTCTACTGGAAGAAAACAATTGTGTCCACTTCCTGTTTCATTTCAGCTAGCAACATGATAGAGCAAACACTACATGGGATTTTAGCATTTATTTTTTCAATAATTATGAAGCAAGAGTTCGACCTAATCAACTCGAGTCCAACCCATTTGCATTGCTTTGCATTCCTGCTGCCTATCTTGGCCAGGACTCCCTTGTAAAAGAGGTTCTTAATCTTAATGGGATATTTCCTGGTTAAATGAAGGTTAAATTAAAAATAAATAACGCACCTTTCTTGGAATGTCTCAACAATCTTGACAGTGCGGAATATGTGTGTCATCGTGACAAGACAAGACGAGGCACATGTACAGAATGACAGGAATAACGTTAAAGAGGAATAAACTGTTTCCATATCCCAGGAATTATTTAGTTTGGAAATAATAAGTGGAATAAACCAGTGATTTTATTCTGATTTAATTTTCATATGAGAATAGTCATTTATTTTCAACTGGAATTAGGTGTTTGCATGGTCATCTTAAACCGGAATCAACCTTTATACTGAATTAAATGCGAATAAAAACCTTTGTGAAAAGAAGCCTTTTGTTTTTGGGTCATCGGGGTGGATGTTGAAGACCTCTTCCCCTTAGACAATAAGATAAAGAACCCTCTCTGATATACAAATGTCCTTCCTGAGAGCAAAACATTGCCAGACTTTGTTTCATAAATTAGATTAGAGGGCTTTGGCTGGTAGAGGCCGAGGCCCTGGGCCGTTTGGGGCGCTCCGGGTTCCTGTGTTATGCTACAGAGATCACGTTTAACAGGGTTGAGGGTTAGCTGAACTCCCCGGTGAGGAAATCTGATCGTGTTTGTTTTGATCATCATATCTGACCTGGACTTGACTGACATGTGCCCCCACTTTACTGAATTGCCAAACAAAACACCCAGCACCCCATGCACAGCAATCACTTAAATCGCATGTGTAAAATCGGAACCAATAGCAAATTTCGTACACATTTGCCCGCGATTACGTAATTGTCCGGTAATAAGCGAAGGGTGTTTTAACTGTCACCGACTGTTTGATAAAGGATCTTAACAGGTGATGACATGTTATTTTAATACCGTTTTATTAGAGCCAAGCAGGGCTCCTAGTTTTTTACGACACATTCCAACTTAAAGAAATGTTCACCCGTGACTTACATAGTTTGGAACGAATTACTCCAAAAAATTATGAGAAACAGCTGAGTCATAGTTGGATGTGCAGTTAAATCATCCATACCATTGGGTTCAATAAAGCTTTAACCCCTAATGACCCACATTTACTTTTGTGGTGACTTTCAAATGCATTTTTCTCATCACATCCAACAATTTATGAGTAATTTATTACCATTATCTTGAATGTTTTTTTTTTAAATTATTTTTAATTCACTGATCATGTAGCTAAGGGGTGCTCAATCCCAGTCCTTGAGAGCTACTATCCTGTATGCTTTAGATGTATCCCTCTTCTAACACACCTGACGGTCATTATCCAGCTTCTGCAGAGCTGGATGAGAGGTTTATCATTTAAATTAGGCGTATTGGAAGGGGGATACATCTAAAACATGAAGTATAGTATCTCTCAAGGACCAGGCTTGAGCACCCCTGATGTAGATGTTCATGAAAATTCAGATTGAGCTCAAGTGTTATGTAACAAACAAGTAAAAGTGGCAAAAAGGTGATCCGTTTGGCAAAAATATCAATGTCCATCCACTGTCATTGATCCAACTCCTTGGGTTTTAATGGTTGAATCAATGTTGTGGAAGATGACAGTGTTTTCCATTTTAAAAACTGATTAAAAAGAGAAGGTGATCCTAAACAGATTGGTTTTGGGTTTGAGGTCCAGTGACGAAGGACATCATCTGCAAAATAATGAAATTGGAAGTTGTGCTTTTTACCAGGAGCAGTATATACAAAGAAAACAGGATCCAGAATAGAACCTTGAGGCTCCCCAAAGCCTTCAAATTCAACCGTTACTATATCAGAAATAGAAAACGTGACTCTTTCAGTGAAAATATCAATAACTGAATGTAAAAACAAGTGTTTCTGTCCACTGTCCTTGATCCAACTACATGGGTTTTACTGTTGAATCAATGTTATAGAAGATGATGGTGTTTCTATGGTAACTACGGAGCCTTTGAACATCCAAATGGGTCATATATGATGACCGTGAAAAGATGAAGACCTGTATTTTACACCAATGATGCACTAGTATTGATAGGATTAGTGGATCAACAAGTATTAAACAGTCTAGATTAGTTGATGATTTGGTCTTAAACATGAAATAATCATGAAAAACAAAAGAGTGAAGAAAATCAATTCAGAAAAAAAAAAAAAACAAGATTAATTTATTACCTAAAGGGTTGTGCTTCATATGTCAACATATTTCCACGACAGACTCTTCATCTGGGCATCACATAACAAATATGATGGGATATAAAATCACAGTGCATTATGGGTATCATTCCCATTTTGTGTTTTTGACCCATTAAATCTTCTACTACTATTTTTTTCTTCTACTTTGGAGACTTTAAAACCTTAAAACATGTTCTTTCAGACACAGTTCATGTCAGGAGAGGATAGATGTGACTTTTCCATTTGTATGATGCAGTTTGTGGATTTGTAACCTGATTTTGTTCGTTAATTGTCCTGACCTGACACTGCAGGTCCTCAGATTTGATTAATGCACATGCAGTAATGATACTGTAACAAGATCTTATAACAGCAGAAGATCTAAAAAAAAAAAGAGAGAGACAAGAAAAGAAAAAGCGGCATATACACAGTAATATAAATACAAAAGCAAGATGATGAACATATCTTGCAGAGCATTAAACATCCTTTAAATCCAATCATATGTGTTTATATTTTAACCCTATAAGGACTCCCATTATAACTGGCTGCCAAGTGACTGAGTCGTCAGTAACACTTTATAATACCTACACACAATTCACTATGTATTAACCATTTATTACCTATGTGTTAATGTCTTGTAAAGGTTCATACAAGCATAAATGTAAAATTTGATTGTTTTTAACCAACAGGTGCAGTGTTTACAACAGTTTCTTTGTTTACCTGTAAGGCAGATATACAAACACTGGACCTGTTGATTAAAAATAATCAAATTTTACATTTACATTAGTATGAACCTTTACAATACATTAAAAAAACAGGTGACAAATGGTTAATACATAATGAACAACCATTTATAAATGGGTAATAAATTGTTAATACATAGTGAATTGTGTGTAGGTATTATAGTGTTAGTTTTTTTAAATAAGTGTCAAAAAATTTTATTTTTAACAATTACTTTGAAAATGTTTTCAGGAAGAACTTAGTTTTTGATATCTGACCATTAATTATGGATATTATATGTAATAATGGCTTAAAACATTGTGTTATAGTAAAAAACAAAACAAAACAAAAAAACAAAGAAAATTGACATAATGACTTGTAGGCCAGTGTCATCTGCAGCTGTTTTCCTCTGTATCTGCTGAACCCCACCAACATCCTTAACAGTGTCACAGTCATTCCAGGGCATGTGTTATCCATCAGAAGCTAAACTGACGTCATTAGACAGCTGACACTTTTCCATACTTGTTAGGTCTCCGGTAATTATCTGTAGGAGCAATTTGGTTGTCGTGCATCATTTTCCACGGGTCGTGATGATGTGATGTGTAATTCTGTCCAGTGTCGCTCGTGCATTTCAGTGACTGACACTCCATGGCTCTTTGGCGTCGTGCTCCTCATATCCGCCTCCTCTGCTTCGTCACTGCAATGAAAGTGTTGAGAGATGCACTGTCATTGAGAAACCAAACCCCATTTTGGCTCATTATGCTGATGTCATGCCTTTTATTTGTTATTTATGCATTTAATGCCACATCCAGACACTGACATCATTTCACTTCCCTTCTTTATGTGGTTTTACCACCATTTGACAAAAATCCATTGGTTAGAAAGTGGTAGAAGTTTCTTCTTTTTTTTTTTTTTCTCCTTGTTAAGCCCCGAGGAGGTAAGACAGACATTATCACAAATGCCAAAATAAGATTAGTTTCCACCAAAAGAATGTTTGAAAGAGGTCTCACTCTGGAGCGACAGTTGAAATTCATGAGGCTGATGTTAGAGCTGTGTTTGTCAAAGTAACGACTGGCAGTCTGGGTTTGTTTTTGGGTTTGTGTTGTAAAAATAAGATTAACCTTCAGACACTGCAAAAATCTAAATCATACCAAGTAGGGCTGCGCAATATTAAAGAAATGACATTACAATTTTTTTCAAACCCTGCGATATATATATATATATATATATATATATATATATATATATATATATATATATATATAAATTGATATTTTAAAAAAAATCAGTATAATCTCCTTTTAAGTTTACTTTTTTAAGTAAATGCCTTAATTGGAATAAACATGATTAAACTGTTTGTTTCTAATACATTTTAAATAATTTTCAATATAATATTCTTTTCGGTGAACTTTTTTTTTTTTAAGTAAAGTTGTGAACCTTTTGTCCACCACAGAAGACTAAATTGTTGGGTTTTAGGAAACACGAAAAACATTTAGACCGCCGTACGTCACTGGGCGATCAGAAAGACCCTTCTACCACTAATATGGAAAAGATCATTAGAGAATCAGTCGTTAGTTCACATCATTATTCAGTCAAACTTGACTTGACGTTGTTACAGTGACTCAGTCAAACCTGTAGGATTTCATTAAGTGGGTTTATGGCTGAGGTGTTTTCAGGGTGGGGGTCGGGGGTCTGTGCAGTAATTGTGGCCAGTGCACTCAGGGGTTGAGCATATTTATTGGGGCCCTTGTATGAAATGTTGTAGGCGTGGAGTCTGGTGGGGGTCAGACAGAGGAGGGGGGGTTACAGGAAATGTGGGGGAAGGGGGTCCTGATAGTTATTTTGAAAACCAGCTGCACAGGGGGAAAGGGTCAGATCAAAGAACCCCAGCCACCCTCGGACCGCCGCCCGCTACTATGACACATCCATGGCCACGCCCCCGACAGTCAGACCAGTAGGTCAGGATGGGGGGGGGGTGAAGTGAAGAGGAAATGAGGAATAAGAAACACCTAAAAATGACACATTTAATGCAAGTGTGTTTGTTTAATTTTAATAAGATGGACCAAAGTGTTTTCACTCAGCCTGTTTATATGGGAGTTTTTATTCCCGTTTAATTTCGCTGTGCGATGTTAAAGGGAATATCCCGAGTAAAAACGTATTTTGTTTCTCCGTATTTAGCTCATTTTTTAGATGATTGGGCGTACACACATATCGTTGACACCATTTGGATGAGTATTGGCAAATTTCGATTTTGCAGTTCTGAGCCAAACTGTGTTCATGGAAGTGATGAGGGCGTGTTTTTAGACTAACTCTTCTAATGTTCTAAACAACATCACAGTTCCGTGGTAGTAAGTAGAGGGTCCCTAAAGACAAACCTACGTGTCCTGAGGTCTTCATGTCCTCAGATAGTGTGTCCACAGTTACTGATCTACAGCCGTGTACCTCTGTATTTTTAAGACAAAGCCCAAAATAGTTGATTGCCGATACGCTCCGGAAATTCATGACTTTGTTGCATTTTGTTAAAAAAACACTTGTTAGTAGGTTAAGCTTTGCTGTTGCATACAACTTTATTTTAATTAGTAATGAAATACTGGACTATGTTTTTAAAAAGACTGCAACGAAAGTTTGTTTATGATAACTTGTGTATGAATAAACCATTAACAAATGGGTAATAAATGGTTAATACATAGTGAACTGTGTGTAGGTATTATAGTGTTACAGAGAATTTTTATGATTAATTTCTTCATTTGTTTGATTTTTTTATAAAAAAATTTTCATGATTGTTAATATTGGCTAATTTTTTTATGATTATTTTCACCAGTTTTTGTTTTTTTTCTCAAAATTTCCTTGAGTGTTCTATTAGTTTTATTTATTATGTTGTTATTTTTTATGTTTTGCTCATTATGATGATTATTTTCTCAATTTTTTTAAAAATTATTTTCCCTTTACTTTGTTAATTATTTTGTAATTTTTTTTATTCTGACAAATTGTCTTCATGATTTTCTTAGTGACCCCTGAAACATCAACCGATTAATTAAAACCTACAGTAATGACAAATATGTTGTGATATGTCCTATTCAGAGACAGATTTCATCCATGTTTTGCACCAGTGGATCTGTTATTTTCCTTCTGCTCTGTTGTATAATCTAGTTTGGCTTTAACTGAGGGTTATGCGCTGCTATTAAATTTCTATAACCTTTTACGACGGCAGCACAGCTCCATTAAATTAACGTTATATTAACTTTGCAGCCAACGCCGTGTATCTGTGGGTATTTCCTTAATTTTCGTCTCCTTTTCTGTCTGTCTGCACAGGATGCTGGCCGACAAACTCAACATGTCCCCAGAAGAAGCCGAGCGTTGGATCGTCAACCTGATCCGCAACGCCAGGCTGGACGCCAAGATCGACTCCAAACTGGTGAGAGTTTCAGACGATGTGTTCAGGAACGTCGAACATTCGGTTCCGGTGTAAAACCGGTCATCAAAGGGTCCAGTCAAGAATCTGAAATAATGATAGATCCATATATGTGGCCAATATTTAAGGTTTATTTTCGGGCTGTTAATTGAATTATTACAAATATTAACTTTGGATTAGTTTCGATTGATTTAAATACTTTGTCAGTTGCTGAAAAATACACAAAAATACAGTAAGAAACACAATAGATGACGAGAAAAAGTTAAACAAAACCTGCTAAAATTCACAATAAAATATAAACTAACACAAAAGGCGATGAAATATTCAAACCATATTCCAAAACTTTTTAAAATACAGGGCAAAAAAACACCAAAAAATTTCATAAATATCCATAACTTGCAAAAAAAAAAATAATATATATGCAATGAACATGTTTATTCAACACCTTAGATGGTTCCAACTAAACAACTGTTAACATTTTTAATCCAGTTAACCACAGGGTTACTCTGGATCAAGTTCGATTAATGATTAAAACACTTGGTCAGTTGCTGAAAAATACACGAAGAAACACAAAACATGCTGAGGAAAAACTATTCAAAATATGCTAAAATAAATGAAACATTCATTGTACGTATTCAAAAACTTGTCTAAAATAAAGGAAAAAAACACCAAAAACATGTATAAACATCCAAAACATATGCAAATATATGAATATATATGCAATGTATATATTATATATTGTATATTATATATAATCTAAAGGTGTGTGTGTGTATATATATATATATATATATATATATATATATATATATATATATTCACCAACAAAACTGCTCCATTTAATTGTATGACATTTTTTAAATCAAAGTAATCATAATATTTGATTACTTAATCTTAGTTAATGCCTTAATTTTGACCGACCTAGTTTTTTTTTTTCACGAATTAGTCGCGTTGATCGATATGCTCTTTTGAGCGATGAATTAATTAAAACGGTCCGGTGACAGTAGCATTCCCATAAGCCTTTGCTTTTCTTCCTGTCACTCCCGTAGAGCGAGGTGACGTTATGGGTGACCTGATTTTCATCCTAATTGTGGGTTGTGCTGCGGCAGCTTCTGTTTGTGAGGCTCCGTGTCACAGCTGTGTGTTTGGTCGTCAGCGTCACAGCCGTCGTCGTCTGTAATCAGCAAATCACAGCCCAGGTTCCAGAATGACATAGAATTACCTGGAACAACTTCAATCTGAACACAGCAGAGGACGACTCTGCACTGAGCATGCCCAGTGGGTCTGCACCATAGATAGGATTAAGTTAAGTTAGTTCATTTTCAGTTACAAAATTACAGCAGCATAATTTCATTCTGTTCTTTCAGTTAACAAACGTATTTACCGTATTTTCTGGACTATAAGCTGCATTTGCTGTATTTTTAAAAATATAATTAAAAAATAATATACAAGCCACACAGGGTTATAAGCCACAGATATACATATAGAAAAATCATATATTTACTGTATGTACAGAAGGATTTTAAACTGTAAATGTTGTTACATGTTTGTACGTGAACAGTGACTTTTAACACAGCAGCAAATTTACTGATTAAAACAGAACAGAACCAAGAAAAAAAAAACAGTATTTACCATATTTATCTTTATTTCTCCCGTGTTTTAAATCACAAATCACTTTAATTATCTTCACTCAAAGCCATGTAGTCGTCTTCTTCTGTGTCAGAGTTGATCTTCGTCACATTTATCTTCGTGATGAAGGGCTAAGGATTTGAAAAATAATTAACAGTTGATAATGTGTTCTGTCTGCTAAAGAAAAAGTAGATCTTCTTTGCACTGATTTTTTTTTTTTTTTTTTTGTAGTTTTGATTCTAGTTCCAGTTAGAGCGCCCCTAGTGGTGGAAGAAAAATCCACAGAATATCCACACCTTTGTATAAACCTCATATGAAAAAGGTAGTGGCTTATAGTCCAGAAAATATGATATATATCCACATACACACAGATATATAATAATTATTATTTTTTTACTAGTTCTGTAACTGAAACAGGAATCGGCTGAAGCCTAGACTTATTTGACCTATGCTGTAGAACCCATAGAACCACCAGTAGATCAGTAATACAAGAGAGAAAACAAAAAAGAACAATATTTTACTCTTAAATTATTCATCGTAGATGTATCAAATATCCATCATTTTACATTGTACTCCTTCATTAACTTGCCTTTCAATGTTTTTTGAAACTCAACAGAGATCTGCACTGTTTCAACTCATCATAAGTTAGATTAGATCAGATCAGTTTCTAAGGAAATTAAAGTTCCAGTCTTATTCATAACAATGATCGTACACATATAAGAAGTGTGTGTTTGTGTGTGTGCACTTGTATTCCTATCTCTATGGGGACATTGATATGTTTACACACTCAGACCACAGGGACCAAAATTCAGGTCCCCACAAAGGTTAAATATAAATACTAAAATAATTACTAAAATAGAAATGATGTGGTCCTTTAAATACATTTACTTGGTTTTTTTCTCGTAGTCCCCATAAAGTGTGGGGGGGAACAGGTACAAAACTAAACATGTATTTTTCAAAGGTTTGAAGATATGTGTACTTAAAAAACAAAAAATTTTATTTTTATGTCAGATTTATTCATTTTTTTCATTTTTTAAAAATATATTATTATTTAATTGTATTTATTTTTTAAATTATTTTTTTTTTTTTTGATTTAATTAAAATTTTGTAAGCCTTTATTTTAGTTTATTTACGTGATTACAAACTTAGTCCTCGTGAGACATATAAACAAGTGTGTGTGTGTAAAAGTTAAAAGATAAAGGTTATAACAAAGTGATAGAAGTAGTTTTATCAGTAATATAATATGTATGTCAGTAATTGTTTTTGTCAATTTATTTTTTCTTACTGCCTATAATTACAAACATTGTACAATATAAACTACACTGTTCCACTGATGGAACATTACTGTTACTGTTGCTATGGTTACCTGTTGGTTCCTTTTAGCATCCGTGCGACATTTTGTTAAACTGTATTATGTGGTCTGATGTTTTTACTGTTGTAATCAGTTTAAACACAGTAAATAACGCTCAGTTTTAGCACTGTTAACTAAATGTTAAATAATTTTTAGCAGATACTTTGTTGTTTTGTTTTTTTATACAATATCTTTTTGCAGTGAACTTTTTTTTCTTTGGTTGGTTTGGGGTTTTTGCCAAACTCGTATATTTTTCTGATTATAGCCAATGATGAAAATTGAATCAGCAGTGTTGCAAAAGTAAAATTACACAGATATGACAATCTGGCCAAAAATATGACTTAGATAATTAAGCTATGACGCTAACGATGATCTCAAGAAGTTCTGGCTCATTTTCAAACTATGTTACCAGTTTGTTTGATTAGTTTTGACTGTTTGTTCTGCCTGTTCTACCTCTGGGCCTGGAAGTGGTTCTCAGTGGACCTATCTGGTTAATTAAATATTAAATAAACTCTGCTGTTGTTGGTTGTGTGTTCTGTTCTTCCAGGGTCATGTGGTCATGGGGAACAACGCCATCTCACCGTACCAACAGGTGATTGAAAAGACCAAGAGCCTGTCGTTCCGCAGCCAGATGTTGGCCATGAACATCGAGAAGAAGCAGGCGTCCAGCGGCAGAACAGAGGTGAGTCCACCAGTCCGTATGTTCTAACAGGGTTCCCACGGGTGCTAGAAATCCTTGAAAATGCTTGCGTTTCAATTGTGTGTTTTCAAGGTTGTGAAAATGCTTGAATTTGTCAAAACAGAAATGGCAATTCAGTAGAAGTGACAATATGGAATCTCCCAAAAGAGAGATTCCGAACGCCATCTCTACTAGGAACACTGCCAATCCTACAAGGAGAGATTGGGATTTCCATCTGTCCTAGGGAATATTCAAATCCTAACTAAATAAATCTCAGTTGTAATCCCACCAAGGAGAATACACCTACATGAAAATGTGTAAATTTTCAATCCTTTCATGAAAAAAATATGAGTAACCTGAACAAATATGAACATTAATATGATTTATCTTAATATAAATCATTGTATTTGAACCAATATTCTGTCTATTATTTGTGGATCCACTGTGGTTTGTATGTATAAAGAAACATGTGGAAATGATCAACAGAGGCAGAATATTGATAAAAATTTCAGTTTGTTCATGTTCACATTTCTTTCAAGAATTGTTTGTAAATGTAAAAATTTTCAGAATTTAAATTTGACTTCTTTCCTTCTAAAAGTTTAAGTTGTCATTGTTAATAACATAATAACATATAGATAATGACAACCATTTTTTATCAGTTTTAGTGCTAAAAAAAGCTAAATTATGAAATTATATACATTAACAAAAAAGGTCATGATGACATTATGTGCCTACATGTAGTTTCCTATCTGTCAACAATAGTAACTAAATACTTATCACCACTGTTTTTGGAGTTATAACCATTTAAAATGTGATCTTGATTTTGACCTTTCAACATAATTTGAGGTCAAACGTTGTGGCGTAATAGTACCTAAGATTCTGTCACCACTGGTTTTTCCGTTATAATCCTTTTTATTTTTATGTGCATTTTACAATGCACATCAACAGTGAGAGTAAAAACAAAACTGAGGATAGAGGAATGAAAAGGAAATTCCTGAAATGTCCTATCTCTGATCATTTGACCTTTGACCTACATTCACTTAAACTTAATGGGGTCTATTCTGAACCACCTTGTACCTTTCCTGAAAATTTCATGGAAATTGATCAAATAGTTGTTGAATAAAGTTGCTGCCAAACAAACTAATGGACAAATAAATCGAACCAAAAAGTACAAAAAAAATGCCATGTTAGTTATAATGATAATGATAATGATAATAATTATAATAATGATAATAATGATGATGATAACAATTATAATAATGCTAATAATAATAATAATAATGATAATAATAATAATGATAATGATGATGATGATAATAATGCTAATAATAATAATAGTAATGATAATAATAATAATTAATAGCAACTTTAACTATATAGCACCTTTTAAAAACAGTAGTATCATGATATATTGTGATATAGTGTTCTTTGTGATCTGCATGGTATTGCCATATTTTTACGAACACACGCACCTCTAGACTTTCCTGGTCTGATCCACTTTTGGCCCCCGTCGGCCCTGGTCTGAGGTCAGCGTGAACTTAGCGCAGTTCAAAGAGACTCAAATGATCGGCTGGGGGAAAACAAGGCCGAAGAATGTTGATGAACAACCGTCAACAAAAGCTTCTCTTTACACGAAATAAACCAGTAAGAGCAGGTTTTAACGGCGCTGACGCTTTCATCCCTGCGTCGCTCTTCAAAGGCCTAATGACAAGGTAGATTCCAAACGACCGTAAAAACGCGGCCTGAGCGCAGTGACTCAGCTCCGCTACATAAATAAGGCGGACCCTCACGCCGCGCGCTCGGTGAACATTAGTCAAAGGCTGGAGTTCCCTGCACTTAGAAGCCGCTGCAGATGTCTGGGCCAGGGTCCGCTCGGCACATTTAACCGTGTTTTTGATGTTGACCTTGTGCATTTTAGTGGCATGTCGACTTCACAAGTACTGAAACTACCTACAATGTCATAATCACGCACATGCTCCGCACTGACACACACACACCTGCACACCCCCACCCCTCCCACTCCCCAGGCTAGATTGATGGTACACCAAGGCCACGACATGTTAAATGTTCACCTTTTAACTGCGCTGCTCTTTTGTGGATGTCGTTTGATGACACACACCCCCCCCACACACACCCACCCACCCCAGACATTCATCCATCCATTGTCTGCCACCTCCTCCACAATTACGACATTTCTATAATTCCACAAAAGAGCCTGAAAACAAGTTGATTAAATAAAGGTTTTGGGGAAAATAAATAATAAATAAAATACTTAAAATCTTTCACATAAATTAAGAACTCAAACGGTCATATCTGTTTTGTTTTTTTTATTTAACCTTTATTTAATGAGGAAATGTCCTATTGAGATTGAGAACCTCTTTTACAAGGGAGTCCTGGCTAAGATAAGCAGCAGCAAAGCAATACACTATTAATACAACACAAACATTTGACAGGAAACAGTTAAATAAAAAAAAAAAATGATTTAGCAAATTAGGAAAAACGATTGCAAATTATAGAATTGTTTCCAATCAAAGATATTATATATTGAATCTCAAACAAAAAAGGCATAACTTTCCTTCTTCTCAGGAGGTTTTACATTTACAGTAACTATACAACGATCAATGAACAGTACAAATACAAATTAGCCTAGCCATGCTAACCCTATTCATTACATGTATGGGTCTAGTGGTGCGTCATAGTCAGGGGAGGCGGGGCTAAAAGGTTGTCTTTCAAATCCCTCTGTATGCAATAGGACGGTACTACAACCAATCAGCGTAATCTTTAGAATGACTTAGTGAGAGCGCCGGAAAGTTCACGGAAGATTCCGGAGAAAGTTATGAATGACTAAATAAAATGGAGCTGAACGACTGTTGTTGCTTCTGTAAAAAGAATTTAAAGTTTAAAGGTTTCTCACATTCTTCACTCATCTTTGTTAAAAAAGAAATCACCAAAATTGTTTCCGGTAACTTCTCTCCGAATCGTTGCGGTATCCGTTTGTTATGCCCGCCCTCTGACTCTATACTTCACCGTGATTCGTCAGCTAGTTTCAGGGAAATAGAACAACAACGATAGATGGCTGCTGATTGGGTGGTGATTTCCTTTTATCAAAGATGAGTGAAGAATGCGACAAAATGTGAGCGATCCTTAAAGTCTTTTGACAGAAGCGACAACAATCGTTCAGCTCCATTTTGTTTAGTCATTCCTAACTTTGTCCAGAATCTTCCGTGAACTCTCTGGTGTTCTAACTACGTCATCCTAAAGATTACGCTGATTGGTTGTAGTACCTTCCTATTGGATACAGAGGGATTTGAAAGACAACCTTTTAGCCCCGCCTCCTACCTGTGAAGCACCACTAGACCCATACATGTAATGAATAGGATAGCATGGCTATGCTACAAATCTGCAGTATGTTCAATAAAACATGTATTTTTCACTGTACCCATCTTTATTGTATTTATTATAATTTCCCACAAAATTAAATCAACTTTATGCTAATTTTAAAAAACTAATTACTATGTGATTAATCGACTAATCGCTTCAATAGTCGGTGACTAGTCAACTATTAAAATAGTCATTAGTTGCAGCCCCACTGTTTACTATAACACTGAATATAGTTTAAAAAATATGGCAGGTCACACATTGATAACACAATAATACAGAGATGACTCCACCAATCAGTGTCTACGTAGTGTACACGTCACGCTACAGTATCACTCAGAGAAGTAGACACTAAAAACCTAGGACTGGATACCATAGGATCAGTTCCTCTTTTATCGTGGAAATGACTTAAAGCGAGTAAAATGGATACGAGTGGAAACACAGCTTTAGTTTAGTTAGTACAGTTTAACTTTTATACTTCATTACAATTGAGAAGTTGTACTTTTTTACTTTTACCTAAGTAAAGGAATTGAATCAGTACTTTTATGAGGGTACTTGAGCTGTACTTGTATTTAAGTACATAATGTGAGTACTTTTACCACCTCTGTAGCCCACCCATCCCATACTCAGGCTAATTTGACCTTTTAGCTGTGCTGCTGTTTTAACTGCCCCCCCCCCATCCTTCCCTCCTCCAATTGTCTGAATATCTGCAGCTGAGTGTTACCATAACCTTGTTCTCTAAAAACACCCCCCACCCCCTCCTCATTAAGAAGTTTCTGTAATTAGACAAAAGGGTCTGCAAACAACTCTTAGAGCACCATTACATCCCTTGTCCTCAAGGCTACAAATCACTTACACATCGAGGTTTTAAGTGGCTGCCGTGGGGGCGGAGCTCCCACCGCCACCCAACGCTCTGCAGCAGAACACACACATCACACACTCCGACAAGGAAAACGTCAGCACTTAACTACTTGCACATGTACCTTACATTTTTGTGTTTCCCACAATCAACGGCAATACTTTTGTTTTGCTCAGTTTTTTTTTTTTTACAATGTCGGAAATCTGCACGAAGTAATTGACTTTGTGTTCTCCTGAGGCCCAGGAAAGTGAAAGGTTTGGGTTCTATGTTACATTTTTAGACTGATATTGTTGAAATTAGGCCTAAGTGGTACAAAATACACCTCAGAAAACGTCTGTCTGGTCAGTTCTTTTGCACCTTTTGTTCAGGAACAGCTTAGCTTTCAATATCTGTCCCTTTAATTATCATTATTATATCGAATAACTTATTGCACTCTGCTGCTTTAAGCTCCGCCCACTCTCCCCCTCAGTTGTCATAATAATAGGGTTGATTTGTGTTTATAATCTCATATTTCTCTAATTTCCTCTCCTCCCACACTTTAAACTTACCTAAAATGCTGCTAAACTTCGTAGAAATCTTCCCCTTCTCTGTCACCAACTAAGCTCGCCCACTTTCACCCCTCCTTTACAGTTTTCCTAATAAAAGACTTAATATCTGTTCATAAACTCATATTTGTTTAATTTCCTTTTCTCCCAGACTTTAAATATTGTTAAAACTACACTAAAATCCTGATAAAACTCATACAAATCTTCCCCCTCTCTGTCACTGACGGCACTCTGCTGCTCTAAGCTCCGCCCACTTCCACCCCTCCCCCACGACTGTCCTAATAAAATTCCAAATATCTGTTTCTAAACTCATATTTGACGTATCTATCCTTTTTGCTGTCTTCCTCTTCTCCTCTAAATGTATTTTTTAAAACCACAAAAACAGTTAAAATGTCCATAAAAGTCGTACAAATCTTCTTTTTTTCTAATTAAATTATTTAGTTTTTGTTTTTCTTCACACTTTTCTTTCCAGACTCTCCTGTCTTATTCAGTTCATTTGCTTCATATGTACTTATTTTATTGGTCACATAGGTTGTTTTTGGTGTTTTTGTTGCTTTTTTTTTAACTTCATCTTAGTACATTTTTATCTCATATTTTCCACATAATTATTTTTTAAGCTTCTTTTTGTTCATTTTATTCACATGAGTCATATGTGGTGACCATAAAGATTTGTTTCATTCATTTAAAATTTTATCTTTTTTTTTTCCTGGTCTTATTCAGTTTGTGGATTTTTGTTTATGTTTTTCTTCACACTTTTCTTTCCAGACTCCAAACTGGGCCGGTCAGGAAACGGGATTTTAAGAAGGCGGCGGAGACGAACGGCATCCCGACTCATTGTGTTACATCTTTTTTTCCACACTTGTTTCTCTGAAGGGACCGGTACCATTTTGTACTCGGGTCAAGTAAGTCATCACCGATTCAATAATAAAAAAAAAAAAGTGACCAACCAAACCATTTTCACCCATGACTGGCTTATTTCTGGACTCTGTGCGGTTTGAGCGGTGGGACTTTTCTGTATCGGTAATACTTGATGAAGTTTTAATGCTCGTATTGAGTCACTGAGTGGGACGCTGAAGGCTGCAGTGATGATGAATGGCTGTTTAGTCTGTCGGTTTTATGGTGTTTCAGTGGTTCGCTTCGCCGTCGGCTCACGAGGGCAAACGGAGGTGATGTACAGTTACCGGCGGTCACACTCTCTGCCAGTCATCCACGACATGAGGGAGCCATAAAGAACCATTAGCCAGACGGACACAATCTGTTTAATGCCCCCCTCCCCTCCCCCTCAGCCCCTCCCACCTCCTCATAACTCAGTCCTCGGCCCTTCCCTCCCTCCCACTTTCCCTCCGTCTTCATCACAACTGCTCACAAACACACTTTCATTCCTTCACCTCCCTCATTTTCATCTTATTTTGTTCATTTGCTTCATATTTGCTTCATATTTATTTATAGGTTGTTTTTGTTGTTTATTTTATTCTTTTTAACTTAATTTTAGTACATTTTTTGGGTAACACTTTATAATAACTACACACAATTGACTATGTATTAACCATTTATTACCCATTTACAAATGGGTTATTCATTATGTATTAACCATTTGTTCCCAAATTGTTAGTTTGTTCATACTAGTGTAAATGTAAAATTTGATTATTTTTAACCAACAGGTGCAGTGTTTACAACTGTTTCTTTGTTTACCTGTAAAGCACATATACAAACACTGCACCTGTTTGTTAAAAATAATCTAACTTTACATTTACACTAGTATGAACCTTTACAAGACATTAACAAATGGGTTGTTCATTATGTATTAACCATTTATAAATGGGTAATAAATGGTTAATAATCAAGTGTGTGTATTATAAAGTGTTACCCATTTTTGTCTCATATTTTCCACATCTTTTTTTAAGCGTATTTTTGTTCATTTTATTCACATGAGTCATATGTGATGACCATAAAGATTTGTTTAATTAATTTAAAAAATTTTAATTTTTTTTCCTGGTCTTATTCAGTTTGTGGATTTACTTCATATTTTGTTGATTTTTTTTTAATTTATTTTATTGATCACGTGGGCTGTTCCTGGTCATTTTTTTAAATTTTATTTTTACTTCATTTTTGTCCATAAAGTTATACATTTCATTAATAGTATTTATTTGTATTCAAGTTATTTTAGCATTTTTCTGATCTTATTCAGATTCTGGCTTTTTTTTGTTCATTTGCTTCATATTTTAATATTTATTTTAATGGTCACATAGGTTATTTTTGGTATTTTTGTTGCTTATTTTATTTTTTTTATTATTTAATTTTAGTCCTTTTTGGGTTATATTTTCCACGTTATTTTTTAAGCTTATTTTTGTTTATTTTATTCATTATTTCACATAAACCCAGTGCGTTCATTCACTGTCATTGATACAACTTTATGGGTTTTACTGGTGAATCAGTGTTTCCACGGTAACTACAGAACCTCTGAACGTCCAAATGGGTCATATGTGATGACCATGATAAAATGAATCACTGTATTTTACACCAATTATTTCCATTTATTGATCATTTTAGTGATCAGTAGATGGTTTGGGTCTTTGGGTTAAAAAAACAAAAACCTTGACCCTGGTTTAATTCTCTTGTGTGAATTAATGTTAAAGGTTTGTTTAAGGACATCACTGAAATGACCAATTGATTTATTGATAAATACTACATTGAATCCGTAATAGGAAATTACTAATGCAAACTTTAATAAATGTAACAGGCCTCCACATTTACCTCCAATCCTAACTACTACTACTTTTCACACAGATTATATACTTAGAAAAGTTTAATGTTATTGCATCTGCTTTGGTGATGCCCTGGAGCATCACCTGTTTATAGTTGGTCTCCATGGTTACATTCAGACTGCGGGCAAATGTGGGCCGAATAGTTTTTTACACTTTTCAGTTCAAAAGATGATAAAATGTACTAAATTAAGGGTTAAAAGTGCCAGTCATGCAGTAAAACTGACTAAATCTTTGGTGATAGTTGGTGAATTTAGGTAAAAATGAGCAGAATTATTACAAACCCATTCAACCTGAGCCAAACAAGACACCGTCGTCTTTTTCCAAACCCTGTAAATGCTCATAAAACCCCAGAGGACGGTCGGCCCTGTTGGTCAGAGTGATTAAAGCCGGAGCGCTGTGCTTCCTTTCAGTCGATATCCATCACATGCAGCTGAATTTACGTCTCCAGTCAAGACGCAAATCCACCACCAGGCTCAACTGTCAGGAGTCTGAGCGTTCCTCCAGCACCGCGAAGACAAACCAAGACAAAAACACCTCTGGACACAAATAATAAAACTAAAGCTCATGTCAAAATCACTTTAGTTTTTTAGTTTCAGGTTGAAGTTTTGTTTTTCATTGACCTGTTTTTGTAAATTCCAGAGCTGTGCCGTAGCCGGAGCGCCGTTAAACGTCCACTTTGAATAAAACTGAAATAACCAGGTTTAATGTCAAAGTAAATCACATTGAATCTGGGTTTTTCAACGTTAACCCTTTAGTTCCTGATGAGTCTGTGGTGAGTGTTGTGTATGTAGGAGTTCTAAAAGAGGATTATGGTCAATGGTTATGGTTAATATCTGTTTATTTATTATGAGAAAAGTGTAAAAAAGGGAGAATTCTGAAGAAAAAAGAGGTGGAAATATGAAAAAAAGAAGTCAGAATTCTGAAGAAAAAAGATAATGCAAAAAAAAAAAAGTAACAGTTTTGAGAAAACAGTGAATTCTGGAAAAAAAGACCCTGATTTGTGACTTTAGAATCACAATTAAAGTCATAATTCTAAGGGAAAATGAGGAAATAAGAGGGGAAAGTAGAATTTTCAAGGGTAAAAAAAAGTCTGAATTCTGAGAAAACCGTGAATTCTGTGGAAAAAAGGCAGAATTTTGGTGAAACAAATCTTGACTACAATTAGAATTAAAGTCATAATTCTGGTGGTAAAAAGTAGAAATATGAGGAAAGACATTATTCTAAGTGGAAAACTGGCATAATTCTGAAAAGAGAAAAAAATGGCCTAAATTGTGACTAATAAAATAAATATGAAATTGTAACTATAAGCTGCACCTGTATATAAGCTGCACCTGTATATAAGCTGCACCTGTATATAAGCTGCACCTGTATATAAGCTGCACCTGTATATAAGCCGCACCTGTATATAAGCCGCACCTGTATATAAGCTGCACCTGTATATAAGCCGCACCTGTATATAAGCCGCACCTGTATATAAGCTGCACCTGTATATAAGCTGCACCTGTATATAAGCTGCACCTGTATATAAGCCGCACCTGTATATAAGCCGCACCTGTATATAAGCCGCATCCACTGTATTATTAAAAAAACAATATACAAGCCACACTGGGTTATAAGCTGTAGATATCTATGTTGAAAAATCATATATTTACTGCACATACAGAAGAATTTTAAACTGTAAATGTTTGTACCTGAACAGGTTTTTTGAACATGATTTGAAAAATAATTAACAGTTGATATTTTGTCGTCCGTGTTCCATCTGCTAAAGAAAATGTAGATTTTCGACTTTGCATTGATTGTTCTTAGTAGTTTTGATTCTAATTCCAGTTAGAGCGCCCCCTAGTGGTGGAAGAAAAATCCACAGATCATCCACACCTTTGTATAAACCTCATGGTTCAAAACATATGAAAAAAGTAGCAGCTTATAGTCTAGAAAATACGGTAACTATATTTACAATTAAAAATCCTTCGGTACATGCAGTAAATATCTGATTTTTCATCATAAATATCTGCGGCTTATTAACCCGGTGCACTTTGTATATATTTGTTTTTATTATATTTTTAAAAATCCAGTGGATGTGGCTTATATAAAGGTGCGGCTCATAGTCCAGAAAATACGGTAAATAAAAGCTGAAAGTAAATGATGGAAACCCAGAGGAAACAGCACCCCCTGGGGACCACACAGCACCCCCCCAGGGACTCCATGCCGCCCCTCATGGGCTTTACGCCACCTCCTGGAGACTCTACGCCACCTCCTGGTGACTCTATGCCACCTCCTGGGGACTCTACGCCACCTCCTGGAGACTCTACGCCACCTCCTGGGGACTCTACGCCACCTCCTGGGGACTCTACGCCACCTCCTGGGGACTCTACGCCACCTCCTGGAGACTCTACGCCACCTCCTGGGGACTCAACGCCACCTCCTGGTGACTCTACGCCACCTCCTGGGGACTCTACGCCACCTCCTGGGGACTCTACGCCACCTCCTGGGGACTCTACGCCACCTCCTGGAGACTCTGCGCCACCTCCTGGAGACTCTGCGCCACCTCCTGGAGACTCTACGCCACCTCCTGGAGACTCTGCGCCACCTCCTGGGGACTCGGCGGCCCCTTCTTCTGCTGCTCTGGATGCGTTGACCCTTTTTTCCGCTTGGACGTGGTGGAATTGTTGTAAACCGCTGTGAAGATCCTCTGCTTTTGGAAGACACACGGAAATGTTTTACAGCCACGTGGGATCCCACTGGGACCTGGAGGTTGGTTCTGTTTTGGATTTGGGTTTACACGTTTCAGCAAATTATCAGATTTATGGAGACGATAAAGCGTGTTATTTTCTTTGGACATTGGTCTGATCTTTCAGGTTTGAGTTTGTGAATGTCATGTTACGTCACCGGTGGAGACTGAAGCCCAACGTGGAGCCACAAACATGGAAAGTTTCTAATTATAGCTTGAACTTTCTCTTTTCTTATTCTTATTTTCAGCCTGACATTTTCAGATTGAGACTTAGACAACCGCTTTTTTTTCCCCCCAAATGTTCTTTTTTTTAAGTCTTCGATGCATAAATAGGTTAAAGTGACCCGCTGAGGTGGTTTTCTTCTGTTAGGGAAGTATTCCACTAAAGGTCTGTCTTTAAAGGGATGATCCGTTTAGTTTAGCTCATTTTTTAGATGATTGGGAGTACACTTCATACATATAGTTAACATCACTATTTGGATGAACATTGACAAATTTCGATTTTGCCGTTTTGAGCCAAACTGTGTTAACATGGAAGTAATTAGGGCATGACTTATTACCGACTCATCGTGCTATTTTTAGACCTACCTTTTTAGACTGACTTTAACCACTAGTACTGTTTCACTTTTATGTTAAACTGGTGATAATTTTAACATTTTATTCTACGACCCTCTACATTGTGGCGACAGCTCCCATTCACTTTCAATGGACGTTCTGTGGGTGGATATTATAACTGCCAATGCCACTTCAGATTCACGGTACCATATCCCTCCGCAGGTAGTTCGGCCACTTTCAAAGTAAATATTCACTACGGTTATTTTATCCAGTCTGTTCGAGTAGTAGCAGTAATAATATGTAATAACCCGTAATACATAATGTAATACGTTATCCCTTGCTTATATGTGTATTGTTTTGGTTTTTTTTACTTTTTTAAATTACATTTTATTGGGGTTTTTTTTGGTCTATATAAATAAACTTTGATTGATTGATTGATAGAACATAACATATCCATATACACAGAACCAATCATCTGAATAAAATAATGAATAAAATATATTTAGATTTAGTTTTTCTGCCCCGTCTTCCATGTTTGGCTCAAAATAATTTACAATAGAATTACATCTGAACCATTGATTAGGTTGACATGGGTCGATCACATGTGGTTTTTTTGGGGGGCAGGTTTTTTTTTATTCATTTATGTATGTATTTTGACATTAGCCAACCAATGGTGTTTGATATTTGGAGCTGATACCATTTTTTTTCAGTCAAATGAAACAAATGTCAGAAAATCTCCTATAATTACAATTAGAAAATAAAAACTCCAATAGTTAATGTAATAAATATTATTACTGCCTCCAGTCTGTTCTTACAGAACACACCAGACCTGGCCTGTCCACTCCTTTTCCTCTTCCTCCTTTTCCTTTTCTTCCTCTTCCTCCTCACTGCCCCACTGACAGTAGCAGGTCAAAGGTCACCACAGGGCTAAAGCAGAAACAACCATCAGTCTGATATTAACATATATTGGATCAGACCATGTTCATTAAAACTCAGGTTAAAGTTATTTTTTATCAAAGATGAAGACTTTTTAATATTATAATTTTGACTTTTTATGATCACACACAAATAAATCTAGTTGAATGAACCAAATTGAATTGCATAGGGTTATTTTAATCAAATGTCATTTAATTTGATTCACTCAACCAGATGTTTTTATGTGTGATTTTTATTTTTTTTTTAAGTTGATTCAATGCTTGACTTTTTTTCAGTGTATACGAACCCTGGTTTAATTCTCTTATGTGAATTAAAGCTGATGTTAAAGGTTTGTTTGAGGATCTCACTGAAATGACCAATGCAATCTTTAATGATGTAACAGGCCACCTCTCTGATAGATTTATTACATTTACCTTCAGTCCTCAGTATGACATTTAATCCACATTTCTTGGGTTTATTATTGTCCCAGTGTTTGGAAAAACTGAGTATTTGTCCTGACTTCACACCACTTCTGCTCAGATAGGATTACAGCCAATACACTTGAAACTAACATGAAAATAATTTCCTGAAATAAATAAAAGATTAAGTGCCACACCTAGTGGCTGAAGGGAGTAGAGCATTCACAGCTGGTCTAATCAGGCTGTGGCGGGTGCACGCATTAACCCTTCAACACCCAAACACACACCCATGACCACAACTGTCCACTGATCTGAACCGTTTTACACCTGTCGATCCACTAAAACTATTAATATGGTGTTAAATGTACTGTTTGGTCTTTTCGTGGTCATCAGATATGACCCATTTGGACGTTCAGAGGGTCCTTCGTTACCATGGAAACACCAATATTTTTCCATAACATTGTTTCATCAGTAAAACCCATGGATCAATGACAGTGGATAATAATAATAATAATAATTAAAATAATAAAGTTTTCATACAGTAGGTGTAGCCCATGTAGTGTCCTCATGTCTGTCCTATGTCATGTAATTGTCTTGTGTACTGCTTTTATGATTTTTTTGTACTATTTTAAAATGTCTTTGAGTGTCTTTGAATGTTCTGCTTTTTTTGTTTGTTTTGTTTTTTTTGTTTGTTTTGGTTTTATTTTCACTAATGTAAAGTGTCTGAGTATCCAGAAAAGCGCTATACAAATAAAATGTATTATTATTATTATTATTATTATTATTATTATTATTATTATTTTATTATTTTTATTATTTTTATTATTATTATTATTAGGCAAAAGTGCTTCACAGTGATTGACAGTTAAAATACAACTTTAATATACATTAGATTATGATTACACACAAAATTAGTAAAATACAAGAATTAAAATAAAGTAAAAAATCAATTATACATACATTTTAAGATTCAAAAATTGCAAGATATAAAATGACATTTGGATGGAGGCACTGGGTTTATGTGACATAATACATAAAATGACGAAAAATACATTTAAAAATTACTAATAAATATTGTGAAGAAAAACAAGCCTAAAATGAACTAATAAGGAATAAAGTTAACAAAACCAGCCCAAGTGATCAATAAAATGAAGAAAAATTGATAATAAACCATCAAAATATGGAGTAAATGATTAAAGTAAAGAACAGAGTGAATAAGATGAAAGAAAAACTCTAAAAATTCATTTAAAAATTAAAATTCATATATATATATATATATATATATATATATATATATATATATATATAATTGTTATTTTTTCATTTTTTTCCCCATGGTCATCAGATATGATCCATTTGATCGTTCACAGGTTGCGTAGTTACCATGGAAACGGTAATCTTCTAAACAGTCACCTCCCCTGGCAGCAAAAGCCATAATTATGATATAAAAGTCAAAATTGTGTGATTAAAAAGTCATAACTATGATGTAAAGGTCGTAATTATGACATAAAAAGCTGAAGTTGTGAGATAAAGTCATAACTATGAAATTTTAAAAAAGCCTAAATTATGAGATTAAAGAGTCAGAATGATGTAATAAAGGTAATAATTACAAAGAAAAGTTGGAAGTTCTAAGATAAAATCTCATAATTACAACATAAAAACCATAATTATGATACAAAAAGTCATAATTACGAGTTTATGAGTCATAATTATGAGGAAAAAATCCAAATTCTGAAATAAAAATACAATTATGATGGAAAAAAGTCATAATTATGAAATAAAAGTCAGAGTTATTAGATAAAAAAGTCTAATTATAAGATAAAAAAAAGTCTTAACGAAAAGGAAAATGTCAAAATTAAATCCTGATTATGATTTTTTTTTTTTTAAATCAGAATTATCAGGTGGAGGTAAAATTATAGGATGAGTCATAATTTTGAGATTGAAAAAAAAAACTGAATTCTGAAATAAAGTCATAATTCTGAGATTTAAAAAATTATTATTCCACTCCTGGGTGACTAAAGTTTGGGTCCATCGTGGTCAGTAATGATGATGTGCAGAGTTGAGGAGCTGCCAGCGTGTGAATGTCACCGTGGAGAAAAGACACGAGCAGGTGCCGCCTCGACTTTATGTCCCTGCGGAAGGTGAGGAGAGAACAGCGCATGTGCACAGAGGTCACCGGGGTCACGGGCCTTTGAACCCCCTCACATCCACACAGTGGTTTAGTCATGTTCTACGATTACAACGATTAGTAACAGGAGTGGGGAGTGGGGGTGGGGTAATAAAAGAGCTGTGACGGGGTAGGTAATTTGCATATCCAATTCCTTTTTGGGGTGAACCTCTAATTATTAAATCGGGCTATCATCAGCAGAACCGAGCCGAACCCAGATAAGGACACTTTCATTCAGCATCAATAAAGTCACATATTAAAACAAGTGTAAAATAATGAAAGTTATTAATGTTTTATAATTAACTCTGAGACACAGTTTTAAAAATCTGTATTTCTTTCAAACATTCTATTAAAGGAGTCATTCTATGGTTATTTCATTAATATTACTGTGTTCTCTATTGTTATTGAATACATTGTGTGTTGGTTCTATTTAAAAATACATATACATATATAAAACTCCTGGATTGTTTTGTTTCCAGCTGTTTTTTCACGGTAGAAAAATGACTTGAGGTCGAACAACAGAATTTACCAGTACTTCCTCATACATGACGAGGCGAACACTCCCCCTCCCCTCTCACTCTCCGTATGTGTTTACCTTTACCAGAGTAACATCCAGCTAGGCTTCATTTCGTTGCTTGTTATGAAAACATGCAGTAAAAAAACACTCTTTATTTCCACAGAGACACATAAACCAGTTTGATCTGATATTTTTTTCCAGTTTGTGTAGCAGCTACTGTGGCGCCGTCTTCTCTTGTAGATGCTAATGCTACTTCAGATTCGCTGCAATGGAGGACGGGTTTAACCCCACGTGGGTGACGCTAAAGTCCATCTGATGTCAGACGGACCTGCTTTTTCTGGGTCCCTGGTTCCTCTTGTTTAATGTGAATGCAGTATGCAGCCAGTGGAGGTGATGAACCACTGTCAAAGGAACATGTGTTAGTAACTAGGGGTGACCCATCAGATTCCAGAAGTGTGGAAAAGTGGTTTTCAACGGAATGACACCTTTAACTGTTCCCAAAAAAAACCTGTTTAATAACTTCGGACCCACTAAAACTTTGAATACATGTCAATAATTGGTGTAAAATACAGATATTTGTCTTTTCGTGTTCATCAGATTTGACCCTTTTGGATGTTGACAGGATCTGTAGTTACCATGGAAACTTCCATCGCTGGGGCTGTGTCTGAAATCACTCCCTCACTACTATCTAGTGACCACGCCATTTTGTAGGCGTGTCCGAATCTTTAGTTATTATAACCATTTATAATTACTATATCGTCCACTCGATATATCCCATAATCCACCATGAAATGTACTGGACATTCGATGGTCATTAACCAAAACTATATCTTGATCTTTGGAAAACGGGTGGGAAGATATGGATACGGTGCCATTTCTGCACCCATCTGGGTGAGTAAACGTGTTCACACCCATGTTATGACCGGAATAAAACATCATGACCACATGACCAGTAAAAACAGCAGCCTTACACTCGTAGACAGTAACGATGGTGAACAGCAGAGGATCAGTGGTGAATGTATTGTAGCGTTATTGTTGTTGTTTATGTCCAGCGTGTCTGTCGCACTGGTAAAAAAAAGGATGTGGGTCCATGTGCGCTACTTCTTCTATTGTTGTCTTGTATCCAGTGGGACTGGCTTACAGCGTTCATAGTGGTGTAGCATGTGAATTGCATCATTTTCAGCAAACATTTCGCCCCCATGCTGACACAGATGTTTTTACTGAAACCTTTCCAATTTTATACGATCTCGTATACAAGTCACAATTGTGAGATAATCAAAATTATGAGATAAAAAGTCAAAATTAGAAAAAAAAGTCAAAATTATTAGATAAAAAGTCAAAATTAGAAAAAAAAGTCAAAATTATTAGATAAAAAGTCAAAATTTGAAAAAAAAGTCAACATTATTAGATAAAAAGTCAAAATTAGAAAAAAAAAGTCAAAATTATTAGATAAAAAGTCAAAATTGTGAGGTCAATAGTTGAAATTGTGAGAATGTGAATTGCATCATGAAACGGTTCCATTTTTACATAATATCTTTTTGACACAGTTTCAAAACTAAACCCGTATAGAACTCGTCTGGACGTAGCTTAACTAACGGTAAATGTTTAGTTTGTCTGTTGGATGACAGACGCCAAACGAAAGTTGTTTAACAGTTAATAACAATAAAACAGTCGTGAGCCAAGTTTATTCAATTTATTTTTTACTTTATTGCACAAACAGTAACAACATTTTAAAAGCCTTTTAATTTTGTAACCGACGACACTGGTACATTTGAATTGTGGTAGATGCTAGATTGGAACAGACGGGGGCGGGACTAAGGTTCAGATGTTCTCGTAGCTGTAGATTTCGTTGCTATGTTCTGAAATATGACACTCAGATGCAGCTCAGTCAAAAAACCTGAGTCGGGTGCATTTCATGGTTTGCTTTTATTTATTTTTTCTTTCATATGGAGTGTTTTGACAAATCTAAGCACCACAAGGATGGAATATAGTTTTTATTTATTATATTTGTCTGAACCAGATTAGAGTACTGATTCATTCAATACTGATTTTTTTACCCCTATCCTATACACCACCGACACTAGACACAGAGGAAGGCCATGGTGATGCAAAGTGACATTAAAATAATAAAATGACAGTGAAATAAGACTTACAGAAGGTTTATTTTTAACAGATATGTTTAACAATGTTCAGTTATATTTAAGAACCTGCGTTGAATTATATTATAGTCATTTATACACTATTAAATAAATGGTAAACACTTATGATTCCATGAACATTTGTACATTACATTCATCTTTACCTTTGTCACATGACCTACTGAAAAAATAATAAACTTAGACCTAGAGTCGTCCTCGTGGTCTTTTCCAGATCTTCTTTCAACAGTGCTGTCATCTTTCAAAAGTGTGAAATTGAAATATTTACAATGTTACGATGCTCTTTGAACTATCTGAGTGTTGAAATCACCTTGAACCTTCTGAGCACCGCCCCCCGTCCGTCCGGCTGTTCCACTCCAGCATCTACCTTTAATGGTTTGACAGTGATGACGCGATTAAACAGCGTCGTAGTCGTGTCCGAAAAGTTTTCAATTGAGTAAATTATGTAGCGCACTACATTTATTTCCTGACATAGGGAGTAGGGGGTGACTTCAAACCCTGGAGGCTTTATGTGAAATAGGAAAAGCACTCTGAGAGCGCAGACCCCCCTTCAAACACCAAAATCTAATCGTTTATTGATCTGCCCATTAACACCCTACCCTGAAAATGTCATCAAAATTCATCCATAAGTTTTTGTTATGTTGTGCACAGACCAACACTGACAAACACATAACCTCCTTAGTGGAGATAATTACTGAAAAAAAATTTTTTTTTAATTATATTTTTATGCTCGGTAGTTACCATGGTAACACCATCATCTTCTATAATATTGATTCACCAGTAAAACCCAAGGACTTGGATCAATGAAAGTGGATAAATACACTGGGTTTATGTGAAATAATTAATAAAATGAAGAAAAATAAGTTTAAACAATGACAAAATAATAAATAATGTGGTAAAATCGAGCAAAAGACTAAAATTGAGTAAAAAAAAAGAATAAAATAAGCAACAAAATGAAAACAAAAATTAATAATTATTTAAAATATTAACTAATTGAACAGTGTAAAACCACTGGAGTTGGATCAATAATAATAGATAAAAACTTGTGTTTCTATGCTCAGTTATTGAACATAGAAACATATTGTTGCTTAAATATATATTAAATAAATTCAAGAAAAAAATTATTTTTTTAATAAATCTGGAAAAACCAAACCAACAATGTATTATATTTAAGTAAAAAAATAATAAAATAAGATACAAAAAATACCCAAATGATAAATAAAAATTCATGTTAAATTAAAATAGGAAGTAATTGAATACTGATCAACAGCATCAATCCACCAGTAAAACCAATGGAATAGGATCAATAACAGTAGAGGCAGTGAAGACACTTGTTTTTATGTTCAGTTATTGATATATTTGCTTTGTTACTCAATTATATTAAATAATCAAGTCAACAAAAATAAATTTTCAAAAAAGGGGATAAATGTTGGAAAAAACGAGCTAAAGAGGAATAAAATGAACAAAAGCAGCTCAAATGATCAATATAACGAACAAAAATAAATAATATGAAGTAATAGAACACTGATCAACATCATTGATCCACCAGTAAAACCAGTAGACACTGGAGGCAGTTTTTTTTTTACCTTTTAATTATTGATATATTTGTTTTAAAAGTCACTTTTTCAGTCGTTTATTCTATTACTTTTAATACAAACTTTAACTTTTAATCAACTTTTATGAACATGTACAATGAAAACCCATGGGGAAAACAATCAAAAACAGATGATAAAACTCTAATAAAAGGTGATAAATGACATAATAAAAGAAACAGATGGAGAAAAATAAATGAGGAAAGTGTCATAAAAAAAAAGTAACTCTGGGTCTTTATGGGTTAAGATGTTTTCCACGACGCGCAAAAGCAGCTTTTACGCACACTAGGACCCAGTGGCCGCCTCCTATAGGCTGGAGGGGGTGGGAGGTGGGGGTGGGGGGTGAGGAGGAGAGGGGGAGAGAGAGAGACTACATGAAATGTCATCTTCAACATCTCAAAGAAGAAGAAACACAAAACTGGAAAGCTCCACACGTGACAGCACCCACGGAGCTATATGAGAAAACGGCACAAGCATCAGGACCAGTTTGGATTCAGTCACCGCTGCACGCGCACGCACCGGCACCGGCCACAGCCACAGACAGACACGGCTCGCGCTCCTCTCTACCTCCACTTCCACTTCCACGGACAACACGCGCATGTGAGTTTTGTTTCTCCAGGACCAGCTCCTCGAGTGTGGACACGCAGGTATACAGACAGACACGGATTGTAAAAGCTTTTTTTTCCACGCAGGAGGAGAACCCTGTTTACAGCGGCCACCTTCCTCTTCCTCCTCTTCTTCTTCTTCTTCTTCGGACCTCAGTTGTGTTCAGTTCTGTTCTGTTCTGCTTCAGGACAGAAGTTTTGGATGCTGCACTTTTGGACCGGAGCGGATTACACTCCACACGTTTCTTCCACGGAGCGTTTTTTGGCGACTATTACGCACGTTTGCGCACATTTTGGAGTGGGCGTCTGAGCAGGACGCATCTGCACTTTAACGCACAGACAGAAGAAGAAAAAGCCCCTCTACATCTAATCTATATCACCCCCCTTTTACCTCCCCTTCCACTACCCACTACCCACCACCCACTCCCCCACGCATCACTTTAGAGGAAGGTGTTGATCCGGTTCTTCACAAAAAAAAACGGACACTTTTTCTGTTTTCTTTTTCTTTTCTTCATTTTTCCTCCTTTTTTTTTGGAGTGACCGGAGCCTCCGTTACGCGCGCGCGCTTCGTACAATGACCCCGATGATCGGCGACGTGATGCCGTGTCGCATCCCGTCTGATGTTTGACACATCTGAGGATCGAGCCCACGGAAACTGGAGGGAGGACATTCCAAAGTCACCGCGTTTGTTCCCCGGAGCCCCCTCCTCCTCCTCCTCCTCCTCCTCCTCACCCTTCCTCACCCCGTACCCCCCCACACCCACCCATCACCCACCCCACCCCTGAGGAGCCCCCCCACCACCACCACCACCACCACTACCACTTCTACCCCGTTGGCTTATTATTCTTATTCTAATAGTTTTTTTTCCCGGGAGTCGGAAGCCCACAGATCACCGTCCAGATGCAGTTTCGACTCTTCTCCTTTGCGCTGATCGTATTGAACTGTATGGAGTACAGCAACTGTCAGGCGCCTTCGCACCGCTGGAGACGAAACAAAAGAGGTAACACGAGGTTCCACACTCACCCCACACTTCCACTCCACACACCCACCGTCCCCACACAGTCCCGCAACAGCAGCAGCAGCAGCAGCAGCAGCAGCAGCAGCAGCAGCAGCAGCAGCAGCAGCAGCAGCATCCACAGGAGTTTTAGGCGGTCATTGCAAAAAAGAGGAAACGGTAGTAGAGAACCCCCCTCCTCCTCTACCCCTAAAATAAATAAATAAATGAATGAATAAATAAATAAATAATAAAGCAGTGTGGGTTTCTGGTGCCGACATTGTCTGGAGATTCTCAGAAAGTCCACGCACGAGGTCACAAACTGAAAACTGACAGAACAAGCCGAAGCTCACATCGGCTGTTTTCGGAATATTCCGGTCATTGAAGTTGGAACGAAATTCATTCATTATTATTATTCAAATTTTTGATAATGATGATGATGGTTATTATTATTATTATTATTATTATTATTATTATTATTATTATTATTATTATTATTATTATTATTGTGATTGTTATATTTCTGATGTTTTATTGCTAAGTCTTGTATGATACATGTTTAAGATTTCCTAATTGGTACATTGTGCTTCATTTTCCTTTTTTATATTAACATTAAAAGCACACATTTGTATATATATATATATATATATATATATATATATATATAAACAAAACACATTGCTTAAAAAGAAACAGGGAAAAAACTATAAGGCAAAAAACCACCTAAAGTATTATTTTTATTATTATTATTGTTATTATTGTTATTGTTAGTTGTTACTATTATTATAATCCTTCTGTTTTATGAGTTTATTTGACAAATTAAATCATATGTATTTATTTTTCTAAAGCTACATTTCTCTATCACATGATGTGATTATTAACCTCACAAAGGCAAATTTTTCAAGATTATGTCATGATTTCAGAGACTGAAGTAATGGGTAAAATGTGTGTTAACCCCCCCCCCCCCCAAAAAAAAAAGAAAAGAAAAAAAGTCAAAACCAGAATATGTCCGAACATCAGTGTGAATCTGTTCAAAGCTACTGCTGCTGCTGCTGCTGCCGGGGTGTGGGGGGGTACAGGGGGTCAGATCGTGGGAGTTATTTAATGAATGGCTCCACTCCCCCTTACCCCCCCCCCCCCCCCCCCCCCCACACACACACACACACACTTGCACATCTCCTTTAAGCTGCTTTTAATTGATCTCATAACCACTTTGAACAGTTGGTCGGAAACCCACACTACAATCACTCAGGAGTTTGTGGGGGGATCAGCCCTTTGGTAAATACTGAATGAATGAGGAGACAGTGGGATTAGGAACTGGACCCCCCCCCCCCCCCACACACACACACACACACACACGCACACACTACCACCACCTTTTCCTCCAACCATCTCCAAAAGCTCCAGATCCAATAGTAGAAAAGTTACAGAACTCATTTACAGTCAGAGGAAAAAGGAGGAGTGTGTGTGTGTGTGTGTGTGTGTGTGAGGGAGGGGGGGGGGGGGTTGTAAATTGTAAAGCAATCACAGATTTAATCATATGCGCTACGTGCTGGTGTATGGAGGGGGGGCATCCACACTCTACAAATCCTCCACTGCCCATCTGCAAATAATCAGCCAGTCGGTGCGAGGTACTGGCACATTCACAACCCTACACACACACACACACACACACACACACACACACACACCCCAAATACAACACCAACGACTCAGATCCCACTGTGGGAGTTAATGGTCTTAGTTCAGGGGGGTCAAATATATGACCCGTGGACCCAAAACTGGACCAGGTGGATCTGAAAGCAGGAAAATAAGAAGAGAATCGACTGTAAAAAAGAATAAATAATGACGAATACACATGTTTTCTCTGTTGTTTTAATGTCAAATGCATGAAAATGTTTAGATTTACTAACTGTCCTTTGACAAAAATGAACAAAATGACGTCTCAGAATGTTTAAATGATCAACTGAGGCAGGATATGGTTTAAAGTTACACTGATTTTTCTTATGATTGTTCAAGTTTACTCACATTTTTAAAGGATAGTTTGTCAATTTGAAGGTAATTTAACTTTTTGGTCACTTTTAGTGTCAAATGCATGAAAATATTGGGATTTACAAACTAGCCTTTCACAAAAATGCAAATAATGTGAACAAATATGAACAAAATCACACTTATTAAGAAAAAAAAACTGGATTTGTCAATATTTAAATGATAAACGTAGGTAGAATTTTGTTAAAATTACATTGATATTTCTTATGGTTGTTCACATTAGTCACATTTTTAAAGAGTAGATTGTGGATTTCATCCTTTTTCCTTAATGTAATTTGACTTTTTCTCACCCAAAAACCTAGTTTTAGTGTCAAATACATGAAAAATATTTAGATTTACAAACTGCATATTCACAAAAATCTGAATAATAGAGAATATGAATATGAATAATTATTCACATATTTAATGGATAGTTTGTAGAATTCATCCTTTTCCTGAATATAATGTGACTTTTTTGTCAAAAACAAGAGAAAAATTTGTATTTGTCATTATTTATAGTTTATTCTGCCCTTATTTAATGGTTCAGACCCCCCATGTTCAGACTGCAGGTTTTAATGCATTATTCACACTTTTTGGGTGAAATGTGATTTTTTTTTTTTTTTGTATTTTATGTTTTTTAGTGCGTACTGTTTCATATTCCACCTTCTATCAGTTTTGAGTCCTGATGTAAATCTGTGACCACACTGTGGTTTGGAAAATCATCAATCTTCAATTTATGTTCATGTTTATGAAACAACTTCTGGTGTCATGTTACGGTTATAAATTTTAAAAATCATCACAAATTCCATAAAGAAAATACTAGTTCTCTATCAGTACAATTATAAAATCCAATTAATAATGAATAATATATATTTATGTAAAAATAGTACAAGATAAAAAAATACAGCGTGTTTAAAAATACGATATAACACTAGTGTTTTTTCAATATTTAATAAATATTGCTAAAGTTTTGCGCATATATTTGATAGAGAAGTGACCAATGTCTGGAAAAGATGGGATAAAGGTCACATGTGGGTGAAAAAAACTGGGATTTTCATGATGACTGGAGTCGAAGTCGGTTTGTTTGTGAGAGGAAGGAGTTAAGGTGTGTTTGTGTGTGTGTGTGTGTGTGTGTGTGTGTAGGGGGGGGGGTGTTAGGAGGTTAGATCAATAGGTTAACTTCCACATTTGACCCTGGAGCAGCTTTACGTTGTTACTTGGAGCTCAGACCGGATGTTACACTTGTCAAACTAATCCCATGTAAACATGTGTAGGTTTAACTGTAACACTCAAAGTGTGTGTGTGTGTGTGTGTTACTATCTTTATAAAGACATGATATGTTTACACCAGGGTGTCCAGTCCTGGTCTTTGGGGGCTTTGTATCCTGCTCCTTCTTCTCACACACCTCATACAGATGAACTTAACTCTGCACAAGTATTCAGAGAATGTCTAATCTCACTCCTGTTTTGTTTCTATGACAACCTGTTCTTGAATTAGAGCCAATAATGTGATTTTGACCTTTCTTCTAAATGCGACCTTGACCTTTGACCCTTTTGCAATATTGATAATTTAATTCTATGTATACATGTGTCAGTGTGTGTAATATAATGATAATATATCCAGTATTGATTAAGTGAAAACCGTGTTACACAAGTTAATTTTGTGACATGTCACCTTTGACCTCAAAAACTATTGGTCGTAGGTGATAACACCAATTATGAGAATTGTAGAAATTTTCATTTCACATAGTTTGGTACCAATCTGAAAGTTCTGTGACCTTCTGTTCTTTAGTTAAAAAACGATAATGTGATTTTGACCTTTTAGTTAATTGTGACCTTTGACCTTTACTCAAATGGATCATTTATGTATATGCCCATGTAATTTCATGGTGATATCTCAAGTATTCATTGAGTTATAGCATATGTCTCTGCGGACACACACACACACACACACACACACACACACACACACACACACACTGTTAGGCAACTTTAAAAATACAAATAAATTGGTATCCATATTGTCTCAAAGAAATCCATATCAGTTCATCAGTAATTTTGATATTTAAAAAATTACATTAAAGAAAAATCAGTATCGGCTTAGAATGATCAGTTTAGGAATATCGGTTTGGGAATATAGAATAGATTTTCCATTTCTCTTGCTCGTATATAAAGCACTAAATGGTTTTGGTCCAAAATACATCAGATACTTTCTAGTCCAGTACGAACCATCCAGACCACCTCAGTCCTAGGTGTCAAACTCCAGTCCTTGAGGGTCGGTGTCCTACGTGTTTTAGATATTTCCCTCTTCCATGTGATTCAGTTTAACCCTTTAACTCCTGAAACGTTAGCAGTTCCACAGTAAAATGAATTAAAATAAGCAACAAAATGAACAAAAATGTCCAAAGTCATCAATAAAATGAACAAAAATGAATAATAAACTGACAAAATAATTAGTAACATGAAGAAAGTAAGACACAAATGGAGCAAAATTAAAGAAAAAATAATAAAATAAAAAGCAAAATGTAGAAAAATCAACAACAATGAACAAAAACTAAGAAATATTTACAAAAGTATAAAATATGTAGTAAAAAATGTACTAAAAAAAGAGAACTAGGATTGAAATTTAGTTCCAACAGTTAAAATTTTTCCTTTTTCTAAATCAGTTTCCTTTTGACACCTGTTCCATGAACAGAACTCAGTAAAAACACTGTAAAAAATAAAAGAGAATGGTTGAATTTTTCTGAATATTTACACTAAACTGGCGTCACAGTGGTGCCTCACAGACAGAAGGTTGTTGGTTCTATTTCTTTCTGTGTGGAGTTGACATGTTCTCCTCGTGTCCGTGTGGGTTTTCTCCAGGTTCTCTGGCTCCTCCCACCATCCAAACACATGCACTGATAGGTTAACTGGTTAACTGGTTAACTGGCTAATTAAATCACCCATAGGTGTAAATGTGAGAGCGATTGTTTGTCTATATATGTTCAACCCTGAGATGAACTGGAGACTCATACAGGGTGTACCCCGCCTTCACCCACTGTAGCTGAATTAGGCCCCCAGTGACCCCTGTGACCCCAGTGACCCCTGTGACCCTAGTGAGGATAAAGCGGGTTCAGATGACGAGACTATTTACACTAACCCATTCATCCAGAAGGCATCATAGTTAATAATCAGCTCCTCTTCATCATCTCTGCAGAAGACTGATGATGATGATGATGATGATGATGATGATGATGATGATGATGATGATGATGATGATGATGATGATGATGATGGAATGGTTTCCAGGTGCGTTGGAAGAGGGAAACATCTAAAACACGCAGGACACCGGCCCTCGTGGACCATAGTTTGATCAGTCTGCTCTGTGTTCCAAAAGCTAAAACTAAACATCACTTTATGCTCCATGAACCTGGAATAAACGACCAAAAAATGATGAGGACGACTGTGGCTCAGTTGGTAGAGCAGGTCGTCCAATGATTAAAGGGTTGGCGGTTCACCTCCCACCTCTGGATATCCACATGTTGAAGTGTCCTTGGGCAAGGCACTGTACCTTAAGTTGCCCAGTAAAGTCAGGCAGCGTATTGGCAGCAGTGGTCTACTGGTGAATGGGTGAATGTGGTGAATTTTAAATCTCTTTGTGCACCCACTGGTGGATAAAATGCAGGGAAGTTGCGGTGCTATTTTGGCTGAAAGTGAAAGTTGTGATAAATAGTTGTGATTTTCCTTGTGTATAATCAACATTAAGTAATATTTTAAATATTTAGTGGCTGGAAAATTAATTCAAATTCATTGTGATATGGTCATAAAAACTACCTTTTAACGAGATGGAAAATAAATGATTATGAGGACAATGAAAATGCAACTAAATATAGATTTTTTTTTTCCCCAAATGCACCTGTTGGTTCAAAGGTTAAAGTTCATATGACCTCACAACACTACATGAAGTTATAAAATATAATATAAATGTCTCAGCCAGTGAAAAAAAACATTATTGCTAGTACTGTGTACTGTGTACTGTGTACTGTGTACTGTGTACTGTGTACTGTGTACTGTGTACTGTGTACTAGAGGCAGTTTCTGACAAAAATAAAACAAAGACATTGAGATATTAAGACAACCTTTAAAATATGACAAATAAAATATTACCTGGACGATAAAAATGCAGCAGAAAAAGTAAATTTCCAAATGCACCTGTTGGTACTAGTCAGAGGTGGTAAAAGTACTTACATCTGTACTTAAGTAGAAGTACAACTACTTATGTGAAAAAAATACTGTGGTAAAAGTAGAAGTACTGATTTAACTCCTTTTTTAAATAAAAGTAATTTTTTTTTTGCCATGAACACAGTTATACTAATTCAACCAGGAAAAATATGAAAAGTTTCAAAAAGTATCAAAATTAAACCTTTTAAAAGTGAGTTACTGTGTTGAAATTATGTTTGATACGGTCACTGTTTGTGGGTATGGACAGAACATTTAAGAAAAATGAAAAAAGTCACAATTGAGATAAAAAGTCATCATGAAATAATAAAAAAGTTATAAATATGAGATAAAAATGCATGATTTTAAGATAAAATGTTAAAATTGTGAGATAAAAACTCACAATTTTGACATTTTATCACATAATTTTGACTTTTATCTTATAATTTTTCCTTTTTATCTCCTAATTGTAACTTTTAAACAGTATTCTTCCAAATGCACCTGTTAATACTAATGCATCATTTTAGTCAAATGTAAACTGTTGCTTCTTCGTACTGAAAGTTAAAAACAGGAAAAGGCAGAAGGAGCAGCTCAAGACGACACAAATGTTGTGTGAAAGTCGCAGTGAATGGTTGAAATTACAACATCGCGCTGAATTCACAGGGATTGGATGAAAACTTTAACCCTAAAGACTCATGTGTTCACTGCTGCCTTTGACTAAAACACCTTTTACTTCTTAAAACTAGAGTTTTCTTCCAAACTCTGAACTGTAATGTTTATTTGAATGTGTGTGTTTTTATATTTTTGGATTTTAATCATTTTTTTTCCTGTGTTTCTTTTATTATCTTTTAAATGTTTCTTTTTCTCTGTCATTGTATTTTATTGTCCTTTATGAAACACCTTGAATATCCTTAGTGCTGAAATGTGCTCAGGAATATCAGTTTATAAATATCGATTTAGTAATATCTGCTTAAGAATATCTGTTTAGGAATATCAGTTTAGAAATAGAATTTTAGAAATATCGGTTTTAGGAATATCAGTGGCCTGTATCTCTCATTGTCTAAGACTAATGGAAAAAACACAAAACAAAACTTGGTATCACCCTCCAAAAAAATCCCTATCAGTCGCTCATTAAAATTCCGACACTAATCTAACGACATGACGTCACAGTTTCACCAACTGCATTTTCATTTTTGCGTATGTGACAGAACGAGGCTGTGCAGTTGATCTACGGCTGCATCTGCCAACAGAGGTGTGAGGGATGGAGATGCCCTTATAATTATGGGATGTCAAGAATGAAAAACAGCCACTGGTGAAATGTAGAAGCTGTGTGTGTGTGTGTGTGTGTGTGGGGGGGGGGGGGGGTCTGTCTGTGGTTTTCCAGGGCCTGAGCTTCCGACATGGCACGACCGACCTTCCATGGGGCGGCGCTGATCCGACGGAGGTTATTTCATGTAAAACAGATGAAAACACGTATGAAATTTACACCTCCGTACCCCCCGTCCGCTCCCACTATGAGCAGGGTAACCATGGCAACCAGGCCTGCTATGATATCATGGCTCCACACGAGGGGATTACTTTTCATTTTTATTCTCTGGCTAATGATGCCACCTGCTGACTACATAAAACCAGGCCAGAGAACCAGAGGAGCCTGGAGGAACACATCTAGGCCCTGGGCCCCCAGATGTACAAACAGGTAATGGGGGGGGGGTGGAGGTGGAGGTGGGGCGGGGGCCAAAAAGGTTAACCCTTCCATGTCTGTAGTGTTCAGGAAACACAATATACAGGTTTATTACAAGAAAATGTGCAAAAATGACCAAAAATATGAACACAGTTAACAGAAAAAAACAATAATTATGGAGAAAATAAAAAATAATGACAGGAAAAGGTGCAAAAATGACTAAAAAATATGAAGACAGTTAACAGTAATAAACAATAATTATGGAGAAAATAAAAAATAATGACAGGAAAAGGTGCAAAAATGACTAAAAATCTGAACACAATTAACAGAAAAAAAACAATAATTATGGAGAAAAGACAGAATAATGGCAGGAAAATATACAAAAATGACAGAAAATCTGAACACAGTTAACAGAAAGAACAAAAAAATACGGAGAAAATGAAGAATAATGACAGGAAAAGGTGCAAAAATTAAGGCAATGTAGAGAAAATGAAGAAGAATGAGAGGAAAATATGAATATGATTAACAGAAAAAAAAACAACTAATATGAAGAAAATAAAGAACAATGACAGGAAAAGGTGCAAATATTAATATAATTATTGGAAAAATACAATAAATATGGAGAAAATGACAAATAACAAGAGAAAAATGGACACAAATGAATAACAATATCAACACAATTAACAGAAAAAAAACAATAATTATGGAGAAAATAAAGAATAATAAGAGGAAAACATACAAATATGAGAAATATATGAAAACAATGAAGAGAAAAATAAATGAATATAGAGAAAATATAGATTGAAAGGAAAATGTACAGAAAATAAAAATATGATGTGATGAGTACAAGCGTGGTCCTTATGAGACATGGAAATGTGTGTGTGTGTGTGTGTGTGTATAATTATGGAGTGGAGTTCACGACCATTACAACATTTTTGTCGGATCCGTCACCACGGTAATGAGAGAAACTTAATATTCTCAGGTATTTGGCTCATGTCAACAGTGGTTTGAGTAAAAAAACAGGTGAATAAACCTGACTTTAACAACGTTCTTTAGGTCCACGTTAGAACACAAGTGAGTCAACGCAAGTGGTGAATGTAGGTCAAAGGTCAAAGGTCAAGGACACCTAAATGTCTGTCCACAATGATCAGAAACAAGCAAATCAGGAATTTCCTTTTCATTCATGTCTGCACAGTTTTTGTCCAACATCAGCCTGGTGTGGGACGTATAAATGCTGTTCGTCCATCCGTCCGTCCTTCTGTCTGTCCAGGAACACTGTACTGTCAATAACGTTTGACAGCTTTGTTGGAGGATCACCAAATTCACACCACACATTCCTCTCATGAAGGAGTTCGATGAGGGCTCGTACTCTTTAGGTGCTTTCCCACACAGTTCTTTAACAACTTAGTTCTAGGAAGTAAATACGGGGTTCCCACTTGTCGTCACATCCTAGAGCGCCTCCATTTTGATGGTGCTAATGCTAATGCTAACTACTGAACCTCCAGTAACATTAGTCTCCTCTAGAAACTAACAATGTCTGAGCGTTGTTGTGCAGTCGAATATGATCAAAAGCATGATCGTGCTAAAGGACTAGTCTTATATCGTATCCCAAAAGAAACGACAACAACAAGTGGTTGTCTGTAATGAACAGGTAAAAATGACAGTGTTCTAACGCACCACAAAAAAAAAAGATCGGAGCAGAGGTGTTGTCACGGTTACCATCTTCTTCCTTGGTGGTATATATACTAGCATGACCTGAATATAACATTGACTGCCCAAGAAGTTTAGTGTCAAAGGACTTAAATTCAGATTAGATATCAGGGTTCAAAGTTACCTCTACCAAACGGTTGAGCTGACCAACAAAGGGTTAACAATTAAATTCAACAATCACACAAGGAAGTAGAAGACAGCGCTGCGACAAACTAAGAGAAAAGTCTGAAAATTGACCTTGATTTTGACAGAGTGGCTGCCACCCCTTCCCCCCCCTGCTTCCTCAGAGTCCTCATGAGTGGGGGTGGGGGTGAGGTGGGTAGGTGGGGGGGGGGGGTTTAAGGGCTGAGGAAGGCATGTTTAAGCAGATCAGCTGGAAGGGGCTGAATGTGAACAGCATCACCTGAGAGAGATTACAGTGATCCGAGTCCTGACCTGTGGCGTCCAAACAGCTCCGTCTCTTTCCTCCCAGGCCCCCGGAAAACATGGATACCCAGGGCACGTAACTGGGGTGTCAAACACGTGGCCCACGGACCTAAACCAGCCCAAGAAAGGGTCTGGTCCGGCCCAGTGGTGATGAATTAGTCAAATGGAAAAGGTGTTGAACGCATTTTCACGTACTTCAGACCAATAGGACTGATATTTTACACCTTTATCTGCATGTATTAAAAGGTTTAGTGGATGAACAGGTATTAAACAGTTTAGATCAGTGGATGGTTTTGTTTTTAAAGGTTTTTCAGACTAAATATAGGATTGTAGTTATTATGAAATGATGAATTTGTCGTTATTTTTTTAAGTGTGTTGCTCATTTTTTTCCTCACTTTGGAAGGATTTGTTCACATTAATCCCATATTTCTGTGTATTTGTACTTTGCTAATTTTTTTGTAATTTTGTAGGTTTTTCTGCTTTGTATTCTATGAATAATTGAGGTAAAACAGTTTCGATAACTAAATGTTTTTAGTGTTTGAAGATTTTCAGACTAAATATAAGATTTTGGATCTCAGGAACACCCTATAACTTCATCAATACTGGACATATTATCATAATATTACACGCACCGATGCATAATATGTACATATAACGAATTTATCAATATTGCAAAAGGTCAAAGGTCAAGGCTGCATTCAGCAGAAAGGTTAAAATCACATTATTGGCTCTAATTCAAGAACAGGTTGTCATAGAAACTTGAGATTGGCACAAAACAGATGCTAGATTAGACATTCTCTGAAAACTTATGTTATGTTACACTGCCCATAACCAAGCACTGAACCTGGGGGGGGGGGCAGAGCCTGTTCTGTAGCCGCCCCAAACCTCTGGAACTAACCCCCCCCAACCATCCGTCACTGTTCCGACCTCAACACTTTTAAATCCCTTTTAAAAACTAATTTATTCGAGATTGCTTTTACTGTTTGATTACTTTTTATTCTGTCTGCTTTAATTCTGTGATTGCTCTGTTTGTTATTGTTTGTTTTTCATGGTTGTTTGACTCTTGTTGTTCTGTTTTTACTGCACGTAAAGCGTCTTTGAGTGCCATGAAAAGTGCTATACAAATAAAAGGTATTATTATTATTATTATTATTATTATTATTATTATTATTATTATTATTATTATTATTATTATTATTATTTTACTGCTTCAGCTTCAGTTTCAGATCAAATTTAACTGAATGTGACCCCTGAACTAAAACGAGTTTGACACCCCTGGTTTAGTGGATCAGCAGTTGTTAAACAGTTTAGATCCGTAGATGTTTTTGGTGTTTGGATCTTTATGGGTTAAAGAGGCAGTGAAACGCCAACACCCTGCAGGTGCATGTTCCTGCTGCTCCGACAAAGACATCAGCTTCTCCTGAACAACATTCACGCTCATTTTGACAGGCACCCTCTTCACCTCCACCTCCCGCTCCCCTCCGGCTCCTCGGCCAATCACGACGGCAGCCTGTCGTGGGGATTATCACGGCCATTAAAGACAATGATTCACTTCTGTTCCGTATTGATAAATCACATTAGTCTGACCCAGCCTCCGAACTCTGTGGAAAGACTAGCTCCTTGTTTGACCTACTAACCCATGCATGTCGATCCTGGCCTGTAGCGCAACTCCTGCTCCGAGTCACAGCGGTATCAGATGAAGCAGCTGAAAGGCTCCTCAGTACGCTCATGCCATGTTACCCTGTTGAAAAGCCCGGCAGAGGAAAAAACATGCAGTGGCATGAACTTTCTACTGGCGAGGGAGACACAGAGAGATTCTTTCAGAGCCCACGTGATCCAACCAGGGACGATGTGGCTCAGTTTGTCTTTGTTTTCTCACAGTAAAAAAAAAAAATCTATTGTAGCATCCCGTCACAATCCACAAACTCAGTTACGGCTAATGAAGTAATATTGTCATAATTCAGTTAAGTTTGCGAAATGAGTGAGACAGGAAGATGCAGAGGGGATTCGGACTAGGTTCTTTGGGTGTTTCTGCAGTTTTTGAGATGTTTTTTATATGCTATATTATTTACTTTCTAAAAATGAAACCTATATACAAATAAAACAAGGCCCAGAATAGAACCCTGAGGTACCCCAAAACCTTCAAATTGAACTAGAGTTATATCGGAACTGATGAAACTGATGAAACTGATGAAAAATTAGACTTAGACAGGGTTTATTGTCTTTCCTATATGCACATAGTGAATATTAAAAGAAATGTAGTTGCAGTTGGCTCAGCACAGTTATAAAATGTGTAAATTATGTCAATAAATTGTAACAAATATAGTCTTCTATACATTACTAGTATGTACATGTATCAGATTAAAACCTCTAGAGTGCAAATGTCAAATTAAAAACTGTGAAAAGAAATGTAGTTTTTCAGTAAAATCTGTTATTAACTGAACATCAACCGACAAAAAGTGTAAAAATGTGAATTAATATGAGTCAGTGTGTCTGTGTTTGTGAAATTAGTGATGCAGGAAGGTGCAGAGGGGATTGTGTCTTTGGGTGTTTCTTTAGTTTTTGAGATGTTTTGTATTTGCATTATGGTTTACTTTCTTAAAATGTAACCCAGGGGCCACATATACAAATAAAAGAGGATCCAGAATAGAACCCTGAGGCACCCCACAGCCTTCAAATTCAGTTGTTATTATGTCAGAAAGAGAGAAAACTGAAGATAAATGTACTTTTTCAGTCCAGTCTGTCATTAACTGAACAAAAACCCAGTGTGTCCATCGACTGTCATTGATCCAACTCCATGGCTTTGACTGTTGAATCAGTGTTGTAGAAGATGATGGTGTTTCCACGGTAACTGTGGAGCCCGTGAACGTGCTGAGTTGATTTGTAGTCATTTCTTCGAGTGTTGCTGCGGTTTTTGAGATGTTTTCTAACACATCTACTCAACCACAGCCATCACAGAACATTCACTGTGCCTTTTTTATTTTTTATTTTTACATCAGGAGGACAGGGGGGGGGCGGGTGTTACACAAGGGTATGTTCGATTCTACCCTCAATCATTGTCATCAGCGGACCCCATACGCTGGCAAAGCTAAATGCAAACAGATGTTCTCCATTTTACCGTGCTGTAAAACCTCATATATCGGAAACGTGAAATAACATGCACTTATATTTATATTGTAATAGACTCTATAGACAAAAAGTGATTTTTCTAACATTACCTATTCACATATACACACACCCCCACCCCCCCTCAAGCATTTCCACCTTAATATGTTTCCTTATAAAGCTACCAAACATGACCAGCCAATTTGGTTCAATTCTCTCAAGTTTATTGGCTAATAAAAAGGCTAATGTGGGAATCATTTCTAAGCGCCACACATAAAAAAACAACACAAAAGCAGCATTTTTTTCCCTTTTTTTTTTTTTTTTTTTTTTTTTTTTTTAGTAAAAATGACTCATACAAAGGCTTCACAGGTAGGAGAGCCGGAGAGGACGCCCTGAGGCTTCCACCCAAACGCAATCCCAGAATACTTAGCTCTCACATTACTAATACACACCTCGAAGAGTAGCCAGTGAAGAGCTGTTTGGAACTAATGATGTGGATACAATAGGCGTCCATTGTGTTTTTCCTCAATGAGTGCGAACAGGGGAGTTGTTAAAAACAACCAATTTCCCTCAAGCTTGAAATCAAACTCGTGTATCTCATTAAAGGTTCATTTATGCTAAAGATGTAGATGGATACGGACGCAGTATTGTGTCTTAAACCATTCTGTTTATTTTGCAGGAGCTTGTGGCTGTGAATCCTAATATACGTCATATTTATGAATATTAATATTTGTAAAACTAACTGTTTTCTGTCTTTACTCGGCCTTTGTTCTAGTTGTTGCTAATCATTGTATTTTTATTAATTATTGTAATCACCTTGTGTGTGTGTGTGTGTGTGTGTGTGTGTGTGTGTGTGTGTGTGTGTGTTTCCGCAGAGACATAAGCTATAACTCAATGAATTCTTCAGATATCACTATGAAACTACTCGGTCATATACATATAGCTAATGCACATCAGATGCAATGATCCATTTGAGTAAACCTTTGACCTCTCTAGAGGTCAAAGGTGAAATGTCTCAAAATTAACTTGTGTAACAATTTGTGTGTGTCAAGCATAGACATAACATGCTATAACGTAAACAATACTAGATATATTATCAGAATGTTACACGCACTGACGCATTTATACATATAATGAAATTATCAATATTGTGAAAGGTCAAAGGTCAATGTTGCATTTAGCAAAAAGGTTAAAATCACATTATTGGCACCAATTTAAGAACGGGTTGTCATAGAAACTTGAGATTGGTGCAAAATAGGGGTGAGATTAGTCATTCTCTGAACACATGGTATGGTTATGAATACATATTTATAAAATAATAACTTAACTTAGTTAAAATAAACTAAAATGAAGTAGAAATAAATAAATAACATGATAATTTGGTTCCAGTAGTTTTAGTTTTGGCTTCTTCTTTTTTCTAAATCAGTTACTTTTTGACACCTGTTTATTTCCATAGAACAGATCCATGAAAAAAAAAAACTCAGTAAAATCACACTAAAAAAACATTCATTCTTTTCTGGATGTTGAAACTAAACCATCAGGGGTTAAAGGGTTAAAAAGTGCATTTCAAATCATAACGTCCTACAGAAAACAACACATGAAGATGTGATTATTATTGAACATAACATGAAATGACTGAACATGTAACATCAAACATCCACATTTTTTCTTCCTTCAAAAACAGCAGCATATTTTCTGTCTTCTCTTTCGTCTGTTCTGTTTTTCGCTCACTACAGAACCAGAGTTACTGACTGAGAAGCGTGACGCAGTTCAATCAATACAAAACAATTCAATCCATCTTTATTTCAGACTCAGAGGTCCATTTAAGTACACACTGACCAGGCGGAAGAAGAAGTAGTTCCATCAATTGCACAACGTTTGGATCAGATCCCATCAGTTCAGCTCTATTCCACTGTGTTCCTGACGTACATGACCTCAAATGGCCCGACTATCAAACTTATCGATATTTTTTTATCTGCGAGTCAGTTCTAGACCGTAAAGATCTGGTGTCGTAGATATCGATATTTCAGTATCGACCCACACATCGCTACTAAACTAAGCGTAGGCGTCATTTTTGTCCGAACTCTGCACCTTTGACGAGTGTGTGATCGTGTTGTTTTCATGTGAGGAGTTAAACTCTGTCCATGTTCTCACACTCTGAGCTGGAAATGATTATCCATGGCTTTATTTCATCACACTCAGACTTCTGCACTTCCCTCTTTACTTGCCTCAGTGAATCCAACTCCAGTTAATGCAGAGCGCTGCAGACAGGCTTAGCAGCAGACAGCCTCAGCAGCAGACAGGCTCAGCAGCAGACAAGCTCAGCAGCAGACAGCCTCAGCAGTAGACAGACTCAGCTACACATGGGCTCACCTGCAGACAGGCTCAGCAGCACACAGGTTCAGCTGCAGACAGGCTCAGCTGCACACAGGCTCAGCAGCAGACAGGCTTAACAGCAGACAGGCTCAGCTGCACACAGGCTCAGCAGCAGACAGACTAAGCTCCAGACAGGCTCAGCAGCAGACAGGTTCAACTGCAGACAGGCTCAGCAGCAGACAGGTTC
>CM035798.1:50862768-51017768 GCA_020466265.1 Siphamia tubifer | reverse complement strand
AGGGATAGCACGGCTAGGCTATGCTGTTCCATTTCCAATTCCAATACCGGATCTGATTTTGCCTGTCGCACTTACAGTAAATTGCGTCAGAAACCGCGAAAAATACAGATTTTTTCTTTACAAAATAGATACTATTGGAAAATGTATATTTCACACAACTTTCAATCCAAACCACCACTGATGGTTTAACACTGTCAGCATAAGAACGTGTGTATTTAGTAGATTTTTTTCTCCTGGTCTGTTAGGGTTAAGGTGACTCTCGGTCTTCTTTTCCTGGACCGGTCCTCATGTCAGACAGTTTCGTTGTAGCACTTGATGATTTTTGCGACTGCACTTGTCGACTGCAACTGTTCATTCATAGTTTTATTACTTTCAGTCAGAATCTACAGTGGAAATAGTCATGAAAATAACGAAACAAACTTTTGGCCTGTACTGTATGTATGTATTATGTGAATGCTCGAAATAAACAAATCAATCAATCAATCAATCAATCAATCAATCAATCAACATGGCGGAGTACACCATCCCAGTCACATGACGCTCTATACACAATGAAGACTGAATAATAAGTTGGTATATTCCACGTACTTTTGACTTCCTTGGCGAGGGCTGGATTGAACCCTTTTTTTCAGGCCAGTTTTGGGCCTTGGGCCATATGTTTGACACCCCTGTGTTAAATCTATACAATACATAAAACTTTGTTTTGAGTTGTGATTTCCTGTGTGAAGCCCAGACATGGGTGCAGCTGCGATTCCATCCATGTTTTGTCGTTGTGGTGGTGGTTGTTGTTTCGTTTGTTGTGACTTATGTGTGTTTTTGTGCTTGACTTGTTTGGCTTCGGGCCAAACAGACTCAGATCTGCACTCACATGCTCTAAAAAAAAAAAAAAAAGACAAAATAAAAGTCTAATTATGGGTAAATTTGTAAGTGCTTTTCTTCTTCCAGCTGCGGTGACGGTTGTTTTGGTCACTTTTTTTATTTGCACTTCAGGCTTGTTTTTTTTTTTGCACTAATCTTATTTTAAAGTCCAGACAATGAAAGCAGCCTGTGGTTGAAGAGAAGCGGACAAAGCTTTAAAACACAGGTGTCAAACATGCGGCCCGGGGACCAAATCTGGCCCGACAAAGGGTCCAGTCCGGTCCTTTGGATGAAATGAAAATGACACTAATATATGAATAATTTTAGTTGATTTTCCACATTCATAACAATTCAGTCTCATAAAATAACCTATAAATAATGGGTTTCAAACTTGTGGCCCGGGGGCCGAATATGGACCAGCCAATGGTTAAAATGCAATGGTCAATAATTCCACAGTCAAAAGTGTGGAACTCATTTTAGTTGAGGTTCCACATATAGACCAATATTATCTAGAGCCAAGTAACATAAAAACCTACAAAAAATGTTCTTCTCTGTTTGATGTGAAAAACATTTTACATTCTGCCAATAATGACAACTTCAAATTTTTTATCTTTGTTTATTTAAAAAAAGAAATAGCATGAAAATATGGAAATATTGACATTTACAAACTATAATGTAACAATAAAAAGTGAAAAACCTGAACAAGTATGAACAACATGAAATGTCTAAAGAAAATTCATGACAATTTTTTGCTTCTTTATGTAAAAATGAAATGTTGAAGCAAAATTGCATTAATTTTTCCAAGGAAATTTGAGTTTTTTTCTGAGTATTCTCATCTTTTTTGTTTTTGTAGTTTGTAAAAGAAAATAATTTTAAATTTTATCGGGGTGTTTTGCATTACATCAAAGACAACAGGTTTTTATTTATATGATATTCTATTATTTTACAGGAAATCAAATCTGAAGTAGCATTAGCGTTAGCATCTGCAAGAGAAGACGGCTGGTTCATGTGCTCTCTGTAGAAATAAAGCCTGGTTTTTCCCTGCACATTTTCAAAACAAACAACGGCACAAAACCTAGCTAGGTGTTACTCTGGGATGGTAAACACACACACAGAGTGAGGGGGGAGTGTTCCTTCATGCACTCTGAGCGAATCAGAGACACCTCATCACTGTGTCATGGACATGTATGAGGAAGTACCGTAAACTCTGTTGTTCAACCTCAAGTCATTTTTTTTCCTATTGTGTAAAAACAGCTGGAAACAAAACAATCCAGAGGTTTTTTTTTTAAAAAATAGAACCAACACACAATGTATTCAAGAACAATAGAGAACACAGTCATATTAATGAAATAACCATTCACATTTCTCAGATTCCTCCTCCTGCGTTTACACTTGTATTATTACATCTTGTCTCACGTCTCTTTAACTGGACATTATTTGATTTGGACGGCGTCCAGGGCGGCGGAGCAGCTCCGGCCTTCGCTGTGTAAACATCTGTCACCAGCGGGAGTCTGAACTAATAGGCTACAGAACACAGGGGTCAGCGCTAGTTTACATGTTTACACGCTAACGGGTCAGCGCCGGCAGCAACGCCTCAGACACACAACAGACAGCGGCGGCGAGTGTCATGTCACGGAGCGCGTGGAGCTGGTTCTCATCAGAATTTGTACGAGTATTTGCACGAGTGTCTACATGTGGACCAGGGTGTTCTATAAAACAGCTTCAGTTCCACATTTAAACCATGTGATCTAAAGTGGGCGGGGCCAGTCAAATAAATAGTGTTGTAAGCAAATTGGTTTGTATTGTGTTTTAAAGTATCATCTGTTGTTAGCATAGAAGGACCTTTTGCCTCCAAATATTTTCCCGCCAAAAATATTCATCACAGGCCACATAAAAAAAATAAGTAAAAAAAACAAACAAAAAAACCTCCTCCTTAACTTAATCCAAGTATTTGGAGGAATCATTACATTAAATAATTAAATTACCAAAATTAGTACAGATGAACTTTAGGATATACTGCATCATTTCAGAAGGGGTGCCACAAAATGCAACCATCCGGTCATATGGTTTTATCTCAAAATCTGCTTTTTAGGTAAAATCTGTTTTTTTTATAATTTTATTTTTAGTAAATATATCGCCCACTGGAGAAAAATTCTAACACTTGGAAATAATACCTATGGATCCTATGACCTTTTTGAGGTGTGTTAATTGAGCAAACTTTAACAAATGACCATGGTAACAGACATTTCAGGGTGAAATTTTTTTTTTTTTTTTATATAGTGAATTTTTTTTTTTATTTATCTCACAAACACAAATGGATATTTACACTATTTTCACTTCATTCTTGTCCTAAAAACATCAGGAAGTTTTTTTGATCACTATGATGTGACATAGAAAGTTTCATCACATGGGAAGAAAAACAGCTGTTACCATGGTTACCATTAAAGTTAGCTTAATTAATATATCTAAAAATGTTCATAGGTGTCATTCACAGGTGTTCAATATTTTTCTACAGTAGGTGATATTTTTTCCAAAAATTATAAAAAAAACATTTAAAAAAAAAAAAAAAAAAAAAAGATTTTACCCAAAAAGCACATTTTGAGATAAAACCATGTGACTGGATGGTTAAATTTTTGGGCACCTCTTCTGAAATGATGTCCTAAAGTTAATCTCTACTAATTTTGGTGCTTTAATAATTTCTCTAAGGATTCTTCCAAATATTTGGATTAAGATAACACACTATAAGAGGTGTTTTTTTGTTTTTTTTTTACTTATTCTTTATGTGGCCTGTAATAGATATTTTTGGCGGGAAAATATTTGGAGGCAGATGAGGTCAAAAGGTCATTTTACACCCTTGATCCTGCTGTCATAGAAGTCAAATAACATGATGGCTCCAGGGCAGTTTAGAGAAGAACACGCTCCTCCTGTGGTCGTCATGTTGCGTCGCTTGTTGTAACAACAGACGATACTTTACAACACAATACAAGCCAATTTGCTGCTCATTTGTAACCGTAAACATTGTGGCGTGTACGAACAAGACACGTAGGTAGAGCTCAGCGCATCAGACTCTGTCGCTGGGGTGTAATAAAAGACGAAACGACCTCATGCCACCCAGAGCTTTTGGATCCGAGCGACTGTTTCTTCATCCAAAAGTTCATTTTATTGCAACATCCAACACCGGTGTTCAGACACAAACCCACAGCGGGCGGTCGTGTGGCGGCAGATAACGTTTCCACAGCCAGAAACACACCACCGTGAACACAACTGGAAACAAATGTCCCTCTGAACAAACAGGGAAAAGCAAAAATAATATAAGATATTTTGGATTGAATTGAACAACAACAACAAAAATCATCTTTTCAGTCAAATGTAAGAACTGGTTTAAAGATCTGGACAAATGTGATTTAAGAATTACAACCAATTATTTATTTATTTATTTATTGCGTAAATCAAGATTTTTTTTATACTAAATTCAAATGTATATATTTATTTATTGCTTAACTGAATGTATTTATTTTTACTTAATTGAATTTATCTATTTATTTTTGCTTAATTCAACATTTATTTATTGCATAAGTCAAGTTCTTGTTTTTTCTTTTTACTAAATTAAAATGTATTTATTTATTTATTTATTGCATAATTGAATTTATTTATTTATTTTTGCTTAATTCAAGATTACATTTTTTAGTTACTTTCTTTACTTCCTTATTATTTGCTTCAATATTATTTATTATTTAATTCAATATTTTTATTTTATTTTTATTTTTTTGCTGAATTCAAGATTTTTTTCTCACTGCTTTAATCAAGATGGGGTATTTCCCCCCCTTATTTTTGCTCAATATTTTTGCTTAATTCAAACAAACAGAATCTGTCAAAGGACAATAGATCTTTACCATCTTATCGTACCAACATCATTTTCACTTTATTTATTCATTTAATTAATTGCTTAATTCAAGCAAAAATAAATAAATCCTTTTTTTTTAATCTTGTATTAATGTGTTACTGGCTCATTTTTCCCAGTGTATTGTCTATAAATCAGTTCTTATATCTGACTGTAAAGTTCCTCTTTAGGTGATTCTGTCTAATTTTAAGTGTGATGAGATATTTGGAGTAAAAATAAGACAAATACACTTTGTAAGATTTGGATTTTGTCCAGTGAGGAAATGAACTTTCCACACATATTGCATTCATTTTGCATTATGAGCTCCATTTGGACATTTTTCTGGCCTTTGGAAAACACTGGTCCGACCCCAGAACTCTCACATAGGATTGTAGGGAAAAAAAAGATGGTTCCCAAGGGTGGAGGTTCCAGAGCCAACACAAGCCGGTTCCTGTTAAGGAGTCTGGGAGTGCCGCTGGTTCAGGTGCGCTGGTGTTGTTCTGGTGTGAAAAGCAGAGTCCAGATGTGACCCAGACACCTGCCCCAACCTGGACTCATCTGGACCCGCAAAAGCTTCCAATCGCACAACCTCACATGAACTTCCAGAGTTTTTCCTGTTGTAAATGTTGCAGGTTTGACCGTCAGCGTCTGATAAATGTGGAATAGTCATCCAGTGGAGCTTTTCCAGGAGGCCGTTTCTCACTTTTTACTGTTGGTGTCAAACTTTTCATAAAACTTTGTGGAACATTAGGTCCATAAAAGACTCTTTTTTTTTTTTTTTTATCAATTCGTTAGTCATTTCTTTAAACAGCTCTCAAACGACTACAAAGTTAAAAACACACAGCGTTAATTTTTACTCCTACGATGATTTTACACTAAATTTATCAAGTTGACGCGAGTTTTAAAAACACTAATAATCATCATTTGGTTTTTGAACATTAACTAAGGTTGTATTAAGACCAGGAAAGTTCAATAGTTCACTTGTTTTGGTCTGAACGTAATGTGTTTTTTTAAAATATATATATATATATATATATATATATATATATATATATATATATATATATATATATATATATATATTATTTTGGCGTGGTTTCTTTCACACTGTACATTTTAGTAAGTGGACCAAATGCTGTCAACAAAGCCACGCCCCCTGAACTCTTTCAGCGATGCTGGCCGATAAAGCAACTGCATTTTTAGGCAAAAATGAGTTATTGTGTTTTTTGCAACATTCAAATAATTCTTTGTCATGTAATAAAATGTCTCATCTTAAAAGTATGGTGTTTGTACAGTAACTGCAAAAAGTACTAGTAAAACAAAACAAAAAGGCAGTGAAGACCATTACTGTGTTCTTACCAATGTCTGTTTAGGACCCTGCCCCAATATTTTACTGTCAGTACCATTATTAAACTGAAACACATTATGAGATTACTGTATTTTAAACACTATAAGGTCAACTGTCAATAAATGGGTTTTAAGTGAATGGGCATTAAGTGAAGTCAAAATTCTGAGATAATTGTTTTAATTATGAGATTATGAGAAAGTCAAAATTCTGAAATAAAAAGTCAAAATTATGAGATAAAAAGTCAAAATTATGAGATTAAAATGTAAAAATTATGAGATAAAAAGTCAATATCATGAGATAAACAGTCAAAATTAGAGATAAAAAGTGAAAATGATGAGGTAAAAAGTCAAATTCATGAGAAAAAAAGTCAAAATTTTGAGACAAAACGTCAATATCATGAGAAAAAAGTCAAAATTTTGAGACAAAACGTCAATATCATGAGAAAAAAGTCAAAATTTTGAGACAAAACATCAATATCATGAGAAAAAAGTCAAAATTTTGAGATAAAAAGTCAAAATTCTGTATATATCAGTCACACTGTTTTTTGTAGAACTAGTTAATGTACAGTAACAATAACTTCCTCATGTTCAATAATCTACCTACAACTACTGGGTCTGAACAACAACAGAACGTTCCGGTCATTTTCTCTCTTTGGTGTCTGTGCAGTTACTGTTTACTTCGTACGACAGAACTGATCAACGACGACACATGCAACACACTGCGTCACCGTTAAAAAGTGATGTTACTGTTTTTAATGAACCTGACGGTCACCACATGTTGTGTCACGATACCATCTGGGATCGATCTGTTTTCAAAGGACCGGCCTTATCTAAAATCCCTGCATGTGATTAGATGAAGAATCTGTCCGTCATCTTGACTGACACGCCACTTCAGCCACTCACGTCACACCAGCCACAACGCCGCCCAGTCATGGGGCAGTCCCACCTGTCGACACTGATTGGCTCCTTCGTTTTGAAATAAACCTGAACCTGGTTGCATTAGCAAATTTATTTATGTATTTATTCATGTATTTATTCATGTATTTTTGTGTGTGTATGTGTATTTTATTTTATTGTATTATTTTTTTAACTGTACCTGCAACTGTGGTATAATGGGGGAGTCTTATATAAAACACTTTGGACTATATAAGTTAGTGCTGGGATGATCTGCTTTTATGCCGATTTGATTCTTTTATAATTTTTTGGTGCTGATTCGATTTAAATTGCGACTTTTCACTTTCCTTTTTAACATCAGACCAGGTGAAAAAGTTGAATAATGATTCCTACAGATCATATCAGGAGCCATATTTCCCCCAAAAATGCACATCGTATGTGAGTCAGTTCAGATTTATTCAGCAGTAATATATTTGAACCAGACTTTGGGAAGTAAACTGCTACATTTATCTTCACACAACATAAACAGGAGCCTTTAAATGAACATACTTCATAATAAAGTGAACGTTAAAGTGTAAATGTACAGCTCTGTTCTTCCTTCTGTTACAAACACCACACACTTTGTTATTGATCGTATAACTATATTTATTCAGGAACAAGTCATTTTCTCCAAGTTTTCAGATATCCTGCGCTATTGAACGCACCAGAGATGTTACGACGGTCCTGAACGCACCACCTCTGTGTTTAGAATTAGCCGTTGTGTTGCCATCTCACCCTCTTTTTCCAACTTTAATTCATATCCTCCTGGTTTATTACTGTGTGTAAATGACACAAGGTCAGATTAATAACATAATACAGTTGAATAGATATTATCATAGTGTATTATTTATCTGTGCATAAGTTAATGCTGGTGTGTTGTTGAAGCTAATATGATAATAAGCTAGCTGTCATCTGGGTGCTTTCCGTGTATTCCATGACACATATTAAACATCTGAGTGACTCATACAGTCGTCTACGGTCTTTACAAGCAGTAATTCTTTTCCACGTGGCTTCAAATTAATAATTTAAATGTGGGGGAAAAAAATCACTTTTTGAACGAAAAATTTATTTAAAAACCATAAAACAAAAAAATCCTGATACATATGTTAATCGAGTTTTTTCTCCCACCCCCTAATACAAGTGCTACAGCATATACATAAAGTTTGATTGATTGATTGATTGATTGATTGATTGATTGATTAATTGATTAATTTGGACTACAAATAAGACAAATACACTTGTTCAGATTGACATTTTTTCCAGTGTATAAACCTGTTCCTGTGAAGAACATAATGTAGATGTTGGATCCAGACCATTTTTTCACAGGAGTAAAATAAGCCTTTGATGTGTCTGGGGTTTTTTCGGGGGGGTGGGGGGGTACAAACAGCATGTGTGAAAGCGAGCCCCTGCGCCCCCTGTGGAGACCTCCACTTTTGACCCCACTGATCACCTCACATCCCCCCGTCGGCCTCGGCAGGCGACCAGCGCTTGGAGCTTGTATCTAGTTAAAGGGTTAATGAGGTAGAACTGCAGTAGACGCTCACGTCGAACTACAACTATAACCTGCCTGAGTACACTGTAAAAAATACACTGTCATAACACTGTAAAAATAGACTCTGATAACACTGTAAAATATACTCTGATAAATAACACTGTAACAAAATGTACTGTAATAAATAACACGGGATAAACTATATACTGTAATAAATAACACCATACAAAATTATATACCGTAATACATAAAACTGTAAAAATATACTGTAATAAATAACACTGTAAAAATTACAACTGACACTGAACAAACTGTAAATTAAATTCAACCTTTTTTAAGCGATGTGTCACTATGTATTGTAATATTATTGCCTTTATCTAGTTTTTTTCAGGGTATTTTTCTATATTTAATTCACTGATCATGTAAATGTTCATAAAAATCAGATGAAAGTTGATTTCTTTTTTTTTTTACCAGAAATAGAAAATGTGACTTTTTCATCCAAATCTAATAATACGTGAACATAAACCACACTTTTATTGATCCACCTGCATGGGTTTATTATTATTTTTTATTTAATTTAAATAATTTTATACTTTATTTTTTGTTCTTGCTAGTTACTTCTTTAATTTTATTGATCATGTTGGTTACTTTTGTTCATTTTGTTACTTAATTTATTTGCTTTTACCACATTTTCATTAGTTTATTTCCTTATCTTTACATTTTATTTATTATTTCTTAAATTTTTCGTTCATTTTTACATATTACTTTATACATTACTTCCACTGTCGTTGACCTAACTCCATTGGTTTTACTGCTGCATTCATGCATCATGTAAAACATGTAAAATAAAAATGAATAAAATACATTCAATTATAGAATACATTATCCTGCACATTGATCAACCTGTAAAATAAAGAAAAACTGTTACAAATATGAATAAAATGTACATTTTACACAAAGAAAAATGTATTTGATGTTCATCATCATGCTTAAAAATAATACTTTACCATAAAACATGATTAAAATCCTCCAGAAAAGTTAATTAATGTTCACATTTTGCTTTAAATGCATGTTTGTCCATTAGAAATCCACACACACCCTTAAACTATGGAACATCCCATAGGTCACATGATCAACAGGAAGTGTTCTGATCAGTCTTGTGGAGAACATGTGCAGAACAAAAGTGAGTTATCTCATTTTAATAACAGTTTTTGCTCATTTTTTTAATTTTTAGTTAAAATAATCACTTAAAATGAACAGCTCTGTTATCTGAACTATCTGTTAAATGTTTAATTCTAATGCTATATTTGTTATTAATCACTAAAATGTGCTCAGTGTCCACATGTTATGGACTAAATTTCAAGTATTTGCAAAATTTATAATGAAAAAATCCAGTTCTATTATTTCTATAAATAGTAAGTGTTGATTAAGGTTAACAGATGTGAATAATGTTGTATAGTTTATTAAAATATTAGAATAAATCACAGTGTTCACTTCATTTTTATTGAATTAGAAATGAAATTCCATCTAATATAAGTTTTGATGAAGCCAATCAACCATTAAATGTTTGGGGAAAAAAACAGAAATATCAGTGAGTTTCTGCAAATAAATGAATAATTTCTTTCAAATGTGACGTTAAAGGAACTAGTTTAGATGCTTTTCAACATGGTTTTCAATGACACAGACGTGTTGTAGTTACAGTAATCGAACTGAGAAATAATCTGATGGACCATTATATGTTTTAATAATGAACCGTGTTGATTAAAACAAAGTTTATTTTAGTTTTAACAGACAGATAAGGGCTCATTTTGTACAAATATGTCCATTTTTTTCAGAATAAATGTCACATAATGGAAGTAAATCCATGATTCTCTAATGGAGGGGGTCAAATTAGTTTTAGTTTAGCTTCTATATTCAAACAAATGGATCAGACCAATTAAATAATAATAGAAAAACCTAGAAATAAAGACAATTCCAACATTTGTCTTAGTGCATAAAAGTTCAATTGAAATAAAAAATAAATAAAAAATTATGAAATGAATAAAATAAAAATAATTGCAGGACCTGCGATGTTACTATTGGACACGTACGTTACGATGTCGATGCTTAAATGATATATTGTGCAGCTGTACTGTGGACATGGATGTGGACATGGACTTGGACTTGGATGTAGACATGAACGTGAACATGGACGTGGACCAACACATAGACGTGGACACGGAAATGGACATAGACATAGATGTGGATGTAGACATGGACTTGGACGTAGACATGGACTTGGATGTAGACATGGACTTGAACATAGACATGGACGTAGACATGGACTTGGACGTAGACATGGACTTGGATGTAGACATGGACGTGGACATGGACATGGACGTAGACATGGACTTGGACGTAGACATGGACTTGGATGTAGACATGGACGTGGACATGGACTTGGACATAGACATGGACTTGGATGTAGACATGGACGTGGACATGGACGTAGACATGGACTTGGACGTGGACTTGGATGTAGACATGGACGTGGACGTGGACCAACACATAGATGTGGACACGGAAATGGACATAGATGTGGACTTGGATATGGACATGTACGTGGACACGGACTTGGACGTGGACATGTACGTGGACAGTGTGTTAGTCCTTTGTCTCAGATATAAATTCCAAACTGCAGCCGCTGTTGTTTTTTCAGATGTTTGAGCTGAAGACGGGATGAGTTTAGTGAAGGTGATGACAAACAGTGAAGGCAGAGTGAACATGGGCGGGGGTGGGGGGGTGAGAGGGGGGCGAGAGGGGTGGTTGCATGGGGTGCAAATATTCCAGGCATGGGGGAGGGGCCGCAGCACTGAGTGAATTACTGGACTTTTCAGCACGTTGAGCTACAGGTGTGAAAATTAGGTGTGAGTTTTATGTGTGATAAATGACCCACATGTGGGCTAATGGAGCCGCTCCACCCAACTGGTTCTGCTCCAACCCGCCTTTATTCTGCTCTCAGGGCGTTTCTCTGGCAGCTCCAGTACATTTTAACCCATAAAGACCCAAACATCCACTGACGACCTAAATAATCCACTGATCTAAACTAATTGTCTTGAAAAAAAAAAGAGCCATAAACAGGGGCGTCACAACCTTTTAAAATGTGGGGGTGTTCTAGGGTTAGAGTTAGGGCACCTGAGCAAAATATTCTGAATCTATCATCGGAAAATTATCCATTAATGGTTAAAATTTATTTTAAAAAAGTAATATATGGGCAAAAATAATAATACAAATTAGTTTTTCCTCAATTGAGTCAAAATTATGGGATAAAAAGTAAAAATTATGAGATAAAAAGTAAAAATTATGAGATAAAAAGTAAAAATTATGGGATAAAAAGTAAAAATTATGGGATAAAAAGTAAAAATTATGAGATAAAAAGTAAAAATTATGGGATAAAAAAGTAAAAATTATGAGATAAAAAGTAAAAATTATGAGATAAAAACTAAAAATTATGAGATAAAAAGTAAAAATTATGAGATAAAAAGTAAAAATTATGAGATAAAAAAGTAAAAATTATGAGATAAAAAGTAAAAATTATGAGATAAAAAGTAAAAATTATGGGATAAAAAAGTAAAAATTATGAGATAAAAAGTAAAAATTATGGGATAAAAAGTAAAAATTATGGGATAAAAAGTAAAAATTATGGGATGAAAAGTAAAAATTATGAGATAAAAAGTCAAATGTTTATATCTTCAGGTCTTAGGGTGACCCTCTTGATTTCCCCAAAATAGGACATAGGTTTATATCTTTTGTCACTGAGGGTCAAAGGTCATTTCCAGTTTACTCAATTTGCTTCAGGTCAAAAATGGTCTGAAAACTGAAAAACCGCATCGTTATCTGTTTTGTCATTTTGGTTTTGGAAACAAATAATGAAGAAATGAAGACATTTATAGCTTTATTTTGAAAAATAAATGAACAAATGATACACAGAGTCAGTATAATGGTGGTTCCTGTTGTTGTTACCAAATGCTTCCAAAACCAAAATGAAAAAAAAAAACAGATAATGGCCGTTATCCTTTTTTTCCCACATTATTGATTTAAACACAAAAAGGAAAACTGAAAAATCACATCGTTATCTGCTAAGTTGTTTTTTTCATCGTCTTTTATTTTGAAAAAACTAATGAACGAATGATACACGGATCTAAACTGTTCATCCACTTAAACCTGTCAATAATTAATGTAAAATACAGTTATTCATCTTCTCATGGTTTCAAATACAACCCATTTGGACGTTACCATGGCGACACCGTCATCTTCTACAACATTAAATCCCATTGGAGTGAATTGGATAAATGACAGTGGATTAGAATGCTTAATTAATAGGACTGTCAAATTATTATAATTTTTAATCAGATTAATCACATGGTTGCTTTAGATTAATTTCAATTAATCATGATTAAAACACTTCGTCTTCTTTTTTCTTCTTTTCTAATAAAATTTCCCACAAAATACACAAAAATAAACCAAGAAACACTTAAAGTGTGGGTGAAAAAAACTCTATTTAATCCAGAAAAATGTCAACAAATCAACTTTAAACAACTGTTCCATTTAACTGTCTTCAAATTTTTAATCAGATTAATCACAGGGTTGTTTTGGATTCACTTCAATTAATCATTTTATATCAGTCGACTATTCTTTTTTGTTTTTCTCCTTCTTCTTTTGTTATCAAATTTCCCACAAAATATAAAAATTTTGGCCAAGAAATGCCAAAAAAAATTAGGAAAATTCCAAAAGTTTCAACAAAACAACATTTAACTGTATTAAAATGTTTAATGTGTTAATTTTTACAGCCCTAAAAATAAAAAAAAAAAAAAAATCAAAATAAAACCTTCCCGCTTTGGTGGTTTCTCTCGTACCTGTTCCGTACTTTACAGTCAAACGTCGTAATCGTGGGTTAATGTCATAAACCTGTGGGAAAAACTGAGGTGTTTGAGGAACCAGAGCAGATAAATGTGATATATGACGTGTCATAAAACTGACACCATCTGTGTTTTTGCTTTCACACACGTTTTCTTTGCACTTTCAAGGATTTTCTGGTCATTTAAGAAACTGAAGGAACATGGTTTACACGACCTCTGTCATGAAGACAGGAAATATGATAGATAGATAGACAGACAGACAGACAGACAGACAGACAGGTAGGTAGGTAGATAGACAGAGAGACAGACAGACAGACAGACAGACGTGTAGGTGGATAGATAGATAGACAGACAGACAGACAGGTAGGTAGGTAGGCAGGCAGGCAGGCAGACAGACAGACAGAGAGACAGACAGACAGACAGACAGGTAGATAGATAGATAGATAGATAGATAGATAGATAGATAGATAGATAGATAGATAGATAGATAGATAGATAGATAGATAGATAGATAGATAGATAGATAGATAGATAGATAGATAGATAGATAGATAGATAGATAGATAGATAGATAGACGGGTAGGTGGATAGATAGATAGACAGACAGACAGACGGGTAGGTGGATAGATAGACAGACAGGTAGGTAGGCTGGCAGGCAGACAGACAGACAGACAGGTAGGTAGGCAGGCAGACAGACAGACAGACAGGTAGGTGGATAGATAGACAGACAGACAGACAGGTAGGTAGGTAGGCAGGCAGGCAGAAAGACAGACAGACAGACAGACAGAGAGACAGAGAGACAGACAGACGGGTAGGTGGATAGATAGATAGATAGATAGATAGATAGATAGATAGATAGATAGATAGATAGATAGATAGATAGATAGATAGATAGATAGATAGATAGATAGATAGATAGATAGATAGATAGATAGATAGATAGATAGATAGATAGATAGATAGATAGATAGATACTCTATATATGATTAATAATAATAATACAAATGAAACATGACGGAAAACTTGGAAAAACAAGTAGAACACTCCAAATGTAATTCTATTATATACAGTTATTTTAACCAAAAACAGCTAAAATACTAATGAAAGTAATACAAATTTTCCATGTTTCTCTCACTGACTGCACTCTGTCCACTTCCACCCACATCATAAAAAAAAGAAAAAAGAAATACATGCAATCAAAGGAGACAAATGTATTTTATGTTGAGCTGTTATTTGATAAATTCAATAGAACACCAGAGAACAAGTTTGGATCAGATTTGTCTGTTTGTCTTCTACTTTTTCTGATCATATTTAATTATTTTCATTTCATTCCTCGATGGTGAACATTGTAATCATTTTATTTTTGACGTTTTCAGGTAACTCCCCTTAAAACCAAACTTCCAAACCATCTCGTTTGGTCTCAGGTTTCGTTCTGTCAATCCTTCCGTTCAGTCCAAACTAAACTACTTCATTAAACCAAACCTCAGTACTTCACCAGATACTTGTGTAGCGTATACAGTCTGGATGTGTTTACAAATGATGACAAAATGAATGGAAACTGCACAAAATAGGCACGAAAATGGACATAATGCTATAAATAAGTAGCACAGTGAACAAAAATAATAGACAAAAAATGCCATTAATTCAAGAAGTTAACAAAATAAATGAAACAACATTATCAACATTAATAAAGACAAAAATAAGCAGTAAAATTAGCAAATAAAATGAATGAAAACAGGACAAATAATGGGGAAACATATGTCATATTAACTCAAAAACTTAACAAAATAAGGATAAAGTGGATGAATATAAGCAAAAAAAATTATTAAAGACAAAAAAATTATCTGTGAGATTAGTAAAAAAAAATGAACAAATGATGATAAAACTAATGGAAACTGAACAAGATATATGCAAGAAAATGAAGAAAACTGTCGCACATTGAACAAAAACCAAAGATGAACAGACAGATGAGGAAAAAATGTCACATTAATTCAAGAACTTAACAAAATAAATAATAAAATGGACAAACTTAAACATCTGAATGAGTAAAAACAAAAAATAAGCAGTAAAATTAGTGCAAAATGAATAAAAACTGGACAAAATAGACAAGAAACTGGACAAAACCCCCCATAAAAGGACATGTATTTCCTTTTGTCCTTTTGTTTTTTACACTGTAAAAAAAACCCCCAAATAATGGCATCATCCATCAATGTAAAATCAATTTAACCAACATAATGTACTTTTATGTGAATAAAGTTGTAAAATATCAAGGTAAAACCATAATATTATGAGAATAAAGTCATTAATATACGAAACATTTACAGAAATACACCAAAATGCACTAAAGATATAGTGAAATTCACATTAAATTAAAATAAAATATAAAGACATGTACAAAAAATACATTTAAATGAGCCAAAATAAGGTAAAACTTAATAAAATCTAATAAAATGGACTCAAAATTCACTGAAAAGATACAAAATAGGGTAAAATACACCGAAAATATACAGTAAAATGCAGTAAAAGTACAGTGAAATGCACAAAAAACACCCGAATGACCTAAACATAGAGTAAAATTTACTAAAATCTAATAAAATGCACTCAAAACAGACTAAAATGTTACACTAAAATGCAATAAAAAGACACTAAAATGCTCCAAAAAAACATCAAAATGAACTAAAAATATAGTGAAATACACAAAAAATGCATCGTCATCCATAAAGATTTGACATATTTTGGATGTTGACCATGTGATCTGATTTAAAGGCTCAGTTTTTTGGGTCAGCTTTGATCACCTTGGTGTTTGTCTGGTGTTCCTGTTCGTATCTGCGTTGAATCGTTAAAATCTCAGACAGATCGGATGGTTGTGCTTCGGTGGCGAGTGTGAAACGACCTGCGTGTTCGACCAGGAAGTGAAAAAAAAACGTGAGAAAAGACCCCTGTCCCAACCCAAAACACATGCTGCTCTTCCAGACGGTGATAAAGTCCTTCCTTGTGACTCATCGATTAACTCTGTGCTTCCATCTGGCCTCGTCATAAAGTCCCACTGCACCTGAACGCACCACTAATATTTAACCATTTGTTCTTTGTGCCGCTGTCGACATTTCCTCAAAATATCACAGATTTTTTTGTGAAACTGAGAAAAATAACCTTAAGGTTGTGTTGTTGTTCAGCCACAGTAGTTGTAGGTAAATTATTTTTACATTAAATAGTTTAACAAAAACTACAGTGTGACTTATACAGGATATGTGGATTCATTCTGGTAGTGTTTAGTGACTGGGGATTTAGAATTTATCTCATAATTAGGGTTTTTATCTAATAACTTTAACGAGTTATTTCATAGTTAAAACAATTATCTCAGGATTTGTACTTTTTATTTCATAATTTAGGCTTTTTATCTCATAATTTTGACATTTTATCTCATAATTTAGGCTTTTTATCTCATAATTTTAACTTTTTTATCTCATAATTTCTACTTTTTATCTCACAATTTTGACTTTTTATCTGATAATTTTGACTTTTTATCTCATAATTTGGATTTTTTTATCTCATAATTTGGATTTTTTTATCTCATAATTTGCACTTTTTATGGTCACACATAAAAAAAATCTAGTTGAGTGAACCAAATTAAATTGCATAGGGTTATTTTAATTTAATTTAATTTAATTTGATTCACTCAACTACATGTGTGACCTATTGAAGAAGAATTTTGAAGTTGATTCAATGCTTTACTTTTGTCAGTGACTAAAAACAAACTAACTCTGGGAGTTTAAGGGTTAAAGACCTTTTACGAAGCAGGGAAAGGGTTAAAAACGGATGGACCTGGTCAGTGGGGTTAAAGCCACAGTGTTAATGCAGAATAAAAACAGGAGGTGCAGGGAGGTGCCAGTTGACAGGTCGAGACCCCGGTGCAGGCGAGCGTCTGGAAGACCACATCAGACCACATCCAAAGGAAATGCTGGAGCTGTTTTTCACTACGGTGGCCGCTGCGGCTGCAAGTGGCAATTATGAGGTTATGCTAAATGCTAAACTTGTGTCTAGCATTTAGCTAAAATGCATGGAGCTGGACAAGAATCATAAAGGCAGCAAATTGACTCAGACATGCAGCGAAATGTGTATTTACTAGAGTTAATAGTGGATTTCCATGAACAACTGAGGCTGAAAGAGTTAAAATACAAATAGTAAAAGTCCATTTTTTCTCATTCACACCTAAAAATGTTTTTATATTAGTTCCACAATATAAATATAAGCATTTTAATATGTTTTTATTGCATTTTAGTGTGATATTTGAGTGTATTTTGAGTGCATTTTATTAGATTTTAGTACATTTTACCCTATGTTTAGGTCATTCTGGTGTTTCTATGCATTTCACTGTATTTATTAGTGTATTTTACCCTGATTTTTAGTCCATTTTGGTGGGGTTTTTTTTTAGCATTTTAGTATGTTTTTAGTGGATTTTATGATATTTTCAATGCATTTTTTTTAGGTTTTAGTGCATTTTACCCTATTTCAGGTCATTTTGATGTTATTTGTAAATTTTTTTAATGTTTTAATTTTAATTTTATTTAAATTTCACTATATTTTTAGTGCATTTTGGTGTATTTCTGTACACTTTTAATATATTTTTCATGTTTAATGACTATATTCTCATAATATTATGTGTTTACCTTAATATTTTACAATTGTATATGCATAAAAGCAATTTTTTTATTATTATGATTCATTTTTAAAACAGTGACTTTATTGTCACATTACACATTTTATTTCACGTCATGGCTCTAAAACGCCGTCGTATTAGACTTAATCCCGTCGTCCTTTTCACGCTGATGGACATTTCAAACGAACATGTGACATCCATGGAAAGCTCCAGGGCCGTATAAAAGCAAACGGCGAAGGAACGGCCTTGATGTGGTGGTCAAGTAACGGCGTGGTGTCTGCGGTCCCATAAAAGCTTTTACAACGGAGCGTCGCCATGACAACAACACCATCCCTGTTCAGTCAGTGTCAACATCATCGGAACAATAGACTCAAAACCTCAAATCAGGTTCAACATTTATTTCAAGGAAGGAAAAAAAACCCTGAAAATACTCTTTAAAACGTGTAAAAATAGTTCCTGCTGATGCTTCGTGGGGACGTTTGAGCTTTGATGCTAGTTTTTCTTTTTTTCCCTTTGACTTTAAAACAAGGATGTCAAAGTTATTTCAGTCCACATGTCACATGTTCAATACATGTGTGTTCTATAAATAAAATAGATTACATTACATTACTTTAGATTGGATTACATTAGATTACATTAGTTTACTTTAGATTACATTAGATTAGATTACTTTAGATTACTTTAGATTACATTACATTAGATTACATTAGTTTACTTTAGATTAGATTACATTACATTACATTACTTTAGAATACATTAGATTACATTAGATTACATTAGATTAGATTACTTTAGATTACTTTAGATTACATTACATTAGATTACATTACATTACTTTAGATTAGATTACATTACATTACATTACTTTAGAATACATTAGATTACATTAGATTACATTACATTAGATTACTTTAGATTACATTACATTAGATTACATTAGATTGCATATTCATGGTTTTGTGGATTATGTATCATCTAATACACTAACATTCATTCTGTTCTACAAAATAAAAAGTCAGTAACTGCACAGACTGAGAAAAATGACTTTAAAGTTCTGTTGTTGTTCAGCCACAGTAGTTGTAGGTAGATTATTGGATATGAGGCAGTTATTGTTACTGTACTTTAACTAGTTCTACAAAAAACACAGTGTGGCTGATATATGGGTTAATTCTAGTAGTGTTTAGTGACTGGGAATTTAGACTTTATCTCATGATTTAGACTTTTTCATTCATCATTTTGACTTTTATCTCATATTTTTGAATTTTTATCTCATATTTTTGACTTTTTATCTCTTATTTTTGATTTCACTTACTTCACCTTATATATATGAAAAACCTTCATAAAAACCATTCATTGACAGTTCACCTTATACTGTGTAAAATACATTAATTCCATAATGTGTTTCAGTCTAATACAGTGATTGACTGTAAACTATTGGGGCAGGGTCCTAAATGGACATTTGGTAAGAACACAATAATGGTCTTTACTGTCTTTTTGTTTTGTCTTACTAGTACTTTTTGCAGTTACTGTACAAACATTCACCAATTTACTCCAAAACGACACACATTTGAGATGAGATATTTTATTACATGACGAAGAATAATTTGAATGTTACAAAAAAAACAATAACTAATTTTCACCAAAAAAATGACTGTAACTGCTGTTCTTGATGAACAAAATAATCAGAGTTCACTTTTTTCATATTATCTCCATTAAATAATAAGTAAAGTAATAACTTGTAATAGTGTAAAAATGTGAGTACAGTCAAATGCACAAAAACTACCACTAAAACACAGTCAAAAGATACAAAAATACACAAAAAACCCCCCACTAAAATGACCTACAAATAGGGTAAAATGCACTAAAAATACAAAACACTGGTCCAAATCTTTCATCACACATAAAATCGGACAGAATCACCTAAAGAGGAATGTTTCAGTGAGATATAAGAAGTGATTTATAGACAATAGATCTGGAAAATCTGACAAAGATCATTTTCACTTGTTCCATTGGCAGATTTTTGTGCTTAATTCAGACTTTTTCCATTAGATTTTCCAGATCTATTGTCTATAAATCACTTCTTATATTAAATCACTTCTTATATCTCAGTGTAAAGTTCTTCTTTAGGTGATTCTGTCTTATTGTAAATGCCATGAGATATTTGGATTAGAAATGAAACAAACACACTTGGTCAGATTTAGATTTTTATTTTTAGTTTTTTTTTCCTCCAGTCTAAACTTCCTCACCTGGTGAATATACGTCCCAGGATGACATTGACAGAGTTAATATGTCTGACATCCAGTGTGTTCGCTGCAAAATCATTATAAAAAGCAAAACGCTCCCAAATTATAAACATGTGCTTATAGTACGATCTGTTAAAGTAAACAAGGGGGAGAAAAGATAGATCCTAAAACCTGACTCTTTCCAGCTGCAAAAGAGTCGGAGGCAACTCCAACATATTTTCTGCTAAATTGGAACAGAAATATGCTGATGTGCCCCCCCCCCCTCCTCCCCCCGTTTTACCTCCTTAACTCTGCTTTTTCTCCTCAACTTCTGAGCTAAGTGCGACTTCCAGATCCTGGACGGACACAGTCTGAAGCCTGAACGGTGGTGGGTTTGAAGTCATTTTCCATGTAGCAGCTCTTAACAAGCGTGAACAGTGTTGATCCGTTGCAGCGGCGGCTGAACTCTGGGTCGACACTGTTGGTTTTTTTCTGAGTTTAACCTGGTGGTTGGATTCAGATGCTTTGAGTTGGACGATGGCTGCAGGACATGTTTGTCTTTTTCTTCTAAAGTGGACCAATAGTAAACTTAGAGTTGTGGGATAAATTATTTTACCCCTAAAATGCACAAAAAAATAAAGTACAATGCACTACAAATAGTCAAATGCACAAAAAATACAGTGAAATAATTTTTTTTTAATTTACAAAAAAAATACCAAAATGACTAAAAATAGCGTAAAATGCACTACAAATACTCAAATACACAAATATATAGTAAAATGTACAGAAATACACCAAAATGCACAAAAAATACAGTGAAATTAATTTTAAAAATGTACAAAAAAACACTAAAATGATCCAAGATAGGGTAAAATGCACTACAATCTAATAAAATACACTCAAAATGCAGTAAAGGGCAGTAAAAAGATATTAAAATGCTCCAAACAAAACACCAAAATGGACTAAAAATCGGGTAAAATACACAAAAAAATACAGTAAAATGCACTAAAAACACCAGAATGACCTAAAAATGCGGTAAATGTAATAAAATGCACACAAAATGCAGTAAAGTGCACTAAAAAGATACTAAAAATGCTCAAAGAAAATACCAAAATGGACTAAAAATTGGGTAAAATACACTAAAAAATACAGTAAAATGAACTAAATATATAGTGAAATGCACAAGAAAACACCAGAATGACTTAAAAATGGGGTAAAATGTAATAAAATGCACTCAAAATACACTAAAATGCACCAAAAAGTTACACTAAAATACAATAAAAAGATACTAACCTACTAAAAAACATCACAATGGACTTAAAATTGAGTAAAATACACTAAAAAATACAATAAAATGCACAAAAAAAACCAACTACTGGTCCAAATATCTCATCACACTTACATTCAACATAATCACATAAAAAAATAACTTGTCAGTTTAGTGAATTAAAGAAATGACTCAGATCATTTTCACTTGTTCTATTGGAAGATTTATTTTTTTTCTTGAATTAAGCCAAAAAAAAATAAAAAATCTCTCATTGGAACAAGTGAAAATGATCTCGGTCAGATTTTCCACATCTATTGTCGATAAATCACTTCTTCTATTTGACTGAAAAGTTCCTCTTTAGGTGAATCTGTGTGATGTTCAGTCTGATCTTTAGACTAAAAATGAAAACATCCACTCAGTCGTAGTTTTGTTCCAGTGTCGTGATGAACGGTCGTGGATTGGACCAGACTTTGTTCTGTTAGAGTTGTGGTTCAACTGGTTGGTGGGATTTACCGTTTGTGTTCTTACAGGAACACACCAGAGGTCGACACACGTGTGGGTCAAAGGGTCAAAGGTCACATACATGTCCACGTCACGTCAGCAGATATATGCTCATACACCTCGTCCTTAGTGTTGGACTGGACCTTACAGACCCTAGAGACCATACTGGACCTCAGAGGTGGACCTTACAGACCCTAGAGACCATACTGGACCTCAGAGGTGGACCTTACAGACCCTAGAGACCATACTAGACCTCAGAGATGGTCCTTACAGACCCTAGAGACCATACTGGACCTCAGAGGGGGACCTTACAGACCACAATGGACCTAAGACATGGACCTTCCAGACTCTAAAGTCCACAATGGACCTCACATATGGACTTTACAGACCACAATGAACTTCAGAGGTGGACCTTACAGACCCTAGAAACCATACTGGACTTCAGAGGTGGACCTTAGAGACAACATTGGACCTCAGAGGTGGACCTTACAGACCATAGAAATCACATTGGACCTCAGAGGTGGACCTTACAGACCATAGAAATCACATTGGACCTCAGGGGTGGACCTTACAGACCATAGAAACCACATTGGACCTCAGAGGTGGACCTTACAGACCATAGAAATCACATTGGACCTCAGGGGTGGACCTTACAGACCACATTGGATCTGGCAGGTGGACCTTACAGACCATAGAAACCACATTGGACCTCAGAGGTGGACCTCACAGACCATAGAAACCACTTTGGACCTCAGAGGTGGACCTTACAGACCCCATTAGACCTCATATTGTAGATTCTCCATCCTCATTTGAACTATCCCTGTCATGACCAAAAATAGTCATTTGCCCAATAAAAAGTTCAAACCGTCTCAAAGCAGAATCCGAGTCAGTCAGTTGGAAAAAAAAATCTCCATCCAGATTCATCCTTTTCCCATTTATTCACAATGACTATTTAATAATATAGAAGTTAAATATCTGTTTAGTTTAGTAGGAAATGTTGATTAGAAAGAGGTTTATACAAGTGGACGGTGTAATAAAAGAGAAGAGGGCTGGTGTTTTCCTCCTAAAATATGCAACGGCTGAAGAAAACTTTAGGAATTTGTGGGTGTTTTTATTAAATAAAAGCGGGTCCAGGTCGTACTGACGCTGATGTTAGACATACATCGCATGATTATTGCCCAATTTTGTACGTGATTAATGATGCTTTTGTAACTTTTCAATAAAAATGTCAAATTTAAAGAAGTGAAAACGGTTTAAGCCGTATCAGTTTTCAGCAGGACCAGCTGGATTCTTTCCTTTTTTTTTTATTTTTTATTTTTTTTCTTTCCCGAAATTGAAATTGGCTCACGAAGACCGAACCCTACGTAAGAATGTCTTCTTGTTCTCAACGTTGACTTCAGGCTCTAAAAGCAACAGAAAAAATATGTGCAATTTGCCTTGTTAGGGTTTCAGGTTGCAGAGTTGGAATGGGTCAATGTGAATGATTTCATGGCTAACGGTAGGTGAGTGGAAGGCAGGAAGTTATGGGTCTGTGGGTGGAACCGCCATTCGCCGAGACTTTGGCAGACCTCAGCGCCGCCTGTCACGCTCGCTTTGGACTCGTAAAAACCTACCTGAGACAAAGTTTAGGTTTCTGCTGGAACTAGCCAGGCCCCTAATTGCTTGTGATCTGCATTTTGAACAAACCTCCCAGAAAGACTGAGAAGGAAAGATCTGCTCTAAAAACACACCACGGTTCCTCATGTGGAGAACCAAAACCAAAACCAGGACCAGAACCAGAATGTCACCTGAGCGGAACCGATGCTGGTCTGTGGATAATAGAACATGAACCATGGAATATGAATTTCATGGGTTAAATTGTGTTATAACATGTAAACGTTAGGGCTGTCAAAACTAGTGATTGACTGATGTGGATTTTTTTGGGGGGGGGGGGCCAGTGCTACGGTGGCCGGGAGGTGCAAAGCAAGTTTACAAAATGTGAAAGACTTTTACAAAGTTTGAGACAAAAGTACATTGTAGAAAACATTTTTACATACCATATAAAATAACATTATAACACTGGTCTACAAGTAAAATGCTTCCAAAATAAAACTAATGAAGTGTTTGCGTAAAATCCTCCAACCAGATGAGTCTGACCTTTAGCCTGACTCTACATCTGGAGATGAGTCCCCAGGGACTACCAGTGGTGTCCCACTGCTCCTTACAAGGTTGCCCCAATGGCATTAAAAAAAGGATGGGTTAATTGCAGAGGACAAATTTTGTTGTACAGTGTATGTACAAATAAAGTACTTTCTCTCTCTCACCACATGTGTATTATTGATAAAGAAAACTCAAGTCTTAATGATAAAATAAGACAAGTCTGGAGTTAAAATGTCGTCCAATGACTGAAAGGTTGGCGGTTCGCGTCCCCACTCTGTCTGTCCACATGTCAAAGTGTCCTTGGGCAAGACACTGAACCCTGATTTAGTCTCCCAGTAGGACTGACAGAACCTTAGGAACCTACTGGTGTATGAGTGTGTGTGAATGGGTGAATGTGAAGCTAATGTAAAGAGCTTTGAACACCATAAAAGTGAAGAACATTTAATATTTACAAGAGAGTAGGTTTTAGTCGAAAGGAATATTGGTCTCAGATCTAGAGCTGGGAGTATTTGACTGGGTCTGACAGGCCCTGGTGGGTTTGGACATAATATTTATCATTTGAATCAGGCCTGGCTCGGCCTTTACGTTATTACATAACCACCGTGATATATACTACTGAGTATTTTTAATCTCGTTCTTGTGTGTGTGTGTGTGTGTGTGTGTGTGTGTGTCCGTTTAGACATATCATGCTATAACTCAATGAATACCTGAGATATCACCATGGAATTACACAGGCATATACATATAGCTAATACGCATCGGATGCAATGATTCATTTGAGTATAGGTCAAAGGTCAAGGTCACATTATCAGTTATAACTCAAGAACAGAGGGTCACAGAACTTTCAGATTAGTACCAAACGATACAGAATGAAGATTTCTACAATTCTCATCATTGGTGTTATCACCTACAACCAATAGTTTTTGATCTATTGAGGTCAAAGGTGATATGTCGCAAAAGTAACTTCTGTAACACTGTGTGTGTCAAGCATAGACATATCACGCTATAACTTAATACTGGATATATTATCATAATATTACACACACTGATGCATATATACATATAACAAAATTATCAATATTTAGCAGAAAGGTCAAAATAACATCATTGACTCTATTTCAAGAACGGGTTGTCATAGAAACATAAGATTGGCACAAAATAGGGGTGAGATTAGGCATTCTCTGAATACTTGTTTCATATTACAATATATATATATATATATATATATATATATATATATATATATATATATATATATATATATATTGTAGCGTTAAAAAAATGGCTACATCAGATTTTTTTCTAATATCGTGCAGCCCTAATGTGACAAATAACACACTTCCCCTGTGAGAAAGACCATCAGCCAACACTGTTCTACCATCCTTCCTGCTACATTTGGTTGTATTTTGTACAAAAACATTCAGTATGTCTGTGCACATCCTCTTAAAATTCCAAATGACATTTTTGCGCCGACACTCTTCCTCAGTTTCATTGTATTGTTGCTGGGAGTCGGAGGATATCTGACGGCTCTTCATGTGGTTCTTGTGTTCCAGTGGCGTCTGTAACCGACCCTCTGTTGTGTAGAAATGACACGCCGAGGCCATCATTAAGCGTCTGTGTGATGGGTTCTTCTTCTTCTTCTTCTTCACTGATGTTCAGATGGACCCTGGCTTTTGTAAACGTTATACTCCAGTCTCACAAGTGTCTCCACTCGGCTGTCAGAAGTGGGAACAGCGGATTTGTTTTGTTTCACGTAATATGTATTCTGTGGTTGAAACTGTAAACGGCGTGGGTTTATCATGCGCTAGGAGTGGCAGTTGTGATGGCGGTTGTGTCGGCCTCCTGTCTGAAGAACACGCCTGGAGAACCTGGAGTCTATGATCTCACAATGACCACTTTATGTGCGGCTTCTCCATCCGTCTGGGTCACTTCTGTTTCAGCTTGACTGACAGAAGAAACAGCAGAGGAGCCCAGGCATGACAGGATTTGTGGGTTTGAGGAGAAGCTGTGGAAGGCAGACCTGCATGTGTCAAAACACCACTCGAATTTGGGAGGAATCTGTAGAAAAACACGACGTGAAACAACCGCCGTCTGTGGATCTCTTAGTAATCGAATTTTCTTTTCAGAAACCAAAAATAAACTAGTGGTTAATTGACCCCCCCCCCCCTAAAATAGAAGAATTTAAGTTGAATTTCAATGTTATTTTTTCTTTTTCATGGTCAAAAGAGACAAAACTAATTTGATTTTCATTTTCTATCACAAAAAGTAACGTTACTACCTGACAGAAATGGATGAACACCTGGGTTAGGACTATTCTATTCTATTCTATTCTATTCTATTCTACCCTTTTCCCTTCCATTGCACTCTGTTCGATTCTACTTTACTCTATTTGACTCTATTCTGCTGTAATAATAATAATACATTTTATTTATCAGTGCCTTTCAAGAAGCATTCTACTATATTCTATTCTATTGTACACGGTTCTATTCTATTGTAGTCTATTCTATTCTACTCTACTGTATTCTATTCTGTTGTGTTCTATGTTCTATTTACTCTTTTCTGTTCAATTATCTTCTACTCTCTTCTACTCTACTCTCTTCTACTCTACTCTCTTCTACTCTCTTCTACTCTACTCTACTCTCTTCTACTCTACTCTCTTCTACTCTACTCTACTCTGTCTAGGTTGCAGTGTCGTACATATGGTTTTGTCTGGGTTCTAAATTGCTGCCTGTTCTCTTCCAGATGCTTCTCTCCAGGGTTTTTCCTTCTTTTCTTTTCGTCTGCTCTAAAATATCCAGTTCACATACACGAGTGTTTTCTTTAAGCGCTGCTCAAACCTGCCGGCACTTCGCAGATTGATGTAAAGTGCGCGGGCCGTCGCGTCGGTGGCGGAGGACGTGAGTTGGCCGGCGCCGCTGCAGACGCTGCGCTGCTGCGGCCGTTCACTGACATACCTGTGGGCTGAGCGTCCCAAACCTTCCACACTCTCAGCCTAATCTCCCAGATCTGCCCTCCGTCCTGCACTCGTTCCAGGATGTGGGATATGCTGCCTTCAAACGCCGTGTGATTATGTTATCCTCAATCATCGCTCGTTGCGAGATTAGCGACTGGCAAAACAAATTTTTGACAACAACCGCTGTTGAGCTGGAAACCAGACTCAGAACGGAGCGTTTCAGCGATTGTAATTTCCCACTGACTGATGGGCCGGTGGGCGACTGTGACCGCAGAATCCTGTTCTGTGATTGGGTTAGTGTTTAGATGGATGATGTTGGGGCAGCCATGGTTCCGTTGGTAGAGCGGGTCGTCCATTAACTGAAGTGTTGGCAGTTTGAATCCCGCTCTGTCCTAGTCAGTCCATTGTGGCCTTAGGCAAGACACTTCTAACCTGACTCACACCAGGTGTATGGATGCTTCACATGGCTGCTCACATCTTACATCTGGGAAAGCACCATTAGATTCTCTTTGTTAAGGTTGGGTTGTCAATCAAAATCATTTGCCCTGATTGGAGAAACCAAGTGCTTGTTATTTTTGAATGACGTACTACTTCAGCGAATCACATGGAAAGCAGCATGGATGGGAAGGTTCGAGGTGCTCCAACATAAATGTGAAAACATGTGACTCAAGTTCACAAAAAGGTCTTTCCATTGCAGTTTTGCATGATATACCAATTACATTCTTCCTAAAAAAAAAGTAGTCTAGCTGCACTAGATGCCCCTTGTGGCACCAAATCTTAGGTGCTACCGTCATAGTCTAGTTATGCTCAATATAACTTTTGGCTAGATTGTCCTGAAACTGGCCAACGAATCACAGTGAAGTATAGAGTCAGAGGGTGGGCCTAAGAAAGTGATGCTGTGATGATTCGGAGAGAAACAACCATAAACCACCATGGAAGAAAAAAGACAATGTGTGGTGATTTCCTTTTTATCAAAGATGAGTGAAGAATGTGAGAAAACGTCAGCAATCTTTAAATTCTTTTTTACAGAAGCGTCAACAGTCGTTAAGTTCCGTAATCTCCATTTTTATTTAGTCATTCGTAACTCCTCCATGAACTTTCCGGTGCTCTAACTACGTCATCATAAATATTACGCTGATTGGTTGTAGTATTGTCCTATTGCATACAGAGGGATTTCAAAGACAACCTTTTAGCCCCGCCTCCCCAGACTATGAAGCAACACTAGACCCATACATGTACTCAATAGGGATAGTGCGGCTAGGCTAAAAAAAAAAAACACCTCTTGTGACCTCAAAACTAGAGTTTAGTAGAAATTGTCTTTTTTCCATTTGGTGACTTCTCATGAATATTTGAGGTTTAATGAAAAAATAAATTTGTGTTCATATGGAGGTGGACCTTACAGAGCCTGCAGACCATGTGGGACCTGAGATTGTGGACTCTCTTGTAAAGTAAATACATGTGGAAGTGACCAAAAATAGTCACTTGCCAGATAAAGGGTTAAACCAGACTCATGAAGGAGCTTTTCAGTGACTGTAATTCCCAGGGGGCTCCGACAACCACAGGCCCCGTTTCTGTTTTTCTATTATTGTTCAGATGTCGTTCGCAGACTGTTAACGGCTCTAGAGTGGATTCAGTTGAAAACGGGAAACGGAGGAAGACGCTTTCCAGCCTCGCATTTCTCTGGTTGTTGCCAAGTTGGCTTCGCTTTTCTGTCAGTGTTGTGTTGAAGTTTGGCGAAGGCGGAGGGAGTTAAATGTGACCAAGTTAATGTGGATGTCAGTGGGCTGTAAACACATCCAGACTGTATACGCTACACAAGTATCTGGTGAAGTACTGAGGTTTGGTCTAATGAAGTAGTTTAGTTTGGACTGAACGGAAGGATTGACAGAACGAAACCTGAGACCAAACGAGATGGTTTGGAAGTTTGGTTTTAAGGGGAGTTACCTGAAAACGTCAAAAATAAAATGATTACAATGTTCACCATCGAGGAATGAAATGAAAATAATTAAATATGATCAGAAAGAGTAGAAGACAAACAGACAAATCTGATCCAAACTTGTTCTCTGGTGTTCTATTGAATTTATCAAATAACAGCTCAACATAAAATACATTTGTCTCCTTTGATTGCATGTATTTCTTTTTTCTTTTTTTTATGATGTGGGTGGAAGTGGACAGAGTGCAGTCAGTGAGAGAAACATGGAAAATTTGTATTACTTTCATTCGTATTTTAGCTGTTTTTGGTTAAAATAACTGTATATAATAGAATTACATTTGGAGTGTTCTACTTGTTTTTCCAAGTTTTCTGTCATGTTTCATTTTTATTATTATTATTAATCATATATAGAGTATCTATCTATCTATCTATCTGTCTGTCTGTCTGTCTGTCTGTCTATCTATCTATCTATCTATCTATCTATCTATCTATCTATCTATCTATCTATCTATCTATCTATCTATCTATCTATCTATCTATCTATCTATCTATCTATCTATCTATCTATCTATCTATCTATCTATCTATCTATCTATCTATCTATCTATCTATCTATCTATCTATCTATCTATCTATCTATCTATCTATCTATCTATCTATCTATCTATCTATCTATCTATCTATCTATCTATCTATCTATCTATCTATCTATCTATCTATCTATCTATGTATCTATCTATCTATCTATGTATCTATCTATCTATCTATCTATTAAAATTACATCAGGTCATCTTATCCCATAAAGACTCAGGGCCACTTTCGTGTCACTTCCCCATTTTCTCTTTATATTTGATCTTTCTTCAGTGATTTATTGCTATTAATTCTAATTTTATCCTAGTTTTTTTTTACTTTTTCAGGGTAAATCCTTTATTTTCCTATATTTAATTCACTGATCATGTCGATGTTCATTAAAACTCAGATTAAAGTTCAGCGTTATTATATCAGAAATTGAGAAAACAGAAGAAAAAGTGACTTTTTCAGCAAATGTATCATTAAAAGAACATAAAACCACGTGTGTCCATCCACTGTCATTCATTCAACTCCATGGGTTTTACTGGTGAGTTCATATTTTAGGAGAGGACAGGTCACTATAGAGCGTCTGAAAGTCCAAATTGGTCATATATGATGACTGTGAAAAGATGACAAACTACTTTTTGCACCAGTTATTTCTGTCTCATCAAGATATTAAACAGTTTATATGTGTGCAGTTAGACTGTTTTGGTGGATGTCTGGGTCTTTATGCGTTAAATTAAACCACAAGTTGTTTTAAATATTCTGCCTCATTTCTCAAAGACTAAGAACTAACTTATCTTTGAACCTTTTCCATTGACTCCTTATATTTACCATATATTTATAACATAATAAACAAATGACTCTTGTATTCTACTCTTTTTCCTTATCAGGATGATAGAAAAACCAAACTGTCGACAAATAATTGCCTTGATATTCACCACCTAGAACGAAATGATCGAATATGTTCGGATATAGTACAAGGAAAAATGTGTAATTCAGCTGCAAACTTGTTCTCTGAGGTTTTACTGAATTTACAGACCATCTGCTTTGGCAAAACTCTAAATGATAACAGCTCAGACACCGGATTGACAGCCGAACATGAGACAGATTTTTCCGTTTGTGAATAAATCGGGTTTTTTTTCGTTTCTTCTTCATGTCGTACGGACCGAGCGCTAGAGATGAGCAATCACCGCTGTGGTTGATGAATGGGCTTGGATCGCTCATCCCAGCTGCTGTGATGGATGGGGTGTCCCTGTAAACCTCATCCCTAAAGGCCATGAGAGACACGTTCTGATTAGCACTTCATCTTACTTCCACCAGCTCGGCTACGGGAGGATGGGAGTAGTTTGGCAGGACCGTCGTACCTCTCCCAAACCTCCCACCGCTCCATCAAAAGAAAGGAAAAAAGATGGGTCCAAGGCAGCCACCGAACATCCGCCGACTGATTTTCACATGATTACAAACTGATGCTTGCACTGGGCCCACTTAGCGCTTACTTTTGTCTGTGCGGAGAAATCTAATATGCGAATCCGTGGCCAGTAACACGGCCTGTCTCGGAGGATTTGTCCAGTTTGCAGCTCAGTGTTTTATTAAGCGTTGTGGTAGGTCGCTGCGTTTGGAGCGTCGGTCGCTCTTAACCGGTCCCTGCTTGTGATATTTAAAACTTGGCCTACATCAATTGAAGTGTCTTTCGTTGGGAGAGACTGGATTCGCCCAAGGACATTTTCCTGTAAACGGGATGTTAAGGAGTTTACAGTGAAAGTGGCTTATTGTGGAACGGGCCGTCTTTTTACTGGCTCCTTTGTCTTCCGCAGGCAACTGGAGCCCAGTCCAGAGCCACTGTGGTTTTCGGGGCTTTCATCGGCTGTCTCAACACAATCGTTCAGAAGGCCAGCTCTGACCAGAATTAATGCAATATTCACATTCATAACCAATCAGCTTTTGAATACAGAGAGGGGAACCAGAGTTTGCATGAATGACAAATTGTTGAATTGGACGTATTTACTCTGAATTAAAGAATATCCTGTTGATATTTCTATTATGGTTGTTTGGGTTTTTGTTCTTGTATTCGGGTTGTGTTCGGCTGGTCAGCCCTCCCACAGTCGACTTGGTTACATCTAGTTTCCTGTGTTCTTGTCATCGGTTGAAATGGAGGTCAACCATACATGAGTAATGATACAACAAAATGTGATCATGAATTGCATACACTTTATTTATTTCTCTGTATTGAGGTTTGTTTTCCCATACAGCTTAAAGTAATCCAAAGTAGAGCCTTATTTTCCCATGTTTTATTTATTTATTTTATTTATTTATTTTTTTACAACTGAACAGCTATGAACATACAGCAGATATCAAAGACAAAACAAATGGGTAAAAACAAATATATAATGACTGGAAATATATAATGACTGGAATACTGTCAGGTCTTTATGACAGTGTCCTGACGAAAACGTGACCATAATATCCATATTATCCAGAATAGGCTGCCATATCCAGACAGATCTTTCAGTATTGTTATGAAGGGTGTAGGTAGGGAGTATTCTTAGAACCTCCATGTATCAATCCTCCACTACAGGTCTGTCCGTTGTTATCCATAGTTATATACAGAGGTGGTAAAAGTACTCACATTCTCTACTTAAGTAGAAGTACAGCTACTTGTGTGAAAAATACTATGGTAAAAATAGAAGTACTGATTCAACTGCTTTACTGAAGTAAAAGTAAAAAAAAAGAACAATTTCTCAATTGTAATAAAGTACAAAAGTAAAAAGTAAAAAACAATTTTCCATGCATGCAATTATACTTATTTAACGAGGAAAAATCAGAAAAGTTTGAAAAGTATCAAAATTAAACCCATTAAAAGTGAGTTAATGTGGTGAAATTTTGTTTGATCAGGTCACTGTACTCAGTTTTGTGGGTATGGACCTGACACTTAGGAAAAATGAAAAATAAAACCACTCACAATTGAGATAAAATGTCATCATGAGATTTAAAAAAAAGTTATAAATATGAGATTAAAAAATGCATAATTTTAAGATTAAATTTTTACATTGGGAAATTCAGTCAAAGTTATGAGATAAAAAGTGAAAATTGTGAGATAAAAAGTCATATAACTATAACTCCACTGATTACAGACAGTAAGTACAGATATTTATATAAATGTAAAGAGTATAAAGTACAAATATTTATACAAAAATGTAGGGAGTAAAAGTAAAAAAGTTGCCAGAAAAAGAAATACTCAACTAAAGTACAGATACCTAAAAAATCTACTGAAGTACAGTAATTAAGTATTTTTATTTACTTACTTTTTTGGAGGAGTCCACAAGTCATGTTATTATTTCCCTCCCTGCCTCTCTCTCTCTCTCTCTCTCTCTCTCTCTCTCTCTCTCTCTCTCTCTCTCTCTCTCTCTCTCTCTCTCTCTCTCTCTCTCTCTCTATTTCTCTATTTCTCTCTCTCTCTCTCTCTCTCTATTTCTCTCTCTCTCTCTCTATTTCTGTCTCTCTCGCGCGGCGCGTAAACACAGACCAGACGTAAACCTGCAGGTAAGACAGTTTTGGTGGGCTAACAAAACAATAGTGACAGACACACATCGCATGTGTGGAAATACTTCACTATAGATAAAAAAAACGGCATCTGTAGAGGAATCAGCTAACGTGAGTGATACGAGTAGCACTGCTAGCTAACCTGTGTGATAAACACACAACACACATTAAACTAAAACAAACAAACTGTCCAAACATGGTGTGGACAGTGTGATGTTCATGCCTTAAACTTTTTACATGTAATATGAAAACTTAGGACGTGTGTACAGTCCAGTTTTAGAGCCGTGGGTCCACATGTAGACATATGTTCACCTACTGATGTTACATTTAACAGAAAACTCTTTGCTAACGTTAGCCTCTGTTTTGTTGGGGTTAAAATACTGTTTGTGTCTTGTCAGAGGATATTGTTATGTTGCACTTAACTTTAATACAAGTTGCTCATTTCTGGGCAGACGTGTGTCCATGTTTTATTTTTATTTTTTATTTTTTTGGCGGTGTGTCTGTGTTGTTTCTCCACTGACAATGTGATGACGTCATCACGACTCGTCGACTTGGAAAAAAATTAAGTCGTTAATGCCCTAAAATATATATATATATATATATATATTATATATATATATATATATATATATATATATATATATATATATATATACAGCAATGTATTTTGTTTGTATAAGTATTTTGTGTAATTGTAATGTAAGCAGTAATTGAAGTAAATGGGGACAACATCTGGTTAAAATGTCATTTATTTTTCTTAAGACATGTCAAGTTGTTGATGTTCTTCACATTTTGAGGGAACCATTCTAGATGTAAATATTATCATAAAGTAATTTTAGTCTTTTCACTGTTATTATTTTACTGGTTCGGCCTTTTTCAGACCATATTGGGCTGAATGTGGAACTGAACTAAAATGAGTTTGACACCCCTGATCTAAAGGTAATGAGTGGCAGAATAAACGGCCTCCTGAAGCGCCGCGTTATGACACGTTTCAAGGTGGAAGTCGTGGAAACATCGACTCTGACCTCACGTCAGTTATGAGCCGGTTTGTGTCATGCTGATGTGTGAGGTATCAGGACGTGAATGCAGGGAAAAGCAAAAACCAGCTTCACAAAGCACAATTGTGTTTGTAATTGAGAATATAATGAGATGCTGCCAAATGTGGAAAAGCGTCTGAGGTTTCGACAGGTGTCACAGGGATCACAGGGTCTTATTATTATTATTTTTATATGTGACTGATGCTTGGGTGCGTTCAGAGGTCACAGTCTAAGGCGTACAGTTGGATCTGCTCAGCACTGACGCAGCACTGGCAGATCAAAACCAAGTGAACATCAGTGTCTAAAATTAAAGTTTCACCTATCGTTCCTCAAATATGATTATTTTTTTGCTTAAGAACAATATTTTCTGGAACAATTTACAAAATATCAGTATGGCTTGTAGAGAAAAGATACATGCAATATAAAATGAAAGCTAAAAATGACTCAAATATGTAAATGTACCATTAATTTTAATAGTAATTTTTGATCTATAGACTTATACAGTATATGCAAATGCCCTATTAACTTTAATAATTATATTTGTTCAGACTCACATATATAAATCCACCATTAACTTTAATAATATTTGTTCAGATTCATATGTAAATGAACTATTAATTTTAACATTTGTTTCTAAACTCATATATTTTTTTCCTTTTCATTTCTTTGTTTATTCGGACAGGTAAAACAAAATAAGTAAAACATACAAACAAACATCTCCTAGATAATTATATCTTGTTCAAAAGTGTGTAGGATGAAGTTAAAACTTATCCAGTCCTACTCCTTTGTATTCCTCAGTCGGAATATATATAATATATATATATATATATATATATATATATATATATATATATATATATATATATATATATATACAACCAAAAAGAAAAGAAAGTGCATCAGACAAAGGGAAACCTGTTCTTTGCTGGAAAATGCACTATTACCCTTAATAATAATATTTGTTCTAACCTCATATATGTAAATGCACTATTACCTTCAGACACATTGATCGTCTTTCTAAATCATATGTGTTTGTGTGTCCTACAGCGAGCTATGGTGCGTATCCCATCTGTAAAGGCTGCTCGGTGTGCTCCAGGGACAACGGCTGCGTGAACTGCCAGCCCAAACTCTTCCTGTTCCTACGGAGAGAGAGGATGAGGCAGTACGGGGAGTGTCTTCACGACTGTCCGGCCGGATACTACGGCATGCGCAGCCCTGAAGTCAACATGTGCTCCAGTGAGTCCAGAACCCGTCATTTGTTGGCTACATGTGTTCATTTCATTTTTCTTGTCGTGTATGTTTGTGTTTACTATTTTATCCAGGTCCATCCCAGTCATTCACTGGCTTTAGTTACGTATACTATTTTGTTGTTGTCTATACACCTTTTTCTCTGTCCGGATTTGGTGTGACTAATGTTTTTACAATACTCCTACATGTCCAGTTTACATGCTCAGATATGACACACAGCGTTGTTTGCAAGCGCCTCCAGCAACACCTTTTTTTTATTGCACCGTAGCCACTACTCTGCGCTCAGCGAGCTTGCACTTTACAAATTAAATGCTTTTTGTATATAAATAAATACTCGTACTCATCATCTGAACCCGCTTTATCCTCACTAGGGTCACGGGGATCACTGGGGTCTAATAGTGAAGGTTGGTAAAGGCGGGGTATATATATATATATATATGAGTGATATCAACATCAGAAAGAAAGAACATGAGAAGCTTGAGAAATACAAGGGGTTGAAAGAGGAGTTAGAGAAAATGTGGAGTGTAAAGGCAACAGTGGTACCACTAGTGATGGGGGCACGAGGGGCAGTGACCCCCAAGCTGGGAGAATGGCTCCAGCAGATACCAGGAACAACATCAGAGATCTGTGTCCAAAAGAGCGCATTGTTAGGAACAGCTAAGATCCTGCCCAGAACCCTCAGGCTCCCAGGCCTCTGGTAGAGGACCCGAGTGTGAAGAGACACCGCCCAGGTGGGGCGAGAGGAACATTTATATATATGCAGCAGTAACTCTGTGATGAATGAGGGTCAAAGGTCACCAAAAGCATCATGGGTAGCTCCCTCATAGCCAATGGGATGATACATACAGTACGTACATGACGTATTTACATACATGATGTAGTCACGTACAGTAATGTTCATAGTATTTATGTTTCGGTTTTGTTTTGTAAATTTAAATTTCTTTCGTATTCAAAGACGAAAAATTGAGGTAAAGGCTTTCGTTACTTGGATTATTTGTTAGCTGTGTCTTTCGTAAGTGGAGGTACCACTGTATGTGTATATATAATGTTTGGAAGGCTTTGGTTTCCATTTCTATCTTCTTCCCCCTTTAACTGAGGTGAGGAGGCTTCATCCTAAATCCAACACCATAGAATGTTTTCCACTGTTTTCCACCTTTCACCCCTGACTCCGCCCCCTTCATCCCCAGACATCCATCCCACCTCCCTCTACACTCCCTTTTCTCACAACACGTGATTTATTGTCAATTATGTGAAGGAAACACACGCTCATCTGTTCACGCAGGTGGATTTAAGGACTGAAGTCTCCTGTTAGCGCCGTCTCACCGGGAATTTAACCGTCAACTCCCACAAACACCAGCCCTGGTTCTCATTTCTGCCTCGCACTCCCCTTACACCTGCATTATCACACACATCCTATAGCTACTAGGAATGTCGAAGGCATGGAATCCAGGAGGAAATTCAATCAAGATGCACGAAAAGACTCTGACAAAACCCAGTCCAGAGACGTGTGTCCTCACGTTAAAGGCCAACATGGAAACGCCAGCACTTTCAGCCCTGATATCCAATATCATTTGAACTACAGAGATGATTATATATTAGCATTAGGGCATGAAACTAAGTGCTTTGGTTGAGTGTCTGCAAGGACTTGTGGATCGAGAGTCTCACTAGACAGTGTAATTTGTTGGCGCTCAGAGAAGTTTTTGACTTTGAACAGAAACTGAGTTGAGCTCCAGAAAAACTGTTGATTGAACTGTGATGAGAAAGAAACAAGGGATTATGAACATCAAAAACAAGGCGTTGACTCCTAATATGAACACTTTGACACATGGGATGGAAAGGAATGCATAGAAGCCATGCGTCTGGTGTAAGATTAGACTGAAGTTCTAGTGTTTAGTGAAAAAAAAACGGTGGCATTATTGCACTGGTCTGAGAAAAAGGAATGTCTGACAGAGAGAAACAGGTTTGAATTTGGAATATTCAGGGGTATACCCTGAGCTGTAGCTTCTGACGGCATGAGCCTAGTTTTCCATTAGACTGTATGTGGGTCCCAAATGGGTTTACTGAGGGTTGTGTGTTTACATGGAGCCTCAGGTGTTGGCCCAGGTTTTCATTTGAAAACACTGAGGAACCTGAATCTGTTTGGGTCTGAGCCAAAGTCCTGACAGATGCTGAAACTGAACCTCCAGAGGGTCCCCCACTCCTCAACAAGACCCTGAGGTACTGAACCTCCGCCACTTGTGGAAAAGACTCCCCACTGACCCTGACAGGGAAGACCACCTTTTTGTGGTCCAGAACCACAAGCTCAGATTTGGAGGAGCTGATCTTCATCCTACTAGGTCCACACTGGACCAGGTTTACACTGGACCAGGTCTGCATTGAATCACTTCTGCATTGTGCTGCAAACCGCCCCAGTGCAGCTGAAGGACTACACTGGACCAGGTCTACACTGGACCAGGTCTACATTGGACCAGGTCTATACTGTACCAGATCTACAGTGGACCAGGTCTACATTGGATGAGGTCTATATTGGACCAGGTCTACACTGGACCAAGTGTGTACTAGACCATATCTACAATGGACCAGGTCTACATTGGACCAGGTCTACACTGGACCACGTGTGCACTAGACCATATCTACAATTGACCAGGTCTACTTTGGACCAGGTCTACAATTGACCAGGTCTACTTTGGACCAGGTCTACATTGGACCAGGTCTACACTGGACCACGTGTGCACTAGACCATATCTACAATTGACCAGGTCTACACATGGACCAGGTCTACACATGGACCAGGTCTACATTGGACCAGGTCTAAGGTGGAAACTTAGTAAACATTAAGTCAAATAATTGATTCACATAATTTTCCAGATGTTAAACATGTCTGATAGTTTTATAAAGTCTAATCAATAAAAAGAACATTGTCTTCTGATCTGTCCTACACTGTCTTCTTCTTCTTCTTCTTTAGTGTATTGTTTATTTCTGGGGAGGTTTTTATCCCGTCCTACACAATGATATTGTTTCTAAAAACGAATGTGTGTTTATGATGTATGAATAAAGAAATTAGAAACAAAAATAGAAGTTGTTCATCCAGAGGAAAACATGTGATTATGTAAAAGGAAAAGTACAAACATACTTATTCTATACTGTATGGCTTTGTTTTTTTACATCGTAGGAAGAAATAATTGTAAAACCTCAACTTTATACAACAGCACTTCAGCCAATAAGGTGGTTTCTTTCTTTCTTTCTTTCTTTCTTTCTTTCTTTCTTTCTTTCTTTCTTTCTTTCTTTCTTTCTTTCTTTCTTTCTTTCTTTCTTTCTTTCTTTCTTTCTTTCTTTCTTTCTTTCTTTCTTTCTTTCTCTCTCTTTCGTTCTTTATTTTTCACTCTCTTTCTTTATTTCTTTCTCTCTCTCTTTCATTCTCTCTCTTTCTTTCTTTCTTTCATTCTTTCTCTTTCTTTAGTTCTTTCTCTCTCTTTCTTTCTTTCTTTCTTTCTTTTTTCTTTCTTTCATTCTTTCTCCCTCTCTTTCTTTCCTTCTTTCTTCTTCACTCTCTCTTTCTTTCTCTCTTTCATTCTCTCTTTCTCTCTTTCTTTCTCTCTCCCTTTCTTTCTTTCTTTCTTTCTTTCTTTCTTTCTTTCTTTCTTTCTTTCTTTCTTTCTTTCTTTCTTTCTTTCTTTCTTTCTTTCTTTCTTTCTTTCTTTCTTTCTTTCTTTCTCTCTCTTTCTTTCTCTCTCTTTCTTTCTCTCTCTTTCTCTCTCTTTCTTTCTCTCTTTCTTTTTTCTCTCTCTCTTTCTCTTTCTTTCTTTCTCTCTTTCTCTCTCTCTCTCTCTCTCTCTCTCTTCCTTCCTTCCTTCCTTTCTTTCTTCCGTCGACATGACGCTCTTCGCTCAGATCTCCTCACAGACCATTCGCACAAACGTCTTGGCTACTGCACGTTTTGAAGTTTCTGGGTTAAACTGATGGTATCAATTGGATCTCTTCAAATCAAACGCTTACTCTGCGTACTCATATACACCCACACATACGGGACATGTTCATCAAATGTCCCACAATAGAGGCCAATCTGAAAGGCCCTGCAGTCATTTCACCCTATTTTCATAACTCACAGAAAATTGGAAGAGAAAGACATCTTGTTCTCTGGTAAAGAAAAAAATAAAAATGCTCTTTTTGTTTTTTTGGCTTCGCTAACCGCCGTATCCCTACGCCGGCTGAAGTTTGACTATAACCGATCCTGATGTGTGGCAAGTTAATCTGAATCCCTCTCCGTACAAACTGCTGGTAGAACAACATCTTGTATTGTCACATGGCATCAGATCTGGGGGTTGGAGCTACTTTGATGTAATGGCTGCTTCAGTCATGGATTTCTAATCCCGTTTCCTATTTGACCCTTATTCTCAGCTGGCCTCAAGTCCTTTTCCCTGAACAGAACCGCTCCAAACCTCTCAATAGACTCACTTTTATTGGCCTGGAAGCTGTTTGGACCTGGGTTATTGAGTAGTGTTTGCAGGGTGGTGCTAACAGCTGGAGGGTGTGTGTGTGTGTGTGTGTGTGTGTGTGTGTGTGTGTGTGTGTGTGTGGGGGGGGGGGGGTTCATATTCAATATTGAATATGAATTGAATTTTTTTCTACAGGCCTTTTCACGGTCCTGGCTATTCATTTCTATTCTATTATTTTCTACTCTTCTATATTATTCTGTTACATTTTCCATTCTTTTCTTTCCTATTCTATAATTTTCTATTATTTTCTGGTCTGTTGTATTTTGTTCTATTACATTCTGTTCTTTTCTTTTCATTTCTTTTTTTCTTTTCTAGTCTATTCCGTTCTGTTCTATTGTACTGCATTCTATTCTATTATGGTTTGTTCTATTCATCCATGCTTCACTATTCTATTCTTTTTTCTTCTTTATTTTTTTCTATTCTATTCTGTTCTCTTCTTTTTTCTGTTCTTTTCTTTTCTATTTTGTTCTTTTCTATTCTATTATTTTCTCTTATTTTATTTTCTATTATATTCTATTGTATTCTATTATGTTCCTATTGTATTGCATTCTATTATATTCTGTTCTATTCATTTCTTTTTTCTATTCTTTTCTATACTATTCTATTATTTTGTTCTATTGTCTTCTATTCTTTTATGTTTTCTTCTATTTTCTTTTATTTTCTCTTCTCTTCTTTTCTTTTCTATTCTGTTCTATTCTTTTCTATCCTTTAATGACATGAATTGAAACCAAATGATCAAAAAGCAGTTTTTCTGACATTTTCAGTCTCTGAAGATAAAGTGTTTATTCCACATGTATTTTGGTTCATGACCATTTATTTAATAGCTTTATAAATGTTCCAGTAGAAATGGAAGCTGTAAAGTGAATTTATTTCACTGTACCGACACTGTTTGACTAAAAGGGAACAGGTCGAACCTCCGAAAAGAGACGTTTTATTGGGCTGGAAGCTATTTGTCATTGGATCATTGCGTATTATTTGCAGGTTGGCACTAACAGCTGGCATGCATGGCCTTTAAGGTGGACCACTTGGTGGGGTAGGTGGTGTGGGGGGGGGGGGGGGGGTTGCCGTGGACGCGGTTGGAGCTGCCGTGTGCTCCTGGTTTGAAAAAGGCCTGGAACGTGGCATTACGTCTCTGTTATCATGACTGTTTTAAACACGGCCTCTGAAATCACTTAGGCAGCAGCTGCTTATTATTACGGCAGAGTTTGTCTGTGTGATCTTATCTCATTCAAGAATTTTCTGTGGACTGCCTGGGTAAAGGAAAACAAGAGCTACACAAGCACAAGGATTCTACACTCAGTCACTGGCTCAGAGCTCAGTTGTAGTTTTCCTGAAGGAGTTAAGGAGGAGGAGAACTGAATGGACTGATGCAAAAACAGGAAAGTCTCACAATTACACAGTTAGTTTTAATGTAATAATTATCACAGCTGTGTGTCACAACCAGTAGAAGTTCAGTTTTCACAATCTGAAGCCACATGACTCAACTAGTGATGGAGTGATAAGGGTTTTTGGCGTGAGTAGGAAGTAACAAAGTGCAAGTACTTCATGACTGGGCTGTGGATTTAACTTTTCTGAAGTGATTTACTTCCATCTATTATAGTATTGTCCTCTGTCTGTGATGTTTTTTCTGGTGAAAGTCAGGAATTTTCCTCCGTTTAGTTCACTGATCATGGAGATAATCATAAAAGTTCAGATTAAAGTTGAGGGTTATTATATCAGAAACAGAGAAAATCGTGGCAGCATATACAAAGAAAAGAGGATCCAGAATAGAACCCTGAGGCACCCCACAGCCTTCAAATTCAACTGGTATTATATCAGAAACAGAGAAAAGAGGGGCAGCATATACAAAGAAAAGAGGATCCAGACAAGAACCCTGAGGCACCCCACAGCCTTCGAATTCATCTGTTATATCAGAAACAGAGAAAACTGAAAAAAGAAAATTTTTCATCTACATCTATCAATATCTGAACATAAACCCAATGTTTCCATTAGTGACCAACTACTATGGATTTTCTGGGGCTGATACCAATTGTTTCCCACGTAAAGACTTATTTGGAATTAACATGGCCATGTAAACACAAAGGAAATAGCTTTAATTCCAAATAACTCTATTTTCGAATAAATAATTATGAATGAAAAACCACCATGTAAACGTACGGATTATACATTTCTGTTTATTTCGAACTTCACTAAATATTGGTAAAGCTCTGTGCATGTATCCAATGGAAAAGCAACTCATCAAGAGATGCAGAATAAAGTAAGTAAAAGCCTTTTCACGTATGCAGTTTGCAACAAAAAAAAATCACTAAACACTAACCAAAAATACATGCAAAGAATAAACATTCATCAGTCAGGAACCTTGTGATATGCCAGAAAGAAACCAGTAAATGCCGAACACTATATCAGCAGCAAATAAAAGGCCATAATCATTAGTTTAAGGCTTCATCACCCTGGTTTGCGTGTACACAATGCCTTCTGGAACCTAGTATTTGCTTTGACTTATTGAGGAGCCGTGCCTCACATGATGAATTTTAGATTTAAGGCGTTCTGTTTGAGGGGGTTTCCCTCGGCTGCAGAGAAAATAACACCCTTTTCCAAGCCAAAAACAATGGGAACTATACTTTCCGAAACATAACGTAACCGGAAGCCCATTTACAGCTCCAGTCGAGCTGGATTCCAAAGAGGCCCTGGCCATGGGAGACTCAGCGCAAACTCGGACTCAGTACAAGTATTGTTGTGTTGTGTAGATTAGTGTCCGTATATGACATCCCTGGGACTTTGGGCAACTAACAGAGGAGCTGGTGGTGGTGGTGGGGGGGGGTTCTTATCAGTCGCCCAGAAGAGGCCTCACACCAGTGACTGCGGGTGTCTCTGCAGGGAAGATTTGTAGCAACACTTCCACAGAGCGCTGCTTTATGTACAGTCAGATGTGTGTGTGAATGCAGCGTGGACCAGAGTTGGGAAGTAAAGAAGTACTTATACTTCATTACTGTACTTAACTCGTTCACTGCCAGCCTCTTTTCAGGATGGAAACCCCCAGACTGCCATAGGTTTTACAGCATTTTCACTGATTTGTTTTTACAAGACTCCCAGAATACCAAGTTCTTAGACAATATAAATACGGCACACGTCAAAGTCATGAGTAGTCTCTTTTTTTATCTGGTAATGTTTTTTTTTTTGTTTTCAACCTTTTTGTTTCTCAAGTAATTGATAGTAGAACATAGGGTGGCTATTTATCTACCTACCTACCTACTTACCTACCTATGTTCTTAAAAGACGGTAAACTGACTCAACTGATCTCCTCTCTTTAAATCCCAACTCAAAGTACTACAGACTAACTCAATGACTTGTACTTGTTTTTCATAGTTCAACGTGTGCTGTAAATTATTGTATGTTGTAACTGTGTGTTGTATTTCATTCCTGCTTCTTGGCCAGGACTCCCTTGGAAAAGAGCTTCTTAATCTCAATGGGATCTTGTTCTCCTGGTTCACTAAAGGTTAAATAAATATTACTGCTGTCAAATGATTCAGATTTTTAATCATATCAATCACAGGGTTGGTTTAGAATAATTTTGATTAATGTTAATTAAATATTTTTAATCTATATTAATTATTAATTAAAGGAAGAAGTGAATATATCTGAACTTAATGTGTTTGTCCAAGCTAGGCAACGCATTAGCCTAAAACACATTATGTTAGTCGACTGTTCTATCTCAATGTTTTTGTTTTTTAATTGAAATTTTCCATAAAAATACCCAGAGAAAAACAAAAAATGTGGAGAAAAATATACACAACATACTAAAATCCACTGAAATTCACAAAAAGTGATGAAAAATCTAAAACATATTAATAAAATATGTAATACACAGAAAAAACTCCAAAAAAGTGTGACAAAATATCTAAAACACATGAAAAAATATGATTATACATATATATATATATATATATATATATATATATATATTATGCAGTTACATTTTAATCTGATTAATCCTGATGATGGATTAATCCGAGTTGATTTTGACAGCCCTGAAAAAAATGAAATAAAAACAGTCACAGGAACATTAGCTTCCTTTGTCATTGCTTAACACACGGCACATGCTAATGCTAACTAGCTTGTGTAAAGCAGGGTTACGATCATACGTTCAAGTGGTTGATGGGCTGTCTTCTACTGTCTTCACCCACTGGCTGAACACCAACAGGAAATACAACTTCACTGATGCATTTTTGATTTGGTAAGGTCTCACGGTCTTGCTGTTTTTTTTTTTTTTTTTTTCCATTTAAGCAGTTACGGGCAACAGGAGTGTTGTAACGCAAGCACTACTGAAGATGTGCCAAATAAAATATTACAGACAGTTGTTGGTAGTTCTTCTGGGTTCAACTGGACTGGATTAGCTCTTTTGAAATGTTTCATGTCTCATCCAAGAGACTTCGTCACTTCAAATGATTAGAACTGTAGATCGATCGATTGATTGATTGATATGAACTGGGGAAGTCTCTTGGATGAGAGAGAAAACGGTTTCAAAAGAGCTAATCCAGTCCAGTTGAACCGAGACGAATAACGACCAGATGAGAACCTACACAGACTTGACTGAAAACGGATTAGAAATGCCTTCCACTACTGCGCATGGGTGTCAAACATAAGGCCCGGGGGCCAAATCCGATCAATCTGGCCAGTAGGATGAATGACAATGAAGATATTAACAGTGTAAAATTATTTTAATTTGATCTTTTTGACATACAGAATAAGTAGATCTCAATAGGTAGGTTTCAGTCATGTGACTATGATGATGTCACAATTTCAGCTGGAGGGCAGGAAGTAACCATGGAGAATGTTGCCAAGGAGGAAACCATTTATTGTACACATTTAGATCCAGTGTCAAATCAGAGACACATACAGTTAGTTAAAAAATTGGATTGGATTTGACCCGTATCTTATGAAAATAATGACTTTTTGACAGAACTCAAAGATTTGCCAACATTCGAGGCTGTGCTCAACTTCTTGGACGCGCCGCAATGACTACAAGCTTTTTTTACACACAGAATAATTAGATCTAAATAGGTAGGCTTCAGTCACATGACTATGATGACGTCATGACTGCAGCTGAAGGGCAGGAAGTAATCATGTACTATGTCGCCATGGAGGGACCCACCAGAGAGAGTGCTTATTGTACAGATTTAGATCCAGTATGGAAACAGTTACATACAGTTAGTTAAAAAATTTATTGGACATGACCCGTAAAATGTATTAATGAATTTTGACAGAACCCAAAGATGGAAGCTGTTGATATTACTAACTACCTGGTCCTACAGACATCCTACCACACCAATAACAGATGAAAGCATATCAAAGTTTGGAGGCATTGAATTTTTTTGTCAGCAGGGGGGTCCACAACCTCAGTAAAAAAAGGCTCAGGGATAATTATCGGTTGGTCTTCGCTAGGGTGAGTGTTTTATTTGTAAAGATGCTACGTAAAAATGTATTGCATGTTTACATTAGTCGCTGCAGTAGCAACTAATGTAAACAAACATGCAACACATCTTGATGTGGCGAGGTAAGCCATATTTTAACAGTGGAAATGACCTAATGATATGTTCATAGGATAGGCACATCCACCAAAAAAATGAGCTTTCAAACATACCTCTGACAAAGTGGTCGTTGCAGACACACAAACACAGATTTAAAATCCACTTTTTACTGCGTTTTTCTGTGAGCCGTTTCCATTTCTCACCTTTATGAATGGAAATCGCTTTTCCTTCTCTCAGTTAGAGCAATTGGCGCAGCAGTAAACTACACAAAACATAGGCATTTTCCCAACGGAAAACTAATTCGTATTCACTTCCTGACCTCCATCTGACTTTATAGCATGTGACGTCACGTGAAACTAACCTATTACAAATATCGGTGGTCTGTACTGTAGCTGTCATCGGCTAAGGGTCATGTAAAAGAAGTAAAATAAAAAAAATTCAGTATCGGCCCTAAAAACCTCATATCTGTCGGTCCTATTCCACTGGCTCCATGACTGCACACACACACACACACACACACACACACACACACACACACACACACACACACACACACACACATACGCACACACAGTGTCCAGTGCCAGTGTGTGTGATGCAGGCTGTGTTTGCCAGTATCCTGGAAGTGCAGTTAAAAGCTCACAGCTCTGGGTGCCAGCGTAATGTGCCACTGGAGACTCTTCTGTCCAGGGTCATTTCTGCACTGTGCCAATATGATTTATTTTTTACTGCTTTTCTCATACGGAGGAAATCAGTTACCCAAGTCTTATTGTTGCATTTTTCACTGCTTTGTCAAATCAAATTAAGGCTTGGAAGTCAGAGGTAAATTGGCCGTTCCTTCTCAGAGATCATTTTAGTTTTAAGGTGCATCATGGGAATATGTTGAGTTTGACTTGGACGGGGGCCACCCATGATGGGCACCGGCCAAATAAATGGGTACCGGGGTGGTGTAAAGGAATTACCGTGGGTTTTGTAACCTTTATTTGGCATCGCTGGCGGTTCCGTCTCCATCTGAGTTTCCCTTCCATTCAAACTCTCCGGTTCTCGCTCTAGTTCTGTGTTTGTGGGTATTTCCATTGCACACTCTAACCAACAAAAAGACCAGTTGCTTTTGGCCTTTGAGCTTTGCCGAGGGACATTTAATCATCACAGCTTTACTAACCGCACCTTCGGATCTGCCAGACAATACAATGGACCCACCAAACCGAGCCCTGATCCCAGGACGTTACAACCAGACACTGCACTCAACTGTTTTATTTTTTTTTCTCCCTCAAAACACTTCATAATTTCACACACTCTTGTGTTTGTGGAATAACTGTCTGATCTTGACCACTGCCTGAAGCCTGAGCAGCTGTAAATAGCATCATTATCTGTGGTTTTACCAAATATTTTAGACGTATATTTTACTTACTTTTCAATTATTGTATTATCAGCCTTAGATTTTAGTAGATTTTAACATATTGATTCGTCCACTCGCCTGAAGGGGAGAGCAGTATTGTGTTTGAGTCGGTTTGTTTGTCTGTCTGTCTGTTTAGTTGGTTGGTTGGTTGGAAGCAGGTTTACATAAAAACTACTGGACCAATGTCCTTGAAATTTCCAAGAAAAGTGCAAAGTGGTCCAGAATTAAAATTTTAATGAATGTAAGTCAAGGGTCAAGGTCACTAAAAATGTATTTTCACAATAAGAGACGAGGCAAATTAGGTCAAAAATGTGGAAGGGGGCGGGGTTTGTTGTCCCTGGCAACACTTGTTATTTTTTGTTTGTTTGTTATTTTGTCAGTAAATTTATGCAAAAACTACTGGACAGGTTTTCAGGAAAGGTGTGAAGTGGTCCAGAATAGATCCCACTAAAGTTTGGTGAATGTAGGTCAAAGGTTACAATCACCAAAAGTCAGGAATTTCCTTTTCATTCCGTTCCTTTCAGGGCATCTCCTTATAGCTGCCAAAACTTCTGTCCATTGTATTAATTACTTCCCCAATATGACAGACAGACAGACAGACAGACAGACAGACAGACAGACAGACAGACAGACAGACAGACAGACAGACAGACAGACAGACAGACAGACAGACAGACAGACAGATAGATAGATAGATAGATAGATAGATGTTTATTTCAAACCTGTAACCACAGTTTACACTGAACAAATGACACCTGGACATCCAAAAAAGAACACATGGTTTGACAGGAGATTGAAGAAGCATTGATTTTAAATTCCACCTTTTCACACCACACAACCATCTGAAAAATCACACTACAGCAATACAAAACATGACAAAACATGACAAAACATGACAAAACAAAGCAATGATTAGAGGATAGTTTGTAAATGTAAATATTTTCCTAAATTAATGTTTTTTTTGCACTAAAACAAAGACAATTTTTAAAAATTAATAATAAGAGAATAAATATGGAGTCATACTTTGTAGAGTATGCTGTTATTTTACAGCATATCATATTAGTCTTTAACTAAAATAAGTTCCACAAATTTGACTGTGACATTTTTTGCGCTTGAACCTTGACATCAAAATTTAACTGATGATTATTTAACGAGTCTGTTTATTATTATTATTATTATTATTATTATTATTATTATTATTATTGTCATTATTATTAAGCTAGCACCACATGTCAATTCACAAACAGTTACTTATTTGTAGTTGTTGTTATTGCCTCACTTTCATACCTATACTTACTTTCGGTACCCAACCCTATTTGAGACCACTGGGTTAAGCTTCTTTTTTTTACATATTAGAATGTCTCGTGGATACATTTTCCGCAGGGTGAGGTGAAGACTCCCACCGCTGTCATCCTTTATCTGTCTGGGTGAGAAGGTGATTGACAGGAACACCTCCTCTGATTCACCCAGGTGCGTAGGTGCACCCATGTGGAAACAAACAGAGCTGGGAAGAGAACATGGCAGCTTCCAAACTCTGCCATGAACTCCTGCCATCTGCAGCTCCACATGACATGGCTGGGTGGCAGCGAGCAAAGCTTCCATGTCAGCCAAAGCCGGAGCCTAGAGAGTAGGTCAGAGCTGCTGGGCTCAGCTCTGGAGGCAAAGGATGGAAAAATAAAAGCTTGTTTTCCCCCCTCGCACTGCCAGGCCTTTTACGACATGGACACTCCTGCTGCGCAACGCTGAGGCTGCTTAGCCTTTTATTAGGGCTGCACGATATTAGGAAAAAAATCACATTGCGAATTTTTTTTTTATTATTTTTTTAACCCTGCGATATATATATATTGCGATATGACAAAATGCTGAGGAGTAAATAACACCTGTGTGGCGCCAACGCAAACAGTTGCACGAGATTAGCATAACATACAGTATATGTTACAGTGTCATTATTTTGTAGCCAAAATAATTAAGTACATGTAATAATTAAAAATAAGTAAATAAATAAATAAGAATAATAAATAAACTAATTAATTAATTAATTGAAAAAAATAAATGAATTAAATAAATAAAAATCAATTAAAAAAATGTAATTAATTAATTAAAAAAATTACTAATAAATAAAGAAAAGAAATTAATAAAAGAAAATAAGTTAATTTACTTAAAAAATGTTTACAAATGTATAAAAATTCAAAAAATAATAATTTCAGGACCTATGATGTGACGATTATAAACACATACTTTGCGATGTTGATGCTCTAACAATATATTGTGCAGCTCTACCTTTTACCAGCCTGATGGACTGTTCCTAGGATGTAAATGGCATTATTTTAATCACACCTACAGCATATATTCAGATCCCACATTAATGCACCTGCACTTGTCTCACATTAAAGGAAAGTGAATAAACTCCATTTTCTGAAAATATAAACCATTCTGAGGTGCAACAATAACACCACATACACAAAAGGAGGGTTTACACTAAAGACCAATAGAAGAAATGTTGTTTCTCTTCCTTTTGAAGCCGGTCATCTTGATCCAGACAAATGTGGTGTGGTTTCCATGGTAACAATCCAGTGAACAGAATTCGGTAATGTATTGAGGTCCAAAACACACATAGGAATGGGATTTTTGGACCAGAATACAAGTTTGGACTTAATTTTACAATAATTTTTAAAATTTTGTTTGGGAAATTGTTGGGATTTTTTTTTTTTTGCTAAAATGTGTATTTGAAACATTCAACAATTATTTTATTTTATTTCATTTTTTTTAACAAAAAATTCCAAAAGTAGTAATTTTGAAAAAAATTGTCAATTGTCCAAATTTCTCCTCTGTAAATCGTATAAACATAACCATAGTGAAATGCTCCAAAACTGACAAATAAAGTTCTAAAATTTCAACTTTAAAGTGTCAAGACACTGGTCTGTTGGTAAATGATTTTTTACTGTTGAAAAATTATTAAAATAATCAACAAAGTTGGTAGAGCGGGTCGTCCATTGACTGAAGGGTTGGTGGTTCGCGTCCCGGCTCTGGTCGTTGTTGGCTGATATGCCCTTGAGCAAGGCACTTTATCCATAATAAAACATATGGACTAAAGATAAATTGTTAAAATTGCCCTTATGTTCCTTATGAAATGTAACTTTTTTTGCATTTGTATAATTTCTAAAAGTGTTTTAATTCTTTAATGGGTTGTTTTGCACTAAAAAAATGACAACAATTTGAAGTTGTCATTATATATAGGTTATTCTGTTTAATTTTACTGGTCCGGCCAATTGGAGATCAAAGCAGGCTGAATGTGGCCCCTGAAGAAAATGAGTTTGAGACCCCTGCTCTAGAGTGTTACCTTTACAAAGAGTCCATTATTTTATCTGTACTCCAAACGGTTGAAGAACAGCTGGACTTTTTTTTTGATTGGGAGAGGGATTTTTTCAGGCATTTTAAGTTAAACCATCCCAGAATATTAAAGGGTTAATTTTCTGGAGGGGGCTGAAGCTGTGGTGTTGCACCGACAGTAAGTGTTCTGACAACCCACCTCGAGCTCCAATAACAGAAAAGACCAGAAATGATTTAACGCCCTTTCTTTACACAGGGAGTATTGGTGTAAATAAATGGAGTAATTCCATGTGGCGCTGTCAGCCTGTGGAGAAACAAGGTTAAGACTGAATGTGACATGAGGTTTTGAGTGTCCCTGATAAAATCGGTGGGTTCTGCATCCAGACCACAGTTGAGGGACCGGGTTCCTGCCAAGCGTGCGCCATTAGATCACTCATGATGTTCGGTGACTCATCCCTCAACTTCAAATGCACTTGACATGAAAACCACAGAAAATCAAAATAAAATGTGAGAGAAAAAAAGAAGAAGAAAAAAAACAATAAAAACTAGGGTTGTCAAAATGAATGCATAAACACAGATTAATCTATCATTATTATTAATCTGATAAAATAATTTAACAGAATTAAATGGTTCAGTTGAAACTGTCGATGGTGTTTGATTTTTTTTTGTTAAGTCTAGTTTTTTTGTGCGTTTTTCTGACGCATTTCTTTTGTTTCTTCGTCCATATTTGTGGGGAATTTGAGTACCAAAAAAAAGATAGCACCAATGGCCCTGTGCTCATCTGGACCCTCACAGCTTTGATGTCTTGCTATCAACCAAAGGGAGTCATTCAATAGATGATAAAATCAGAACTAAAATCAGTTGAGAATTGAGGGAGGAGAAATGATTTTAGTGAATTGTGAACGACAACGACGACGGATGGACGAAGTGCGATGGCAGTAGCTCAGCGCGACTTCATCCGGATGATCTAAAAACACAGACAGAACAGTCGACTGTTGACTTATTTTAAGTTTTCTTTTCACCGAAGCATTTCCATTTTAAAACATTACATTAACACAAAGCATATGTTAGTCAGGGATTCTGCTAACACTAGGCTAATGTGTCACCTAGCTTAAAAAAACTTGTTCAATATATATATATATATATATACACTTCTTTATTGAGTCTGTTTGATCATTAAAAATGACAAGCAACTAATATAGCTTAAAAATGAATATTTATTTAGGATTATTTAAAATTAAATCAAAGCAACCATGTGATTAATCTGATTTAAAATCTTAATAATTAGCTCGTCCAGACGAAGTCGCGATAAGCTATTGCTATCGTGCTTCATTCGTCGTCGTCATCCACAATTCACTAAAAATACTTCTCTTTCCTCGATTCTCTATGGATTTTATTTGTGATTGATTCATTAGATAGATATAAGCATTAGTAAACTATTTGTAAACAATCCAGTCCAATTCCAGTCTGTCACTAAAATCACTTCTCCTTCCTCAATTCTTATTGGATTTCCATTCTGCTTTTATTATCTATTGAATGACTCCCTTTTGTTGATAGCAAAACATCACAGGTGTGAGGTCCAGATGAGCACAGGTCCATTGATGCTATCTTTTTTCAGTCCTAACAACCTTATTTAAACCATTATTTGTTGGGGTTTTTTTTATATTTTAGTTAGTTCTCATTTTTTTTTAGGAATTTTAACATGTTTTGTATATTTTTCTCTGCAGTTTCTTCATGGATTTTTGGATTTTTGGCAGAAATTTAAGTAGAAAAAAAGTGCAGATATGCTCATTTCTGTGTTGAATCTATTTCTACATAAAAAATTAAACACAACTAATATAGATGAAAAATTTATATTTAATCATAATGAATCAAAATCAATCTGAAGCAACCTTGTGATTAATCTGATTACAAATCTCCATCGTTTTTCATCCTTAAAAAAAGAACATTTTAAAATCCCATAACTGAGGTATGACTGAGAACATCCTGTGAAATCATGCGCTGTTTCTTTCTGAAAGCTTTTCCTCCTTCGCAGCCAGAACCAGGAGAAAGATAATGATGATAATATGTTTAAGTCCCGGGAACACCAGGCCTTCAATGGGATCTGATGACCTCATTATTTCTCATTAGTCTCCCTGAGGCACCTAGATGAAGACTTTAAAGGTGGTCCAGAGGTTAATCCTGCAGGGAGAATGAACCCGCTCCCCTGTTCTGGAGCGGCTGGGATGGCGGCCCGACTGCCAACTTGGCCGAGCGACCGTCCAACGGTCGGTGTGGGAGGTTCTGCGCTGACACAGATAGCCTCGCACTGTCCCAGATAGCCTTTTCCTGATAGCCGGACAGATGGATAAATGTCTGTTGTAGTGATCCCTTCCTACCCAGACCAATCTCTGACGACCTTTGACCCCTAAGCTCGGCCTCCCTGCGTGTTAACTCCCACGGAGCCACAGTGATGCGCCGTCCACCTCATCCGTCTTACACTGTGACATTATTACTTATCTGCTATTTATAAAACACGACTTTTAGGGCTGCACCATTTATCCCAAAAATATCATTACAGCGCTCACTCGTTTATCACGGGGGTTGTGTTAAAAAAAAAAAAAAAACATTTGCGAAATTGGCAAAGTAATCAATTATTCTGTTTTAAAGCTATAAAACCCCTCACCACACACTTTATACACTTTGTTTTATGTTTTCAGGCTTTAATTAAAAAAAAAAAAAAGAAGATGAATGACAGATAATAAAGTTGAAATGAACACACTAGAAAAACTCACCAAAACAACAGAAACTCTGTCATTCACGCATTTGATGAATGAGATTTGAAGGCGCATGAAAAGCATCATGGGTTGCTCCCTACTAGCCAATGGGAGGCCAGTGGGGTGTTGGGAGATAACCAATGGGAGAGCAACTCTCTCAAATAAGATGCTACGTACAAGGGGGGTGAATGGGGCCTTCGTTTCGTAACTTGAATTGTCTGTCGTATTCAGAGACGAAAATTTTTCTTAAATGCGTTTTGTAACTTGGATTATTCATTAGTTGGGTCTTACATAAATTGAGGTATTACTGTATGTATGTATGTATATATATATATTATATTATATTATATTGATAGTTAGCAGAACTAAAAAAATGTAAGTCAATTATTTTAAATTGATGAACTTAAAAAAATAACATTTTCCAGAACTTAAAATTTATACTTAAATGAAAACATTACTTATTAAGTTAGTATTTTAAGGTTAGGTCAGTCCTACAGGGTTCAGTGTCTTTGCTCAAGGACACTTGGACATGTGGACAGACAGAGCCGGGATGCGAACCACCAACCCTTCTGTCATTGGACGACCCACTCTACCAACTGAACCACAGCCACCCCTGGTTAACATTACCATGTTTTTTTGGTGTGATAGATGGTTCAATAGATGGTTTGGTGGTTATTTGGAGTGCTTTGAAATTATATTTCATCATCTACTACATCAGTTAAGTTTATTTTTTTCAATCATCCTTATATGAACCAATAGAAACAACAGAACAATATCATTCTCAGCATTTAATGACTTAATTCCACTCAGTTGTACCTCATCTATGTTATTAAGTTATGTTCACTTATATCCACAATAGTTCCCCTTAATAAAAAATATTAGTTGGAAGAATAAAAAGAACGTGTTACAGAAACTGAGTATATTTGAGTTAGTAGTACTATTTCTGAAACTTTGAGTATATATATATATATATATATATATATATATATATATATATATATATATATATATATATATATATATATATATATATATATATATATATATATATATATATATACACACTGTGGGATAAGTAAAGGCTAATCTCATTTGAAATGGCTCAACACTCTCCCATCATATCGTATACTCTGTCAACATATGAAACAACATATGAAAAGTATCTCTTACCTTATTTAATTTAATTTCCCCATGTCATAATTTATTATTCTCCACCCATATTGCAAGTTTTGCCAATACCGTGCCGCCTTAATGACTTCCATGCACTGACAACCAACAGAAGAAAGTCTTTTAATAAAATAAAAGCAGATAAAAACCTCCTGTCAGATGCTACCGCTGCAGCGTTCTTCGCATCTTTGTTTCTCGTATTTACTGTCAGTATCTGAGGATTGCACAACAAAAACCAGTGGAGTGAGTACTGCCAGATGTTCGCCTTCCTCGTCTTGGTCTTTTATTTTTTTGTTTGGGAGCTAAAAGTCTCGCAGGTGATGACAGGCCTGGGAAGCGTGAAGGCTAAAACACAGCTTTGTGCTTTCCAATTAGCGCAGTGATTTATTAGCTCTGTTCCCTGTGTGGGACGCAGCAGATCAAACCCAAAGCTCATTCACTCTGACTCCCAAGAAAAGAGGAAGCAGCGACTAAAAAGATGAAAAAAATACATCCTTACCTTGTCTTCAACTCGCTCCATATCAAAGTCCAGGCTTTGTATGTGATTTAAGGACAGATTCAAGCACTTTCAAGGGTTATTTTCACCTTATTATTCAGGTAAAATATACTTTAGTCACTTTTTATCACATAGATGTACATGGTATTAAGCTAAAAATATATAAAAATGATGTTTAATAAAAGTAAAAAAAAGTGTAGAAATGAAAGGAAAACACAAAGTTTTATCCAAAATAAGGGAAGACACTTATTGTACTTTTTCAGACACACTCACACGTAGAGATAAAAATTAAGATAAGGAGTAAAAAAAAAAAAAGGACCTGGAGTTGAAACTGAGTTTGATTTTTCAAACTGTGAAAATGGCTTTGGATGGAGTGAAGATCAAAAATAAATAATTAAATCATATCACAGAGTTAGCACTGATGGCACTTTCAAATAGGCTCCTTAAATTAAAATTAAAGCACTTTTAAACACTTAAATTAAAATTGAAACACTTAAACTGACATTCAAGAACTTTCATTAAAATTCAAGCACCCACTGAGGATAAAATGGGTTCAGAAAATCAACAAATGAACCAAAATTTAAGCATTTTCAAAAACTTAAATGACAATTCAAGCACATAAACCTATATTCAAGCATTTTCAAACACTTTCCCTGAAATTTAAGTCTTGAAAAATCCAACAAAAAATCCAGGCGTTTTCCAGGGTTTCCAGGCCTGACTGTCCTACCTGTTTATGTCCATTTAAAACCACATCTGTGGCTTTTTTTGTCTTTTTAATTGCATTTTATTAATTAATTAATTTATTTATTTACTTGAATTTTTATTTAGTCTTTGGGGATAAAAGAAGATGTGTATTTTTTTATTACTATTTATTAATTCATTAATTTATTTGTTCATTTTAATTTTCTGTTTTTATTTAGTTTTTGGGAACACTTTGTTAACTTTTGTAGTAGTTGCTACTTTATTTTATTTTTTTTATTATTTAATTGTTATATATTTATCTTTTTTTGAGGGGGGGTGGATACTTTACCTATAAGTGATGATTACAAACTTGGTCCTTGTGAGACATGGAAACCTGTGTGAGTGCATATGTGTGTGTGTGTGTGTGTGTGTGTCCACAGTTTGTTTAGACTAGAAAGCGTGAGACCAGAGTGAGTGGGCAGAGGCCATACTTACGGGTTCAAAGTGAAGTGGGGAGGGACCCCCTGGTTTAGGAGGAATGTGACAGAGGAGGAGGCCTGATGGTTAAGGCTGGAGCTGCTGTAATTAAGGGGTGTGATTGTGAGAACCGTCCCTCCCCAGGCCCAGCCAGGAGGGTCACGCATCAAACAGCCGCCGTCCGCCTGCCTCGCACTCACACGTGGAAAATCACAGCCTCGTCCGTTAACACACGCCAACGCTAATGCGCCGGCGTGTCCCCAGAGGACGGAGAACACCCTACCTGCTACCTGTAGGCCCCACCCCTGTGCGCTGGTGGGTGGGGCCTGCGGCTTAGACACGGGGAAAAATGCCCCAACAATGGGAGCTTAAGACTCCGCCCCTTCCAGGAGCCTCATGGGGCCTGAGACGAGAAAGTTAACGAATGATATTCAGAAATAAAATGCTAACATCGTATCTGGTTTGTCATGTGACCTGGATCACACACATGTTGTACCTCATAATAAATGATAACTAGAAAAGCACTGTGAGAGCGCAAACCTTCGCCAAGGCAGACCACCCCCCTCCGAATGAAGAGAGGTCCGCCAAGGATGTTATGTTTGTCTGTCTGATATTTAGCAAAATAACTCAAAAAGTAATGGACGGATCTTGATGAAAATGTCATGACCTGTTGGGGGTGTCACAAGGAACAAATGGATAGATTTTGGTGGTGATCCAAAAGAGATCCTGGATTCTGGATCACTTTGAAATTTTACATGGAGAATAAATTTCAAAGTAATCCAGAATCCAGGATCTCTTCTGGATCACAAACAAAATATGATCATTTGTTCTTTCTGATACTCCCAACATTTTCATCAAGATCCGTCCATAACTTTTTGAGTCATCTTGCAAACAGACAAACAAACAAACATAAACTCCTTGGTGGAGGTAATCATTGATGTGCATTTCAACTGTTTCTGTTAACCAAAGGCTGACGTCACCACAGCTGAGCGGAGTGTGACGTCACTCCACCCATTGTAGTGTCTTACTAAGCCCTCATTAAACCTAACGTCACATTTGCTTCCCATCATAAACAGGTGGTCTGCCTATGCCACATCAAATATTTATTATTAACCGCTATCATATGTGAGTTTCAGAGCACTTGTCAAACAGAATCTGAATTTAGCTTGACTCGCTCCATTCACTCCCATTCAAATTTTTTGCGAGCTAAGCACCCATGGACCGAAATAGAAGGGCGTGACTGAGCCTCTCCATGTCCTTCATTAAGCAAAAACAAAAAAAGTGTGAAGAGATATTTGGACTAGAAAAGAGGAAAATACGCTTTGTAAGATTTGGATTTTTTTTACAGTATACATTGTGGTCCGTTGATGCTTGAAGCTGATTGGCTGGTGGGGTCACGCCGTTGCAGAGGAGTGTCATAAATTAAAGTGCTCCAGGAGGCTCCTTCTAATCATGTGGGGCTGAGCGTGGCCCGTTGGTGCGGTGGGTGTAATTTGGCAGCCGGTCTATTTGCAGAGTCAGAGGCTGATGACACATTGATGCGTGTGTTGTTCGCAGCAGCAGCAGCAGCAGCAGCAGCAGCAGCAGCAGCAGCAGCAGCATCAACAGCAGCAGCAACAGGGTGTGGCGTGGGACCAAACTGTACATGTGCCCGCTGTTGTGTTTACAGGCTAAATGTGACAGCGTTTGTTTGGCCAGGACACACCAAATAATGACACACACACACACACACACACACACACACACACACACACACAGTCTGAACTGTAATAACCCCTCTTCACCCATTCATTTCACAGCCCAAAGCTTTCACACCCATTCCACTGGTATTCATTCATTCATTCATTCACCCATCCACCCATTCAATCGCCCAATAACCAAAGGGTTGGCGGTTCAAATCCCACTCTGTCCTAGTCAGTCTGTCTGACCAACCTGGTCATTAACGAAGGCTAATTTAAAAAAAAAATAATAATAATTGTATTCAGAGAATGCCTAATCTTGCCCCTATTTTGTGCCAATCTCAGGTTTCTATGACAACCTGTTCTTGAATTAGAGCCAATAATATGATTTTGACTTTTCCGATAAATGCGACCTTGACTTTTGACTTTTTGCACTATTGATAATACGCATATATGTATATATGCGTGTAATATTATGGTAATATATCCAGTATTGATTAAGTTATAGCGTGATATGTCTATGCTTGACACACACACACACACACAGTGTTACAGAAGTTAATTTTGCGACATGTCACCTTTGACCTCCAGAGATCTCAAAAACTGTTGGTTGTATGTGGTAACTCTAATTGAGAGAATAGTGTAAATCTTCATTCCGCATAATTTGGTACCAATCTGAAAGTTCTATGACCCTCCGTTTCTGAGTTATAATCAATAATGTGATTTTGACCTTTTTGTTAATTGTGACCTTGACCTTTGACCTTTACCAAAATGGATCATTGCATCTGATGCATATTAGCTATATGTATATACCCATGTAATTTCAATCTTGATATGTCAAGTATGTATTGAGTTATAGCATGATATGTCTCTGCAGACACACACACACACACACACACACACAAGTTAATAATTACAGTTACAATAATCTCACCAAACCAATGTTGGGCAAGATCATATATGGGTGACGTGTATCGGTCATCAGGAAAGGATTTTTTTTCTTAATAAATAACGATATCAGCTCCAGATATTGGCCTAGAAATATTGGTGGCTAGCATTGGTCACCAGCTAAGGCTAATGTAAAAAAAAACAAACGGTGCCACTCACTGGTGTATGAATGTTCCGTGGTGGTTGGAGGGATCGTAGGTATGAATTGGCTGCCACGCTTCTGTCAGTCTGCCCCAGGGCAACTGTGGCTACAAATGTAGTTTACCACCACTAGAGGGAGAATGTGAGAGCGAATGAATAATAATAGTAATGATTTGGATTTATATAGCGCTTTTTTGGCCACTCAAAGCACTTCATGTTAGTGACCCATTATTCATTCACTTTCACATGCGCCCTCTGGTGGTGGTAAACTACATATGTATCCACAGTCCCCCTGGGGCAGACTGACAGAAGTGGGGCAGCCATTTTGCACCTACGGCCCCTCTGACCACCACCAAACATTCATACACTGGAGGTATGGAGGGTTCAGTGTCTTGCCCAAGGACACAACAGACTGACAAGGACAGAGTGGGATTTGAACCACCAAACCTTGAGCTACTGAATGACACGCTCTACAGTACCAAATGAATAATGGATTAATAATGTGAAGCACTTTGTGTGCCTTGAAAAGCGCTATATAAATGGAATCCATTATCAGATAAATGGACATAAACAGTTCAGATCAGTGGAACAGCTGTTCTGCTGTTCTTTAAGGGTTTATAAAACCCTGGGTTCCTAATAATTTACAATCGTAGAAACAGGCTCATGTTGGACGGGTGATAACACGGCTCATGAACAGTAACGTTCAGAACCCTGATGGGGACATGTTCTTCCTGTTGCGCTTCTACATTAGTTGAAAACACATGCTGGTGTGTGTGTTTGTGTTCAGACCGGTGGATGTCCGTGTAATCTGCGGAAAGAGGTCGTCATGACAAACTTCCTCACTTGTCTCATTTTCGGCCCGAGAAAACACGAACGACATGGACTTAAAAACTGTGTCAGGTAAAAACAAGTTTTTTGAAATCCACTTGAGCCCCAGAAAGAGCCGGCGCTGGCAGCTCTGGTTCCTTTTTTGTGGCAGAGACAGTATAATCCTTTCAAGAACCCCCTCTCCACAAACCTCTTAGCTTTCGATCAACTCCAGATGAGACGTTTGCTCAAACCCTGGTGACTCTTGTCTTTTTCTCTCTCTCTCTCTCTCCCTCCAGGGTGCAGGATAGAGAACTGCGAGTCCTGCTTCAGTAAAGACTTCTGCACCAAGTGTAAATCTGGGTTTTACCTACACAAAGGGCGCTGCTTCGAGAAGTGCCCAGAGGGTTTCGCCCCACTGGAGGACACCATGGAGTGTGGAGGTACGGAGGTTTGAAGACAGGGAGGTGCAACGGGTGGGACGGGACCCAAAAGTGGGCCGCAATCACTTTTCAGGGGGTCACAGGCAACACAAAATACGGCAACACACACAAACACACACACACAGATACTGGTTTCCATGTCTCAAGGGGACCAAGTTTCTAATCATAACTTGCAGGTAAAGTAGCCATTTGGTAGTGACAGTAAAGTCTTCGTCTACTTCTACTCTTTCTTCTTCTTCTTTTATAATAATAAAAAGCAGAAAAAAATATTTTTAAAATATAAATAAAACAAACTAATAAAAAAAAATCAAGTAAACATATTTTCAAAAACGTTGAAAAATACATGTTTGGCTTTGCACCTGTTTCCCTCATGCTTTATGGGGACTTGCAACAAAAACTAATGTACTTATAGAGCCACATCATTTGAACACATTTGCATATTTCACACAGGTTTATATTTGACGAGTGGAGACCTATATTTATATTTAACCCTTATGGGTACCTGAATTTTTGTCCCCATGTAAACAGATCAATGTCCCCTTAAAGATAAGAGTATAAGCACACACACACACACACACACACATCTATATATACTGGATTCCATGTCTCATGAGGACCAAGTTTGTAATCATCAGTTGTGGGTAAAGTAGTTAGCGTAAACATCTTTTTTTCCCAAAAAATAAATGTAAAAAAAATATTTTAAAGATACCATTTTTAAAAATGTATATATAAGCTAACAAATAAAATAATTAATAAATGTTTATATTCACACATATTTATATTTTACTAGTGAAGACATGTGTTTATATCTAATCCTCATGGGGAACTCAATTTTGGTCCCTATGGTGTCAGAGGTCCCTATGGTGTGACTATGTTTACATACCAATGTCCCCATAAAGACAGGAATACAACACACACACACACACACACAGAGGTTACCGAGTCCTATTAAAGGCCCTTCACCCCATCTTAAATCCTGACCCTGGGTTGTAGGGGGTCGTGGGGCGGGGGGGGGGCTTGTAAAGTTTCCTCTGCTTTGACTGCTCGTCCCTTGTGCTGGTGTCTTTGCAGAAGGCTGTGAGGTGGGCCAGTGGAGCGAATGGGGCGCCTGCACCAGAAGAAACAAAACCTGCGGCTATAAGTGGGGTTTGGAGACCCGGACGCGGCACATTGTAAAGAAACCACCCAAGGACACGATACCCTGTCCCACCATCGCTGAGTCCAGGATGTGCAAAATGGCCATGAGGCACTGCAGGAGAGGTAAAGATCGTTCCTCTTTGTTTTCAGCACTTATATCAGATATTTTACATAGATATTAGATTCTGATAAAAATCCAATACACGTTTTTTTTGTCCAACTTCCGATATGGGATCGGGACAACCCTTGTTATGTTTTGTTGGATCTTTTCCTAGTGTTTGTCAGGTTCCCAAGTTAAAATCAGATGAGAACATGTTGAGTTTATTTGCCTCCTACATCGTAAGATCTGCCATGCGACTATTACGCACATGTACATCACAGTGATGACGTTCATATAATGCAGCTCCAGCACAAACGCAGAGAAAAGTGTGTTTTCAGAAGTACCTGAGTCTGTGTAACCATACGCTGAAGTGACTCTCAAAGCTGATAGTATTTAAAAAGTGCTACGTATTAAATGAAATGGACGGCGGCGACTAAAGCAGGTTCATTGTCATTGTCTTGGGTTTATTTGGTTGTTTGTCTTATTTTATATGAGACTATAATGTGAAGTGTACTCATGCTTTATATTATTAACATTGAATTGCAATAATAAAAGAAAAGAAAAACACTACTACTGCTAGAGCATTATCACAACAAATTAGTAACAAATCCATCCAGCTGTTCAAACATGAAAGACCATACATGGCAAACCATTACATGCCCGGTGCTCCATGTTTCAGAGATATAATTAGGGTCATCCTATATTCGATTCTATTCTGTTATATTTACTGACATGGGACTCACTTCTCTGGTAATTACGACTTCACCTCATGTCACCCCATAAAACTAGTCCCATCCTAACATACTTCAGACCTACTGTCAGCCTCCACTTCATCCATTTCCACTGTAATGTTTCCTCCACCTCTGCGAACACTAAACCAAACAGTTCCTTCGCCCACAGGGGAACTCTTTCCACCTGTCTCATGTAACCTCGTACCTTGCACTCAGCTTTTTTTTTTTTTTTTTTTTTCATCAGCACTAGTGTTTTTTGAGGTACACGCCGGTGTTTCCGTGCTTGAAATATCAGTATTTTTCCATGGCGGTCTTGTTCGAGCCAGCTCTTTTTCTGAGGTCTATTTTTCCCCCCTCACTCCCATCTCCCTTCCTGTCCTCAGTGGAATTCTTCAAAGTACGTTCTGCAGGTTTCCTCAATGGACGTCTCTGTTTCCTCCCGTCAGGTTGAGAGATATTTGCGGTGTACGCAGCATGTATGTCAGGACATTAACCCTTTAACTTCTAAGACTTTAGCACTTCCACAGTAAAAACAAAAAACAAAAAAACAACAATTTTTTGGGGGCTTTTTCCCCAGAAATAGTTTTTCCTGATGGATCCATGCACACCTATTTCACTCAGTTGTCAGTCTCGCAGTTCTACACCCATTCAACAAATAACATTTCAAAGAAGTCACTCTATAGCGCCCCCTACATATTTATACAAAAGTGTGCGTTTCTGGCAGAATATTGTATCCTGTTCACGGTACGACATCGTCTCGCTGTCAGCTGTCGTTGGCGGTTATGTCGGGAAGGGACGGCGAAGGCCTTTGACACAGCCTGCAGTTTTAATATTGATATTGATATTGATATTAATATTGATATATTAACTGTGTTTTATTGAGGTTTTAACTGTGTTTCTGTGCTGAATTCTTGTAAATAATTTTCCATAATAGCGATAGTGTTGTTTTAGTGTGTTCTTGTCAAGTTTTGTTGATAGATTTTTTTAATAGTTTATGTGCATTGTAATGGTTTATACAGTTGATTGATGAATGTCTATAAATAATTAAAAATAAGAATCTGCAACATGGACGTAGAGTCGTCTAAACAAACAAAACACTTTGCGTACATGTTAAATAGTTGAAAATATATTTCTATAAACTCATTTCATTATCAACATTTACAGTTGTTTTTCTTCGTAAATATGATAAAAATTCAAGTCTGTTTTATATTTTTTTTCATGACACACTCTTTTAAAAATTTATTACGTACAATAATGATAATTCATTTGCATATATAGAATTAATTTTTTTCAAAAGTTAAAAAAATTATTGTCATTGCACAAACGACATAAAGAATTGTGATTGTGCGGTTATAATGGTTAGTCATTAAAGGGTTAAGTAAAGCATTATTTTTTTTCCCAGACAGTCCAAACACACCATTTAGGGGTGAGGGTCTCAGTTCACAGAGCTTTTAAAATAAATGTCTTTTCCCTTAATGTACTTTTACGTCTCTCATAAACTTTGGATTAGTACAGACTGAATGTAAATATTTAATTTGCCAAATAAGGAAGCAATTACAGTGGCAGATATCATTCAGCCTGTCAAAAAAAAAAAAAACATTGTTGAACAGAAAGGCCTGGAGGGGCTGAATTGGAGGATCATTGAGTGAAGTGGTGAAAGAGTAAATAAACTTGAAATAAACTCTGATAGTTTCTCATATTTCAGCACTAGTGCCGTCTGGGGTGGAAACTGTGATTCCATGGCACATTTAGTTCCTCGATGCCTGTCTTTTTGTCAGGGAAACACCCCCCACTACAGAAAACACACACACACACACACACACTGTTGAATTTTATGACCTTCTTTAATTAAAATTTGGCATTGTTGTTGCGCCTGGTTACTGTCGTCAGTTATCTGGAGCTTGAAGTCACTGATGGGAAGTTGTTGTGAAGTGTAAATTGAGCGCATAGTTGAGCCGTCCTGTAGAAACCAACAGCAGACCCTCACCCCCCCACCCCCCTCCACCCACATACACCGCCCCATGTGTTTCTGACTGAAAGCTACTGTTCCCTGGTGATGCTCCTCCACTTAAAGGAGTCATTCCATGGTTATTTCATTAATATTACTGTGTTCTCCATTGTTATTGAATACATTGTGTGTTGGTTCTATTTAAAAAAAAAACCTACAGAGTGTTTTGTTTCCAGCTGTTTTTTTCTTGACTTGTGGTTAAACAACAGAGTTTACGGGTACTTCCTCATACATGTCCATGACGCGGTGATGAGGCGTCTCTGATTTGCTCAGAATGCGTGATTGCTCTGTTTTCTATTGGTTTTTTTTTTATTGTAGTTAGACTCTTTTATTTTTCTCATTTTATTTCATGTAAAGCGTCTTTGAGTGCCATGGAAAGGGCTATACAAATAAAATTTATTATTATTATTGTTATTATTATTATAATACAATAGATACTTTTTGTATGTTGTATATTTGCTACAGTAGGCATTAAGGGGTTAAGTCCTCAGGTCGATTACTGCCAATAGCTTGTCTTAGATGTCCATGTAAACATAATGACTGATCCAACATGTTTTTTTTCCACACTGACACATAGTCTCTTCCAAGTTCAAGTTTACTTTATTTATGCCTGCGGTCTAGAATTTTTAAAATTTTTTTAATTTTTTTTTTGCAGACAGACTAATTGCATTTGGCGCGACGACAAACCACACATTGAACCTTTTCGGCAGGTACTTGATCAAATGTGAAGACGAAAAGTACTCAGTGTTCCATCATTCATCAGTATAGCAGCACAAATAAGTACAAGGATTAAAAAAATACAAAACATCATAAAATCGAATAATAAAAATTTAATTTTTTTGCTTGGAACTCCAACAGACCCTAACAATTAAACCTGAAAGAAACCATCGCATCCACTTCCTGTTTAATAACATAAATGAATAAATGATGAGATAAAAATAATTGCAGGACCTGCAATAGTGATCTTTTTAATGTGTAATAGTGATCTTTTATGGGTAATAGTGATCTTTTTAATGTATAATAGTGATCTTTTATGGGTAATAGTGATCTTTTTAATATATAATAGTGATCTTTTATGGGTAATAGTGATCTTTTTAATATATAATAGTGATCTTTTATGGGTAATAGTGATCTTTTTAATATATAATAGTGATCTTTTATGGGTAATAGTGATCTTTTTAATGTATAATAGTGATCTTTTATGGGTAATAGTGATCTTTTTAATGTATAATAGTGATCTTTTATGGGTAATAGTGATCTTTTTAATATATAATAGTGATCTTTTATGGGTAATAGTGATCTTTTTAATGTATAATAGTGATCTTTTATGGGTAATAGTGATCTTTTTAATATATAATAGTGATCTTTTATGGGTAATAGTGATCTTTTTAATATATAATAGTGATCTTTTATGGGTAATAGTGATCTTTTTAATGTGTAATAGTGATCTTTTGTGGGTAATAGTGATTTTTTTAATGTATAATAGTGATCTTTTATGGGTAATAGTGATCTTTTTAATATATAATAGTGATCTTTTATGGGTAATAGTGATCTTTTTAATGTATAATAGTGATCTTTTATGGGTAATAGTGATCTTTTTAATATATAATAGTGATCTTTTATGGGTAATAGTGATCTTTTTAATGTATAATAGTGATCTTTTATGGGTAATAGTGATCTTTTTAATATATAATAGTGATCTTTTATGGGTAATAGTGATCTTTTTAATATATAATAGTGATCTTTTATGGGTAATAGTGATCTTTTTAATGTGTAATAGTGATCTTTTATGGGTAATAGTGATCTTTTTAATGTATAATAGTGATCTTTTATGGGTAATAGGGATCTTTTTAATATATAATAGTGATCTTTTATGGGTAATAGTGATCTTTTTAATGTATAATAGTGATCTTTTATGGGTAATAGGGATCTTTTTAATATATAATAGTGATCTTTTATGGGTAATAGTGATCTTTTTAATGTATAATAGTGATCTTTTATGGGTAATAGGGATCTTTTTAATATATAATAGTGATCTTTTATGGGTAATAGTGATCTTTTTAATGTGTAATAGTGATCTTTTTTGGGTAATAGTGATCTTTTTGTGTTTGTGTTTTTTTCTGCTGCTGTAACAAAAGCCGTTTCCTTGAAAAAGGATTTAAAAAGTATCTATGAAGGTATTGATATACTGTCAATGCTCAAACACTATATTGTGCAGCTTTAATCATTATTCTTATTCTTATTATTACTCATATATAAAAACTCTCATGTAAACACGTCTAATGTGGCTGGACTTGTATCCTTTGGGGGTGGGGGGTTTGGTCCGCGGGCCGTATGTTTGCCCCCCCCCACCCCACCCCCCGTCTCCATCCTCCGCTGTGTTAAAAGTGTCTGTGTGTGTCTCAGGGCTCATGAAGAACTCTGGTGGCCCGTTTAACAAAGGTAAATGTCCGACTCAGGCATGTGTTGTTAATTCTCTTCCTTTTTAAACCGCGGGTGAAAAATCCACACTTGGCAAAAGCCGGTGAAACGCAACACTCTTTAGTTCAAATAAATAGAATGTAAAATTCTGAGCTGCCGGAGTGAAACAGGATGAAAAAGCCAAAAAAGGAAAGGGAAATACTTCAGAGACCCAACACATGTCATATGGAAGCTCAACAGACTGACATCGTAAAATAATCACTTCCTCTGAGTGATAATAAAGCGCAGTTCAATAGGAGCAGAGGCCAGGAAGTGGGCGAACGCCTGTGGAAAACGACCCACAGGTTCAGCTGAGGAACTCAGGACGCACGGGTTCAGGAGGAAATCACTGCGCGACTGTTAATGAAAATGAAATTTCAAGGATTTTGAAGCTATAGGCCCTCAGTGGCTTTAAAATGATAGTTTATGCACTGCAGTTTGGTGAGTTTAAAGGTGTCATTCCTTTTACACGCTCCTTTTGGAACTTTTGGGTCACACCGAGTTAGCAACACATGCTACATTTTGAAAGCGCTGTGTCCCCTCCACTGGCTGGATTTGTCTGCATTTACAAAAATACCCGGGTGTGTTTAAACAGACCCTGAGTCATACTGAAGACTTTATATCAAACCATTTTTAAGTTACAGCCTTTTTGTAATTTTGATATCAAATGTGTACACTGAAAAAAGTAAAAGATTGAATTAACTTTAAAAAATCTTCAATAGGTCACACATAAAAACATCTAGTTGAGTGAATAAAATAAAATAAAATTAAAATAACCCTAACCCTATACAATTTAATTTGATTCACTCAACTAGATTTTTTTATGTGTGACCATGAAAAGTCCAAATTATGAGATAAAAATGACTTTTTAAAAGATTTTTAAAAATATTTAAAGTATTATTTTTATTTCAGTAAAGGAGTTGAATCAGTACGTCTACTTTTACTTTTCATTTTTTCACACCAGCAGCTACGCATTGAATCAACTTAAAAATTCTTCTTCAATTGTGACTTTTTATCTCATAATTTGGACTTTTTATCTCATGATTTTGTCTTTTTTCTCATAATTGTGACTTTTTATCTCATAATTGGGACTTTTTATCTCATAATTTGGACTTTTTTTCTCATAATTTGGACTTTTTTTCTCATAATTTGGACTTTTTTTCTCACAATTTGGACTTTTTATCTCATGCTTTTGTCTTTTTTCTCATAATTTTGACTTTTTATCTCATAATTGGGACTTTTTATCTCATAATTTGGACTTTTTATCTTATGATTTTGACTTTTTATCTCATTATTTAGACTTTTTACCTCATGATTTTGTCTTTTTTCTCATAATTGTAACTTTTTATCTCATTATTTAGACTTTTTAACTCATGATTTTGTCTTTTTTCTCATAATTGTGACTTTTTATCTCATTATTTAGACTTTTTACCTCATGATTTTGACTTTTTTCTCATAATTTTGACTTTTTATCTCATAATTGGGACTTTTTATCTCATAATTTGGACTTTTTATCTTATGATTTTGACTTTTTATCTCATTATTTAGACTTTTTACCTCATGATTTTGACTTTTTTCTCATAATTTTGACTTTTTATCTTATGATTTTGACTTTTTATCTTATGATTTTGACTTTTTATCTCATTATTTAGACTTTTTACCTCATGATTTTGACTTTTTTCTCATAATTTTGACTTTTTATCTTATAATTTTGACTTTTTATCTCATGCTTTTGTCTTTTTTCTCATAATTGTGACTTTTTATCTCATAATTTGGACTTTTTATCTCATTGTTTAGACTTTTTATGGTCACACAAAAAAAATCTAGTTGAATGAACCAAATTAAATTGCAGAGGGTTAGGGTTATTTTAATTCAATTTAATTTGACTTACTCAACTAGATGTTTTTATGTGTGACCTATTGAAGAAGAATTTTGAAGTTGATTCAGTGTTTGACTTTTTTCAGTGTAGACTTCATTTTCTTGGGGCCTTAAGGGTTAAATATAGGAAAACACCTGCTCTTTATGTGAAATATTTGTAATTGATGCCGATAAACCACACGAGAAACCTTTAACGTCGGGGGAAAAAGCATTTGAAAATCCATGAAAATAATGCTTGGGCTTAAAGTCGCCGTCATCTGGTTCTGATGGTTCGGATGTTCAGATAGAATTCTACACGTAATGATCAGTTGAAACTTAAGCCCTTCTGAAATGAACATTTGCGACATTAGCTGCCGTCGGGCCGACACCGGACACCGATGTTTAGCATAAGGACAGGGTTGTTTAACGGCAGAACATAAAGATGCTGTGGATTAAATGTAGACAGGAAATAAGAGGAAGCAGCATGTAGGTATAGACGCTATTTCTGGCCACACTTATCTGATCACACTGGCTTGCATTTCTACAGATCCACGTCATTGTCGGATCCCTGTGTCCCGGCTTAACCGAAGCACAAGGACACAAATGATTTTCTTCTGTCTGCGTGTTAATAATCCTTCAGCCAAACCAACAGGAGCAGACCAAGCAAAAGCCCAGTTTGTTTCCAGAGCAGAGGCTTTTTCACAGCAAAAAAAAAAAAAGAGACACTGGGGTAAATGATCCAGTAATTCTCTGCTTTTTATGCACACTTTGCACTTTGTGTTAAAAAACAACAATTTGCGATTAGGTTTTCAGACTATAACTCAATCCACTCAATTTCAACAACAACTGATAAATCCAAAGCATATTCAAAAAGTCTTTTAAAATACACAAAACAAACCACCCAAAAATGTGATAAAATATCCAGAACATATGTGAAAATATGAACATATGTATGCAATTAACAAAACACTCTGATTCTGCTAAATCAAACTTTAAAAGAGTCCAAATTCTGAGATAAAAAGCCAAAGTTATGCGTTAAAAAGTAAAAAATATGCAATAAAGAACCAAAATTATGCAACAAAAAGTCAAAATTAGATGATAAAAAGGCCAAATTATGAGATGCAAAGTCAAAATTCCCAGTATAGTATATATATATATATATATATATATATATATATATATATATATATATATATATATATATATATATATATGTATATATATATATATACACGTATATATATATATATATATATATATATATATATATATATATATATATATATATATATGTATATATATATATATATACACGTATATATATACATATATATATGTATATATATATGTATATATGTATATATATATATACACGTATATATATACGTCTGGTTCATTTTAATGGTTTAATGTTCAGTCACATTTATCCACTGAGAACAATAAATTACATCTAAATTTTATTTTACTTTTAACATATGTTTCATCCAAAATGTGGATACTTTTATCATTTTTAAAGGGTTTTAGGGGTAGTATTTGGGGCTTTGGAACCAATCAGGACTTTTACATGACAAATGTGACTCTATTTACAAAAAATTCACGGTACGAAACTACTTCTGGAACGAATTAATTTCATAAGTTGAGGTACCACTGTATGTGCAGTATATATACATATGAAAACATATATTTTACACTGGAAAAACATGCTATATAAAGGCGATGGGACCACTGTGGACTGGATCATGAAGGGTTAATCCAGAAACTCCTGAACACAAAGAGCATCCAGTGAATGTCCAGACTGTTCTTGGTCCTCTACATACACGTATACACATATGTGCTGCCATGGAAACGGGAGGATGAACCTATAAATCAGACACAACGACTCCAAATAAACCATGAGCTGATGATGTAACTGGACTGGAAAGTGAAGTGCGATGTGAGCGCAGACCAGCAGGGGGGCGGGGACAATTACCGCCGGGCACGGTCCAAGCCGACCATGGCGAGTACGAGTCCGCCCTGAGCGCCTGTTGAACACTTTGGCAGCCACATTAAACCGCCTGCTCCCTTATTTATTTGGGCGAAACGCTCCAGTTGCTATAATCACATTAGCTCTGAAAACATTAAGTCACTGGGAAACTGTTCTCGTAATATTGATTAAAATCTTTGACATTTTTTACCATTTCAAGCATCAAATGTTCATGTTCGACTGAAACTGTGCAATGTTTTGAAGGAATGAAGCGGTTTAACCCATAAAGAGCCAAACGTCCACCACTGACCTACTGATCTAAACTGTAGTTGATCTACTAATCCTGTCAATATGTGGAAATAATGGGTGTAAAAGGTAGTTTTATTTTAATTATTCACAGGATAATGTCGACAAAAATAAGCAAAAATACAAAAAAGCAAAATAAAAGTGGCATAAAAGTGAAGAGAAAATGAGAAAAATACTTAAAAAATGAGGATGAATTCATCATTTCATAACAGATAGAACCCTGTATTTAACCTGCAAAACCAAAACCATCTTCCAAACAACCATCTTTTAACTGTTGATCCACTAATTCTGTCAAAACAGAGAAGTTATTTGTAAAATGCAGTTTTATCTCGATTATTCACAAAATCTTATGAAATTAGAAAAAATGAGGAAAATTAGCAAAATACTTGAAAAGTGGGAATGAATTCATCATTTGATCACATCCAGAATCCTGTATTTAGTCTGAAAACTTCCAAAAAACCAACAAGTTCAACTGATCTAAACTGTTTAATATCTGTTGATCCATTAATCCTACCAATACATAGAAATAACTACTGTAGAATGGAGTTTTATCTCCATTATTCACAGAATAAAATAAGCAAAAGTGTGCAAAATGAGGATGAAATTAGCTAAATGCTTCATAGACAAGGAAAAATGTACCAAAAAGTCTTGAAATATGCCATAAAAGTGAATAAATACATCTAAACCAGGGAGAAAATTAACAAAATACTTGAAAATTGAGGATGAATTCATCATTTCATAACATCCAGAACTCTGTATTTAGTCTGAAAACCCTCAAAAACCAAAACCATCTACTAATCTAAACTGTTTAATACATGCTGACCCATTAATCCTGTCAATACATGGAAATAATAAAATACAGTTATTCATCTTTTCATTGTCATCAGATACGATCCATTTAATAATGGACCATTTGCACAAAAACTGTCAAATAAAGTGGATAAAATGACAGTAAATGGGGACAAATCACTTAATAAATGTCAAATAGAGGAAAAAAAAACATCTTTGGGAGCTGCTATAAAAGGAGCTCTGGGTCTTTAAGGGTTAATGTTACTGTCAAACATTTGTACCTGATATGATAAAGTGTTTTTTTATTTTCTGCATCCCTGGAGAGATGCTATAAACAATAAAAGGACTTTATTAATCGCAGATCTGGCTTTATCAGTATCGACGGACCCCCCCCTGACCCCTCCACCCCCAACCAGGCATCGAAGCGCTTTATTGATGCCATTAAGGAAGTCCCTCTGGACATTTCCCAGCATTCCCTGTCATCAGATTCACTGGTTTATAAACAGACATGTGTGCTAACTGTCGTTCCTATGGCTTTATTTACACCAGGGTTTTGTTTGTTTGTTTCTACTGATTAATACCAACTCATCCACTAATACAGTATGATCAATACATGTCAATAAATGGTGTAAAATACAGTTTATTCATGATTTCATGGTCATCAGATATGACCCATTTGGGAGACTTTTTATCTCATAATTTTGACTTTTTATCTCATAATTTTTACTTTTTATCTCATAATTTTTACTTTCTATCTCATAAATGTAACTTTTTATCTCTTAAGTTTGTCTTTCTACCTCATAATTTTGACTTCACTTAATGCGCCTTATCGTCCAGTGCACCTTATAGTGTTGAAAATATGGTAATTGTCTTGAAAAACTGTATTAATTTCTTGTTTTCCTTATGCTTCCTAATGCTCCATACCCTAGCTAATGTGGATCTGTGGCTATTTTTAGCTCAAATCTTCAACCCCATAACCAAAGACCACTGTTATGGGGTTGAGTCTTTGTTACGGGGTTGAAGGTTGGACTGTTCTTATGCCAGCCTCTTATGTCTTAACCACCCTGTAACAATGAAGATAAAACCTTTTATAGAACAGTGCATTTATATGTATTTTTTACTGTTTAAAAATGTCAGAAGGGACTGTTACAACCCTATAACGTAATAATTGGCGCCCATTTTTAACGTAATTAAGCCAATAATCTTTTGCCACTGGTTCCCGGTACTCTCTATATTATCAAATCTGGCCCCCTCTAAACAAAACAAAACAAAAAGTTTGGGCACCCCTGGGTTAAATCAACCCATCTGTGCGTTTCGTGTTTTTTCTCCATCGCCCACGCCCTTTTTTTTTTTTTTTTTTTTTTTTATCGTAATCTTTCAACAACAGCTGCTTCTGTCACTGACATCAGATGGTGTGTAAACAACTTCAAATGTTAAGTCTGTTGAATTTCCCGCTTCGTAATCCGCAGATTTGGGATTTAAGGAGTAAAGTCCAACACAAACACACGCCACATCGGCTCGGGCTAATTCCAACCACTTACACAAATCCCATCGCACTTTCTCTGACGAGCGCTGGAGTCGTTTGTTTGTCCGTCTCCTGGGGTTTGTTTGGAAGGTAAAGAGGGTTTTGGTAGAACCGGAGCAAAGAGGCCCAGTCTGAGCAGAACCCAAACAGAACAGTAGCTTTATCACAAAAAAAAAAGGAAGAAACGATTTGGAACCAGTTTTACTGAACAGTTCAACCTGTAGTCAGAAGAAATGTACAGAATAGAATAGAATAGAATAGAATAAAGTGGAATACAATAGAGTAGAACACAATAGAATAGATCAGATTAGATTAGAACACAATAAAATATAATAGAATAAAGTGGAATGGATTGGAATAGAGTGAAATACAATAGATTAAAACAGAATAGAATAGAATCAAGTGGAGTGATTGTTTGTCTATATATGTTCAGCCCTGAGTTGAACTGCAGACTCATACAGGGTGTACCCCACCCTTCACCCATTGTAGCTGGATTAGACCCCAGTGACCCCTGTGACCCTAGTGAGGATAAAGTGGGTTCAGATGATGAGACTTACACTTCGTAACACCCGAAGAGACATTTGAACCTGGTTTCCATGGAAAAGAAAACAGTGGGAGGCGCTCATCATCTTTAAAACTCTCAGTGAATGTGTCCCAAACCTTTCTGTTTTTGTTTGGATGTTTCCGGAGCTTAAACTTAGGATACTGACCACGTTGTACGACACCTTCATGGGAATTCAATTAATAAAACGTATTTACCAGGTTGTTTTAATGTTTACCTGAAACAACACGACCGACCGCAACACGAATATCATTAAAATTATTTTTCAACAACCTGCAACTGCGGGCGCCTGCGGGTGACGGCAGGCGCCCGCTCACTCTAGGTCAGCCCACGCGTCACTGATATCTATATATATAGAGATATATATATATTACATAATGAAATAAAGTTATTATATTTTAGACATTTAGCACAAAGTTGCGTCTCAATAGGAAGCCCCCCCCCCCAGACGCCTCTTGTTTGTGCGTCTCTGGGGGCAGCGGCGTCCTGTTAATGCGCTCGCATGCGTCTCAGTGTTTATACTCACTGAGCCAACAGCTTTAAACTGTGGCGAAAGATGCCATTGACTTCTGAGCGTTTTAGTTACGCACTCAGCATGATCACATCTGAGTCTGGGCCTGTGTTTGGCTTGGAAACTCCACTTCCAAACACATTTCTGGATGTGTTTTTGTCAGATGTATCCTTCCACCATGAGGCCAGCACTTTTTCTAAAACAGATGCATGCTTTCAACTTGAGGCTAATTGATGGAGCGTGTTCTTCTTGTCTCAGCAAAAGAACTCATGGTGCAGTTTGTCCAAGTCAAACAATAATCCAGCTCTGTTGAACCGCCCTCTGAACACTAAAACCAAAAACACTGGGGAACCAACTTCTGTTCCTTCATGTATTTATCGTATTATTACAATTAATGTTCCCAGCAGAAATTTTTTTTTTAAATACAGATATCTGTACGTTATTTTTCTGGCCACTTCTTACTTTTACTCCCTACATTTTTGCATAAATATATGAACGTTATACTCCTTACATTCTCAGAAATACATGTGACAGTACGTGAAAAAAGTTGCTTTAGAGGAAAAATTAGTGAAGGAGAGAAACTGTTACTTTCTTTATGATAATTATGACTTTTATCTCATGATTGTGACTTTTTATCTGACTTTTTGTTTCGCAATCGTGACATTTTTTTCTCAGAATATCTCATAATTATGATTTTTTACTTCAAACATTTGACTGTATTGTATGTATGTATAATTATGCATTTCTTGTAATTAGGACTTTTTTTTATCTCGGTTGTGCCATTTTATCTCAGAATTTCAACTTTTTGTTATAATTGGAATTTTTTTTATCTTTTTTTAACTTTTTACCCTCTAATTTTCACTGTATCTCATAATTATGCATTTCTTACCTCATAATTAGGACTTTTTATCCCATAATTCAGACTCAGAATTTCGACAGTTTTTCTCCTAATCGTACATTTTTATCTCTTTTTTTTTTTTTTTACTTTTTATTTCAGAATTTTGACTATCTTCTTCTACATTTTTTATCTCACATTTATGACTTTTTACCTCAGAATTTTGAACATATCTCATAATTATGCATTTCTTACCTGATAATTACGACTTTTTATCCCATAATTCAGATTTTTTTTAAATCTCAATTGTGTCTCAGAATTTGGACTATTTTTCTCATAATTGTACATTTCTTATCTCATAATTTAGATTTTTTTTTATCTCATAATTTTGACTTTGTGCATCATGCATATTTCTTTTACACTTTTTGTTCTTTTTTTGTTACTTATTTTGTTTTTCCCTACCCTTTTTTTTATTTTATTTTTTCTGCAGCTTTGTTCCATCCTTTGCTTGTGTTACTTATTATTTTGTTGGTTTATTTTTCATCTTTCGTACTTATTTTAGTATTATTTTCCATGTAGAACTGCGAACATCTCAGGAGTTAAAGGGTTAACGGTGATCTCTGGCCTGGGTAATATCACGGACAATCCGGATCAGTTCTTCCCGCCAGCGGGAGCAGAGTGCTGTGTTTTCCCAGGACAGGAGTAAAGCACTAATTGGCAACCGTCCTGTCATAGTGATTATGTGAGCCCCACTCTGCGGCCTGTTGTGACGGGGGGAGCCACAGCTTAATCTTCATTTAATAAGTTGCTCTGTAGGGGCCGACACAGTAGCAGAGGAGAAGGCCTCAGAAGGACCCCGCCTCTTTTGGATGTTCTGTCAGAACTGCACAACCGTGTACACAGAGGTAACAAAGTACAACTACTTCCTTTACTGTACACAAGTACAGTTTTTAGGTGTCTCTATTTTACTTGAGTATTTAATTTTCTGCCGGCTTTACTTTTACTCCCTACATTTTTGTATAAATATCTGTACTTTATACTCTTTACATTTATATAAATATTTGTACTTTATAATCTTTACATTTATATAAATATCTGTACTTTATACTCTTTACATTTATATAAATATCTGTACTTTATACTCTTTACATTTATATAAATATATGTACTTTATACTCTTTACATTTATATAAATATTTGTACTTTATACTCTTTACATTTATATAAATCTATGTACTTTATACTCTTTACATTTATATAAATCTATGTACTTTATACTCCTTACATTTATATAAATATCTGTATTTTATGCTCATTACTTTTTCAAACTACACAAATGTGACAGTCTGAAAAATAAGTCGCGCATCAGTAAATCACAAATTGTAACTTACTATATCATGATTTTTACTTTTTATCTCATAATTATACATTTATTATCTCAGAATTATGCCCTTTTGTCCTCATAGTTTTCACTTTTTATCCCACGATTCAGAATTTGAGCTTCCCTGAAACTGGCCGATGAATCACAGTGAAGTATAGAGTCAGACAGCAAGCGTAACAAAGTGATGCTGCAATGATTCAGAGAGAAACAATTACAAACAACCATAGAAGAACAACAACGGGTGGTAATTTCCTTTTATCATAATCCACAATTTTGTTTAGTCATTCCTAACTTTCTCCTCCTCTGTGAATTTTCCGGCGTCAAACTACATCATCCTAAAGATTACGCTGATTGGTTGAAGTACCGTTCTATTACATAAAAAAGATTTGAAAGACAACCATTTAGCCCCGCCTCCCCTGACTATGAAGCACCACTCGACCCATACATGTAATGAATAGGGATAGCGCGGCTAGGCTAGTCAAAAATTACATTGAGCGAAACTAGACTACTACGGTCGCAAATTAGATTGGCTGCCTCTACGGGCGTCGACCGCGGCTAGGCTAATATTTTGTCATTTTCACTGGCAATCATCCTCATGTAAATGACCCCATAGTCTGGCTGGCCAGGGTTAGCGTTCAGGCTAATAAACAAAGCATTGCATTTGTGATTTAATGGAAACCCGCATTTCGCACACATCTGATGGAAAAGCCAATATCGAACCAGATGTTGAACGTATTGATCCTCCTGCTGCTGCTGCTGTTTGGGCCGCTAGCTGCTGCTTTTGGACTTTTCCTCTTGCTGTAATGAATAAGAATATGGATGACGAGGGAAGACTCATCAACCTGTCACTGACTTGGCCAAGTCCTCGCCAAAGCCCAAGCCAGCGGCGGTTACAGTCGCCACGGCGGTCGCACTCGCAGATTAACATGAGCTCTGTTTCAGCAATCTAATATATTCGCCTCTTTTCTCCCTCGTATCCTTGTTATTCCTTCATATCTCCTCTTTAACCAGAAGAAAATTGATTATCTCAGCTCATGTCTGGACAGGCCATCAACACTTCTGATGTCCTCAAACCCCAAGTCCCGGGGTTTATTTTTCTGCCGTTTGCACAGTTTCGCAGCGTTAAATCTTCCATCGGAGGAGAAAGTCATTACCAGTCGTGTCTGAGACTTGTCTGCCCTCTGTACATTCCTTATCGGGGGGGTTAGAAGGAGAAGGAGGTGGGGTGAAAGGGGGGTGTTCTCTGATTAATTTCCCACTAAGTGCCCCCGGTCTCTGACCAAAATAAATATGGTTGCTGTCATTTTGTCAGCAACTGTCTTCAGAGAGCAATATTTGAAACACCCCATGATCCTGCTGGCTTTTATATGGAGAATCCATCGTCATACCACAGGCATGAGCCATAAACATGTGGAGGCCTTTCAAAGACCAGGGGGTGGAGGGATGGAAGGAGGGGGGAGGGTGGGAGGGAGGGAGGGGTCAGCGCTGGCTCACTGGGGCTCCACATTATTGTCATCTGGTCTTTTCCAAGCAGGAAGAACGAGGAGGGTGGGAGGGGTTTTCACACTGTGGTCCAATTGAGTTGAGGTTTTTCTGGAGTTCTGCCATCAACCAATAGAATACAATAGATTTTGTCATTAGCCTGCACTATTAATCAATCAATCAAAGTGTATTTCTATAGCACTTTACAACAGCATAAAACAAAACCAAAAGGATGTACATCTAAAACATTAGTAAAAACACAGGATAAAACAATTCAAATATGATTAAAAAATGGAAAAGACAATAAAACAATAACACAGAGATAATTCTATTTATTCTATATTATTCTGTTCTGGCTAAATTTTCTTTCACCACACCCATAGGCCATTACAAGAGATGTGTGGATTGATTATTGTTGATTTTTCCATTTAAGTAGCTAAAATCCATTAAAATTCACACACAAAAAAATTATGAAAAATCCACAACACATTCAAAAACTTCTAAAATACAAGGAAAAAAACCCCAAAAAGTGTGATAAAATATCCAACACATATGGATGCAATTAATATGTTTATTCAAAACCTACAATAGTTTTAACAAACCAGCTCTAAAAAGTTGTTCCATTTAATCAGTTAAAATTAACTAAACTCCATTCAGTTTCGAAAAAAATTATTATTAATTATTATTTCTTAATCTCATTATAAAATGACATGGGCGTATACAGGTCAAGATCACATACGGTACATATAATGAAATTATTAATATTGTCAAAGGTCAAAATCACATTATTGGCTCTAATTCAAGAACAGGTTGTCATAGAAACTTGAGATTGGCACAAAATAGGGGCAAGATTAGGTATTCTCTGAATACTTGTTGCTAATGTTATTGATTTATTTAATTTGATTTGCTAATTTTATATATATATATGTGTGTGTGTGTGTGTGTGTGTGTGTGTGTGTGTGTGTGTGTGTGAAAGTCTCAAAAATATAAAACAATTGTTGTGAAAGACTTACTGTGTAGAAAATGTGTCACGGTACTCAGTTTAGTGGATTTGTACAGAACATTCAGGAAAAATGGGGGGAAAAAATGCACAATTTTGATGAAACGTCATTATGACATAAAAAAAAGGTCATATGTGAGATTTAATAAAATGCATAATTATGAGATAAAAAGTCAAAATTGTGAGATACAGTCAAGAAATGTATATATATTATAAGAAAATGATTTGAAATTATTTGCTAAAAAGTCACAATCATGAGGTAAAAGTAATAATTATGACATAATAATAATTTGTCTCCACTGATTTTCCCAACTTATTTTTCACACGGTTTAGTTTGAAAAAGTAACGAGTCCATTCTGTGAATATAAGGAGTATAAAGTAAAGTAAAAAGTTGCCAGAAATATAAATACTCTAGTAAAGTACAGATACCTAAAAAAACCAGTACAGTTACTTCCCACTCTGCTGCAGGTTCATTTTACGGTTGCGACCGTGTTGTCATGGACAATATCAGCCCCTTAACTGCACACGGCAGGGGGAAATAGCTCCCATTTGTGGGGCATGAGAACCTGAAAATGCTCCAGCTTCTGTACAGTATTACTACCCCCACCCCCTCCCTCCACCCGTTCGCTGCCACTTTGTTTGTTTGTGTAGGTCTGTTTTTGATGGGGCTGTAGACGCCTCATTTCCTCCACCAGAACACCACACAGTTCTCTTTTCTCTGAACGCTGACGATATCCAGGTCCTTCAGGCGTTAGTCAGTGACTCTACAGGTAATAGTCGGTGATCAAATCCACTTTCTGTTGCCAAATCTACACATACTGAACCCAACACACAAACAAGTATTCAGAGAATGTCTAATCTCACCCCTACTTTGTGCCAATCTCAAGTTTCTATGACAACCTGTTCTTGAATTTGTGCCAATAATGTGATTGTGACCTTTCTGCTAAATGCGACTTTGACCTTTTGCAATATTGATAATTTCGTTATATATGTATCAGTGTGTGTAATATCATGATAAGTTATAGCGTGATATGTCTATGCTTGACACACACAAACTGTGTTAGAGAAGTTAATTTTGTGACACGTCACCTTTGACCTCTAGAGATCTCAAAAACTATTGGTTGTTGGTGATAACACCAAGTATGAGAATTGTAGAAATCTTTATTCTGCATCGTTTGGTACCAATCTGAACATTCTGTGACCCTCCGTTGTTGAGTTATACCCCATAATGCGATTTTGACCTTTTAGTTAATTGTGACCCTGACCTTTGACCTTTCTGCATCTGATGAGCATTAGCTATATGTATATGCCCATATAATTTCATGGTGATATTTCAAATATTCATTGAGTTATAACATGATATGTCTCTGTGGACACACACACACACATAGATAATAATAATCTCACCCAACCAATATTGGATGAGATTAAAAAATAAACATGAATTCCCCCAAATGTCACCTTGGTAAAAAAGCATAAACATAATAATAGGGAAAAAAATGCTGTAAAATTGACACAGACATTGGTCTGTTGGTAAATGGTGTTTTTTTTTTAGTCCATAACAACCAAATACAGACAAATACACCCTGGTTTAAACACAAAAAATGAAGACGAAGGAGAAAAAAAATCTAAATCTCTTAAGTGTTTTTTACTTGTTACATAAACAGTAAAAGTCAGTGTTTTAGTCCAAACTTCAGGCTGTTATTTTTTACAAAGAGTCCATTCTTTTATCTGTACTCCAAACGGTTGAAGAACAGCCGCAGTTTTCATTTGGAGAGGGATTTTTCAGTTGATTTAAGCTAATCATGATTTAAGCTGGAATCATCATTCCAGTGATAAATGGACTTCGTATTGGTCTTCTATAAAATACCTGAAGTTGCAGCGGCGGCCGACCTGTTGGTGATGTGATGGAGACCAATATTTCCTGGTTTTTATATCATCTGGACAAATAGAGAAATAAATACAGTGAAGCGTTTTTATTCAACGGCTTCGGGGGTGGCAATCTGTAAAACCTGTAATGAAACCTGCAAACCTGGCTTTAAAACCTTTTATTAGGATGGATTTGGACTCGGCTGCAGCGTCGGAACAGTTTCAGAGGCAGGAGTGGAACATTGTCCACTTGACTTTACAGCAGCGATTCGATTTGTAGCTCCACTACAGACGTTAAGTTTTTGCCAGAGTTTGTCTGTCTGTCAGTTAGTTAGCTAAAAAGTTATGGATGGATCTTGAAATTTCAGGTTCAGTTGATAATTTGGAGATAATAAAATGATTATTATTTTTTCGGTGGGGTGGGTGGGGGGTGCTCAAGATAATTCAAAAACTTATGGACGGCTTTTGATTACATTTCCGAGATGTGTTGGAAGTGTGACAAGGACCAAATGATTACATTTTGGTGCTGATCCAATTCTCATAAATGGTGTTATCACCTACGGCCAATAATTTTCGAGATTTCTGGAGGTCAAAGGTGACATGTCGCTAAATTAACTTCTGTAGCACTGTGTGATATGTGTGTTACATATCACACTATAACCTAATGCTGGATATATTATAATATTAAACACACTGACGCATATATACATAAAATGAAATTATATATTTTTTATTGCAAAAGGTCAAAAGGACAAGGTTGCATTTAACAGAAACTTCAAAATCACATTATTGATGATGATACAATGATTTACCAGGTAATTTTAATGTTTATCTCAAACGACCCAACCAACCGAACGCAACATAAATATCATTATATGTTTCCATATGACCGCAGGTGCCCGCTCACTTCACTATTTTCTCTTTTTTTTTTTATTTATTCGTTTATTTCATTATTGTTATTTTGTTTGTATGTTCGACTTAAATAAATAAGTGAAATTAAATGAAATAATCTGAGCTGGTCTGGACTGGGAATGTAGTGTGATCAGACTGCACCCCATCTTCCAGACCTCCAGACCTGCACCACTGAGCCAGACACAGTGACAAACACATAATAAACACCAACAAACAATAAAAACAGACCTCACAGGCAGAACAAGTCACCACACTATCTACTGTTTTCCCACTTTTTCCCTTCCTGTCTCGCAATCGGACTTACTCACTCAGTCACTCACTCACGTATCACGGTGCCAGAACAATGCGTTTGCCGCAGAGGAGGATGTGTTCGCGTGGCGCACATTGTTTGAATCAGCCTTGTGTACACTGGAGGACTCCTTCTACAGCCGTCTGGCTTTAGCAGCGAATAAGGCAGCGAGTAGGCCAACGAGGAAGGATGGCTGCAAACATCTGGTACGCAGTTGCACCAACGGAGCCACCACCACCACCAGCCCCTCGCCTCCCATCGCCTCCCCACACCCTCCTTCACTCCTATCCTCCATTTCTAACGCTGCCTTTTTACCCAGACATCCACCGCCGACTCCAAACTGTTCCACAAAGGACCGGTGTGGAACCAAACCAAGCAGCAGTACACCAGACTGGACTCAATGAATCAACTGATCTCAGTCTTCAGAGAGTCGATTGGTCAAACTGTAAACTCTTGGTTGGTTGGAACAAAAACCTGCAGCCACACCAGCCCTTTGTGGAATAGTTTGGAGATGCTTGCTCTACGAGATCTTGCACAAATGGTTACCGTTTGAAAATACACAATTCATAAGGACAAACTCCTTTCTTCCAACATCCATTTCAACGGCTTGTTCTGGCTTGTAAAAGTTTGTTCTGAAGAGTTCACATACGAGGCATAGCATCAATTCACCTAGCTCTGTTTTGAGGTCCACTCACGGTCCAGCTCCAGTCTTCTGCAACTCCCCCGTACATGTCTATCAATGTAAAGTTTAATTTCTCAGTGATTGATGTTGGGCCGGGTTTCCACTTGTACCATCTCAGCTCGACTTGGTTCAACATTTCCACTGCAGGATAGTACTGACTTTACAGTACCTGGTTGTCATAGCGATAGTACTGACTTTACAGTACCTGGTTGTCATAGCGGTAGTACTGACTTTACAGTAGCTGGTCGTCATAGCGGTAGTACTGACTTTACAGTACCTGGTTGTCATAGCGATAGTACTGACTTTACAGTACCTGGTCGTCATAGCGGTAGTACTGACTTTACAGTACCTGGACATCTTCTACAACATTGATTCACCAGTTGGATCAATGACGGTGGATGTAGATGCTTGTTCTATGTTTAACTAATGATATATTTGTTTGATTTGTTTTATTGTTTGTGATTTGATCAAATAACCATTTAATTTAGATTTGAATTTCTATGATGATCAGTGAATTAATTTCAGATTTTCACTGAAAAATACAATATACACTGAATACTATTAGAATAAATGGTTGAGAATGACAAAAAAAAACAATTGTTGTGATATAAGTAGTTGTGTGTCTTTAAGGGTTGGTACCATTGATTCAAAAGGAGGCTGTGGCCGTTGACCCACTCATGTCCGTGAACGTGGACCCAGAAACACAGACATGCAGACAAAACAAAGCAGCAAGTATAGGCCTGCCGCTACGCCTCCGTCTACATCTGTGTGTTTTCTGTTTTTCTGACTGTGTGAACGCTGACAAATACAGGGCGACGCAGACTAAAAGCAGAGCCATTACAGCGCTAAGTAAAGGCCTGGGCCAACTTACAAGGCACCACTGCACTACCATCAACAAAACACACATACCTTCACAGAAGTTACTGACCCTGACTCATTTCACAATGCATGAAGTACAGTACGTGCACCGACTGGTCCCTAAACGCCTCCTGACAACCTGGACAGGAGATACATCCAATAATATAGAACTGTGGAGAAGTCTTAGACCGCCACGTGTCATTGGTTTTTTCCAGGATTGAATTTTTTTCGAGAATTTAAATTTACGTAATTATTACCCCACCTAAACGTTTATCATTCATTCATTCATTTTTCAAAATGAAATCAAAAATAAGACAACGGAATGGTCCGTGTACCATTTGTTCTTTTGAATTTTAATTAAGCATACGCCTGGGGGGCCAGGGGGGGCCATGGCCCAGGGCACTTTTGTGCTCTGACTCGATTAAAATCTGTAGTAAAAAAAAAAAAAAGTTGTATCTGTGTTTTTAAGAGAAAAATCACCACACACCTTCACTGTTGCCAATTAAAAAAAACTGTCACAGAGACGCTGCATTTTGATTTGAATTTCTGAACCTATCACATGAATTGTTTATCATTACATCATCCGTGAGTGTCCTCGGCTAAAGCTGTCGGCTCCTTCCAAACCGCTGATGCTTCTACAGAAATGAACAGACAACAATCCATAGCTCTTTTTTTTCAAATGAACAGAGAAAACAGAATGTTCATCAAACTACAGCTTCTGTGACACTGGCCCCAACAGACCAGGAGAGTCCACCACGGACCCCCCTGCCCTGCCAACCCACAGCTAGCTGTGCTCCTCTGGCTGCTTCATCACATGCTCCAGAGCCACTGCTGCACAAGCAAAGGCTTAACAAAAAACTTTCATCATTCATGGTTAATGTGATATAATGTAAGTTGTTCTGTCGGTTACTTTTGTGCAGCTGAGCTTGTTTTGTTACTGGATACGTGCTGGGTGCAATTTGCTGAGGGGATGGGGAGGTCTGGTCTTGTGGTCTATGAGACTTTCTGATGGTGTAAACACAAAATACCTGAAAGAGGAACCTCATGTGTAGTCTGGGCAGAGGGGGGGCTGCAAACCTCACAGCCGGACCCACGAGCCACCTTCCCACTGACCATCCCTGGTCCACCCTGAGCCGGTGTGCAGAGGAAATGTGCCCAGCGGTGCCACAAGCCAGACCCAGGCGGAGGTCCGGGTTCGAACATGGTCCATCCAGAGATGGGTCTCAGGTGTTCGATTTGACCTGACGCCGACCGGAGAGAACCGAACCCTGGTCCTTGGCACACCGCTGTACCGTGCCCTCGCACACGGGCAGCAAAAGACGCCACATGAACTGAACCAACAGAGAAAACTGATTAGTTTAATTGTTTATTTAGTGATTTGAGTTATTCGTATGGAAATGAGGGTCATAACATTTGATGCAAACTTTTTTTTATGTAAGAGAAACCCTATGGTTTTTTGATTTAAAAAAAACTGTTTCACGACTCATTCCAATTAACTATTTTCAATTCAATTCAATTTTATTTATAAAGCCCCAAATCACAACAAAGTCGTCTCACAGGGTTTTACAAAAACACAATCAACTACAGAGATATAAGCATTCAGGTTTACAGTGCAGTTTATGGAGAAACATATTTTTGTTTCATAAGGACTGACTTAAGTGGTATTCGCATGTAATGTTCCTCCATGAAATCCATTGTTTCCACTGTACTTTTACAGTTTGAGCGCCTTTCCGTGCAAGGCCAGTAGAAAAAATAACACTTCCATCACAAAAGAACCCGATGGATCTCAGAGGAAACATGAGGAGACATGATTGAGTGGTTGGTGTCATGAAACTCAACCCTTTCCAGGTACCGTATCCAATCCTTTCAAACGTAAATACCCCATCCTGCTGGGTGGCAGGGTTCAGGACCATGATCCCAACAGGCCTTGAGACAGTTCTTTAGGATTAGTGGGAGCTTAAGTCTGCCTTTGATTTGATTCCTCACTCCTACCCGGCTGCATCTTTGACAGATGCTGCTGCCTTCTGGAGTACACAAACCTCCCGTCTGCAAGGTGAGACCCCGAAACGACCGCTCAAATTGCACTGTAATCATACGCAGCTAAAAACAACAAGAAAATGTCTGCCATATGCCCCGGAGCTGTGCGCTCATGTGTGTGCTCCGGGCCAGTCGAGAAGGGGGATTATTGACAAGAGTGCACTGGAAAAAATCTGAATCTTACAAAGTTTATTTTGGAACAAGTAAAAGTTATCTTGGCATTTCGTGAAATTAGATTTTTCAGATTGATTTTCTAAAAATTAGGACTTGCGCTGGAGAAAAAAAAAAAGGTTATTTGTCTTCATTTCTAGTCCAAATATATCATGATACTAAAAATTTGACAGAATCACCTAAAGAGGAATTTTTCACTCAGATATAAGAACTGATTTATAGACAATAGATCTGGAAAATCTGATTTAAGATCATTTTCACTTGTTCCATTGGCAGATTTGTATTTTTTTTGGGGGGGAGCTTCGTTCAAGCCAAAAAAAATATCTACCAATAGAACAAGTGAAAATTCTATTTATTATTGGTCGTACATGGGGAAAAAATTATCAATCTTACCAAGTGTATTTTCTCATTTCTAGTCCAAATATCTTCACCTAAAGAGGAACTTTTTACTCAGATATAACAATACCTTGAAAATACCTTGAAAATGTTATTACAAGAAATTGGACGAAGATCATTTTCAACAGTTTTTTTTTCCTTAATTCAATATTTTTCAGGGTTATTTCAAAACTTTTTTGCTTAATTCAAGCAGAAAAATCTGCAAATGGAAGATTTTCAAGATCAATTTTCTACAAAATAAGTTCTTATATCTTAGTGAGAGGAACTTTTCATCAGTGAGATAAGAAGAGCTTTGTACACAACAGATCTGGAAAATCGTACCAAAATAATTGTCATTTGATCAATTGGCAGATTTTTCTGCTTGAATTCAAGCAAAAATATCTTATTAAATTCAAATATAAAATTATCACATCAATTATTTACTTCACTGTAGAGGTAGTAAAAGCACTCACATTCTGTACTTAAGTAGAAGTATAGTTACTTATGGGAAAAATACTCTGGTAAAAGTAGAAGTACTGATTCAACTGCTCTACTTAAGTAAAAGTAAAAAAGTACAGTTTCACAATTGTCATGAACAATTTGTCATGAACGCAATAATAAATATTTAGGAAAAATCTGATGAGTTTAAAAAGTATCTAAAATAAAGCCTTTAAAAGTGAGTTACTGTGTAGATAATGTGTTTGACAAGTTTACTGTGCTCAGTTTAGTGGGTATGGACAGGAAATTTAGGAAAAACTGGGGAAAAAGTCACAATTCAGATAAAAAATTACATATGAAATTTAAAAAATGCATAATTTTAAGAGAAAAAGTCATAATCGTGAGATGAAATATTACAATTGTAAAATAAAAAGTCAAAATTGTGGGACAAAAAGTCAAAATTATGAGATAAAAAGTCAAAATTGTGTGATAATAGTCATATAACTATAATATATAATGTCACAGTTTCTCTCCTCCACTGATTTTCCTTCTGAAGTGACTTATTTTTCATACTGTCACATCTGTTTAGATTGAAAAAGTAATGAGTCTAAATACTCAACTAAAGTACAGATACCTAAAACACCTACTTAAATACAGTACGGTAGTACTTTAACTGCGTACTTTCCACCTCTGCTTTACTGCTGCTGCATATCTTGGCCAGGACTCCCTTATAAAAGACTTTCTTCATCTCAATGGGATATTTCCTGGTTAAATAAAGGTTAAATCAATACATATTTTTTTTCCATTAGTTTTTCCAGCGTGTGCCGTGAGCGTGTGTCTGTGATCAGATCTGTCCGAGGCGCTCAGCTGTCCGTCTGCCCGGGCTTTGACATGTGTTTGATGCAGCGCAGGCCTTAAAGAGGATCAAGCCCTTCCTGAATTGGCTTTACCTCTGTGCCCGTGCAACAGGAGATCTGTGAACACATCAAACACGCCCCCCTACCCCCCCACCACCCCGCTCTTCCGCTCATCTCCGCGAACTAATAAACTATTTTTATCAAAAAATGCGCCACGTTTGGTTGGATGATCAAACGGTGCCTGGACGACAGAGTTAGCACAACAATCAGAGATAACACCGAGCGCCGCCCAGACTTGATTCCCTCATCATCGTTGTGTGTGTGGGGGGGTGGGGGGTGGGGGATTGGGCCCTGATCCTGACAAGCCCCCGTCTCTGTTTGAGGGTCTAAGCCCGGCTGACTTAGCCTGGCTCCCTGCTTGTTAGGGTCTGGTCCTGTTTTTGGGACAGTTGTGCACCGTGTCCAAACATGTGAGGGATTTCCTCCTGGAGTTTCCGAGTAACGGACAAAGACGGATGAAAGGACTGGAGCAGAAATTAGATAGAAACAGGGAATCATGCTGCACAATTTCCTCCTATATCCGCTTCTGTTCCCCTTCAGACCCACAGAGACCAGGAGGATGGAGACCAGGTGTGTGTGTGTGTGTGTGAGTGCATGTGTGTATTACAATCTTTATGGGGACATCGATATGTTTACAGTCACAACATGGCGATCTCTGGCATTATGGGGACCAAACTTCAGGTCCCCACAAAGGTTAAATATAAATAAATGTCCCCACTAGTAAAAGAGAAAAATAGTAAAATAGAATGTATGTTTTTCAGGAAGTCCCCATTAAGCATGAGGGCAAACAGGTGCAAAGCGAAGGTTTGAAGATGTGTTTACTTTTTCTTTAAATGTATTTGTTTTTATGTATTTTTTTTATATTATTTGATGTATTTATTCATTTTCTAAATTAATTTGTATTTATTCATTCATTTTTATTTATTTGTTTTTAAAAAATGTTTTTTAATTTATTATTATTTTTAATTTATTTTAAAAAATAAAGAAAAAAACTTTCACTACCCAATGGCTACTTAATTACAAACTTGGTCCTCATTAGATATGGAAACGAGTATGTGTGTGTGTGTGTGTGTGTTTGTATATTCCTATCTTCATGGAAACATTGATATCTTTATACAGTCACACCATGAGGACCTCAGGTCCCCACTAGTAAAATAGAAGTGATGTGGCCTTAAGTCCCCATAAAGCATGGGGGAAAATGAATTGTTTAATTTCTTTTTTTTTTTTCTTTTTTTTTCTTTTTTTTATTCATTTTGATTTTTTAAAAATATATTATTTTATAAATTTTTTTAAATGATTATTTTTATTTATTTAATTTATTTATTCCCTCACTACTCAAGGGCTACTTGATTACAAACGTGGTCCTTATAAGACATGGAAACAAGTGTATGTGTGTGAATGTGTGTGTGTGTGTGTGTGTGTGAATGTGTGTGTGTGTAAAAATCTAGGTTTTATTTGATAAATAAATAATCCAGCTCATTGAACTACGCATCATATTTTTTATGCATGAACGTGTTAAATCATAATGAGTTAATCTGTGAATCTGTCACATCTTCTCATGTCAATCATATCACATATCGGCTCGTAGATGCTGCATCGACATTCGTATGGTATCGGTTTTACAACCAAGATTCCCAACCCTCGTGGGGACAAAAGCGTGTTGAGGTGGAAGTGGGTGTTAAAGGGTTAAAGCGTCTGTCAGTGAATGGGTGGACATGTTTATTGTGCTGTGGGCTTGTTGTATGTACAGAAGCGTGTACTGGTGCTTTACAGGCCTGACAGTGTTTGTTTAACCTCACCTATTTATACCCTCCACCCCACAGGGACGCAAAAGCCCCCCTACTCAGTCCAACTTATTGCGTGGCCCCTGACGGCTGCGTTAACAACCCTTTTATTCCTCTCCATAAACTGGGCTGGGTGCTGTTAATGCGGGTGGATTGTAGGAGTCCGAGCAGAGGCCCGAGGGAAGAGGTAGAGCCGGTAAATCCCTGGACCGGGCCCTCGGTCGGGGGTCGACCCCCAGGCGTCTGAGCCCCAGACTCTGGAATTTTAAATTCAACTCTTCATACACTGTCCAAACATCTGTGTCATAGCAGCAAAAGCGTTTCCATTGCACATCTGTGCAAAACTTTACAGATATTTACAAAATGTGGAACAAACGGATGTGTGTCATGTGGGTTTTTCATCTGGTACCGTTATTTATCGCTGTTGAATTTTTCTGTTTCTATACAAATCACTTTCTCACCTAATTATTTCAAAACTGATCAGACATGATTGGAAATATAACAACCATATCAATAATAATGATATCAATAGTAAGGACAATGATATCAGTAACTACCACGATATCAATCATAATGACAATAATATCAATAATGACAACGATATCAATAACTAAAGATAGATAGAAATTTATTGTCATTGTACAGTATACAACGAAATTCAGTGCACTCGCATACTGGATCATAAAAGGCAGAATAATAATAAAAAAAAAAAAAAACTAAACTAAACTATCAATAATTATGATTACAATGTCAATAAGGACAGCTATATCAATAATGATGATATCCATAAAGACAAATATATTAATAACAACAATATCAATAACAATGTTATCAATAATGACAATGATATAAATAATATAAATGTGCAACATTTTAAACTCGTGCAGTCGTCTCCAACTGTTAAAGGTATATACCTGAAATGTGATGCTTCCAGTCACCCATCATTACCACCACTCCTGTTCACCCATTCACCCATTCATAAACATATATATTAAATACAAAATATAAAAGAATGACTTCATGTGTCTGACCCACAGCATAAGTACACTGAGTTTGGTGGCAATCCGTCCAACCCGCGTTTCGGGAATATATATATGTGTGTGTGTATATATATATATATATATATATATATATGTATATGTATATATATGTATGTGTGTGTGTGTTTGCGCATCCATATGTAAAGTGTATGTTACTAAATGTATATAAACATGTATGAACAACATCTTAATATATGGAAAGCAGCACTTCCTTATGTATTTTAACTATATTGTAAAATAGTGACACAATATATTTTTCTGTATATTATATACATATATATTTCTATGTTTAATTTCAGGCAGTCATATATTGATAGTCAGTGTATGGGGAAAAAAAATTGTTTCATCAGGGACATGTTATAACAGCAGATATTTTTTTACAGTGTTCAGACGACGCTTTACAAAGTTGAAATTTTGACTTTTATGAGGCAGTGTGTTTACTTGTTGTGACTTTCTTTCTGTTGTTGTGACATTGCCAAGCTGGAGTGGCTGTAAAAGGCAGAGGTAGTGTGTGTGAACATACGCTCAACTCAACTGCCAATTCTGACTTTTATTAGCTTTTACTCGCGGACGGCGCCACCAACAAAAGCCACTGTACTGACGTGCAGCGGCCACTTCTGTGCATGTGCGAAAAGGCAGATGACGGCTACACCAGACACTGCTGAGAGAGACGCGTGTTATCAAAAACCGGCCAGAACAAATAAATCCTGGATCTTTTTTGTCTGTTGAAGATTAATTTCATCAGCTCTGTGCAATACACTTATCGGAAACAAAGATGAATGACTATCATAACTCTGGGAGACACTTCCTGGTTTATGGCGGCACATATGGGAACTATAAGATGGATCAAAGCCTTTATAGCAGGGGCGTCAAACATACGGCTCGGGGACCACAACCGGGCCCACCACAGCTTCTGATCCAGTTCGCAGGATGGATTTGTGAAATGCAAAAATGACGTTGAAGAAATTAACCAATTATTTTACCTGAGGATCTGAAGGTGTTTGTCAGGAATTTTATGCAAAAACTAATGGATCAATTCCTATGAAACTTTCAGGAAAGGTGTGAGGTGGTACAGAATCAATTCTGTTATTTTTTTGTGAATCTAGATCAAAGGTCAAGGTCACAAAAAGAGATGAGGCAAATTAGTAATTTCCTTTTCATTCCCATATACTCAGTTTACATATTTCTTCTTATTTTTCTTTTTCATGTGCATTGACATCAGAACCTTAAAAGGACGACTATAGGTCAAAGGTCACAATACTGTTCCGCTCTCCCCATTACCAACCTACCCTGAAAATTTCATAAAAATCCATCCATAGGTTTTTGAGTTATCTTGCTAACTAACAGATGCAGACAAACAAACTCCAGCAAAAACATTACCTCCTTGGCCGAGGTAAATATGCATGGATTACTGTCCTGTGAATACGCTTAATTTTGTCTCAAAAATGGCTCCATTGTCCACATCGGTAAAGTTTTGCGCATAAATCCAATGGAAAAGTGAATAATGAAACTATGGAAGTGTCACTATTCTGTTTTCTCCACCACTCTGTGCTGGAGCTATCTTCAACAACCCCCCCTCCATACACACACATAAACACACTCACCCTCCCAACACCCCCCCACCCCCCCCATACACACACAACAAAGGCAAAAACAAACAGACCCACACCAGCGGCGGGCCTCCCTTTGATAAATGCTGAGCTTATATTTTTCTCATCAAAAATGAAACACAACATTAAGCCATTCATTAAAGTCAACTAAAGCTAATTATCCCTCATTTACCCAAGAGGCCGTGGGGCAGGAGAGCCCCATATACTTAAGCCCAGATGTGTCGATGAGTCAGTCGGGAGATAGCAAACCGCAGAGGGGGCTGTGGTTTCCAGGCGCATCACACTGTGCAGGCGAGTCGTGAAGCCTGTTCGCTGCTGACGTTTACCCCATGACACCACTCGCCGAGCGAAGCCGCGGCGCTGCAAGGTTCCAGTCGTTGGAAAAAGTCGATAATGATCAGTTATAGGTCTTAATTCAAAAGTGAAAAATGAAAAGTGTGCATCATAACTCAAGAGGCGGCACATTCTCTCTGCGGTGGAGCGACATTAACAGCAGGCTGCGCTCTGAACTCTGACGTGTTTCATTTGTTGTGCTGCAGGGGGCGACACTGAGCAGCAGTGGGTTCATATGTTGAGAATGTATGTGTTTTATATGTTTTTAGTTGTTTAGTCCCATCAGAAGAATTTATGAAACCCAGGGGGAGGTTTGTGTTTCTTACAGTCGCTCAGTTTAAGGTGAATGAAGAGGAACAGGAAAGAGAGGACGGACGGACGGACGGACGGACGGATGGGCGGATGAATGGATGGATGGACGGATGGATGGATGGACAGACGGATGGATGGATGGATGGATGGATGGACAGATGGATGGATGGATGGACGGTCGGATGGATTGATGGACAGATGGATGCATGGATGGACGGATGGATGGATGGATGGACGGACGGATGGATGGATGGACAGATGGATGCATGGAGGGACGGATGGATGTCAGATTACCAAAATTAATAAAAAATTATTTAAAAAAAAAAAAGTTAAAATTAGGAAAAAATGGACAAACTTGAGCAAAATGAGTAAAAGACATTGACTCAACCAAGAAAATTAAGACATTTACCAAAAATATAAACTAACATATAGTAAAAAAAAAAAAGAATTAAATAAGCAACAAAATTAACAGAAAAAGCCTACATGATGAATAAAGGAAACCAAAATGGAGAAAAAAAAAAGTAACAAACAAAATAAGCTACAAATTGAACTGATTTGAAGGAAAAAAGAGAAAATTAACCAAAAAATAAGTAAAATAATAAATATGGAGTTGGATCATTGAAAATGAATGGACACTTAATGATATATTTGCTGAAAAACTCATTTATCATCTACTTTTTTGTTTCAAATATATTAATCTTCAACTTTAATCTGAGGTTTTATGAACAACTACATGATCAGAGAATTGAACAGAGGAAAATACATGATTTTTACTGAGACAATGTGAAACACAGAGGAAAATATTACAATACATGGTTATAAATCACATCTGAAGAAAAAAAAATCCTAAAAACCACCGGGTTAAAAGACTATTAAACACAATTAGAAGTGAGTTTTATGTGTTGTATGTTTTTAGTTGGATGTATGGATGGATTCGTCTTGTCCAGGAAAGTCTTACAAAAGTGTTTTTTTAGTCTTTTTCCAGGTGAAGTAAAGACTGATAATTAAATAATAAAATATATTGTGCATTAAAATATAAATTGGCTTTGGAGCTGTAGGCTTTTTTTTTTAAGTGTTTTTGGCAGCTCCAAGTGGAAGTGGGAAAACTGTAAAAGTTGGCAGGATGTCAATGCCCAGAAACAGGATAACGTCATCTAGTTTAAGTCCTCAGACCTAATTTCTGCTTCAGTGTCTGGTATACCCCCCCCCCACCACCACCACCTCACCCCACCAGGCATTTCGACATAATGGCTGAACCACTGAACCACCGCAGCCATGAGGAAAATGAAACCCATGATGCTCAGCACAGCGCTCTCCTGCGTGTGGCGAATATGAAACTCATTACAAATTTAATTTTCCTAAATGAGCGAAATGACTGTATGCTAATAAAACCTCCCCTCCGAGTTATAGAAGTTAGAATCAGAGCAGAGAAACCGGTGACATGAGAAGGAATCTGCAGAAAAAAGAACGTATGCTTTGGATCCAGCGTCAGAGGTTCTACGGTTACACAGGTTATAAAAAGAACCGATGGTGTGGCCTGTGTTTCAGTGATGCAGCAAGGGCACATGGGAGATTTACTTTGGATAATATAAGGTTTTGTTCAGGGCTGGACTGGGCCAAGCATTTTTTACTTAAACCAGGCCACACCTGCTTTTTATTTAATTTATTTATCAATCTCACCTAATATTGGTTGGGTGAGATTATTGTGTGTGTGTGTGTGTGTGTGTGTGTGTGTGTGTGTGTGTGTGTGTGTGTGTCCACAGACATATCATGCTATAACCCAATGCGGGACCGGTGTTAGTTAGACTAGGCGGTCGCCTAGGGCACTAGATGTCTTGTGGGCACCAAGTGCCACAGAATTAGAATATTAAGCTTCTGTACTTTCTGGACTGTAAGGCGTACGTTTAAAGAGAGAGAGAGAGAGAGAGTATACTATATACTGTATATGGATGAATTGTGTTTGTTCTTAGTGACTGGGAATTTTGACTTTGCATCTCATAATTTGGCCTTTTTATCTAATTTTGACTTTTTGTTGTGACTTTGTTGCAACTTTTGATTGGTACAAAATAGGGGCGGGATTAGACATTATCTGAATACTTGTTACAAATTGAAATAAATAACCTAGTACCTCTGGGTGTTTGTGGGTTAAAGAACAGTGGTCTTATTGTGGAACCCAGACTGATGTAGAGAACCCTTAATGTGCACTGTCATCATCTGTTCTGGAGCCTTTTCTTTTACTTCTTACCGGTGAAATCCACCTTCTCCAGAGGGGGAAAACCCGGCTGTCTGCACCGACCATCGGCTGAATTAATCACCGTGTCAGTCATGCATGTTTTGCTGGGACTTCGCCGCTTACAGACGCTAATCTCCGACTCGGGTTTTCACTTTAACTTACTGTCAGCGAGGCCGAGCATCAAAGGGAGGAGCGCTGAGCTAACCTGCTTTTTTAATCTCCGCACAGATCGTAGATGAGAAAATAATGACCGATCTAATCCCAACATTAGCTGTTTAAATCGGAATGCGCATGTTTTAAATCATTCTCACCTATCGCCGACGCCGTGATGGTAAGCAGAGCACGAGGGGGAAAAGAAGGACGGAATAAAAGAGTGACTGAAGGGGTGTAATCCGGGGTAACCTTGTTAGGTTGGAGTGACGCTGTGCAGAGAGCCTCATGTCAGAGCGTTGGCAGGATGAGCTTCTGCTAAATGATTGTCTTCTCCGTCAAAAGGCTGATTTGGTTTTTCCAACATCTGACGTCTGTGTTTCCTGCTGCTTCTCTTTCCCACTAGTTTTTCCCTCCAGAAATACTGTCGCTTTTTCATTCTGTCCAAATTTAACACTAAAGCCTTACTTTGGTCAGTATCGTGTTTAGGATTGACTAATATGGACTTTTTGGGGTTTGGGGGGAGGGGGGGTCAAGGTCGCTCAAGGTCAAAGGTCATGATGCCCATTTTGGAGCCTATAATTTCTGGTCTGTCAACAATACTACAGTATTTTCCAGACTATAAGACGCACTTAAAATACTTTAATTTCCTTTAAAAACCAAGGTTCACCTTATAAACCACAGTGCCTTATATATGGATCAATTGTGGTTGTACTTACTGACTTGGAATTTTGACCTTTTATCTGATCATTTTCACTTGTTATCTCACAATTTTCACTTTTTATCTGATAATTTGGGCTTTTTATTTCATGACATTGACTTTTTATCTACTGATTTTAACTTCACTTAATGCACCTTATAGTCCAGTGCACTTTATAGTGCGGAAAATACGACCATGAAAACATGAATAAGCTGAATTTTACACCATTTATTGACATGTATTCACAGTATTAGTGGATGAGTTGGTATTAATCAGTAGAGGTTTCTGGTACCTGTGGGTGTTTGCCCTTATGAAACAAAAATATATGTCAATATATTGAAAAATTATAATGCATTAAATTAAAAAATATATTCCCATTCATGGAAAAGTACTGCATATATTATCCAATATAATATATATTAATATATACGAGTACATATATTGTCAAATTTGTTTCAATACATGGATGTATTTTCAACTATATTGTAAAATACTGACAATATATTTTTCTGTATATTATATAGATATATTTTTTATGTTTAATTTAAAGCAGTAATATATTGATAGTCAGTATTATTTGTTGTTTCATAAGGGTGGGTGTTTAAGGGTTAATAAAGTTAGTCGGGGTCAGTCCGGGTCATAGGAGTGTGTCCCACATATAAATCAGTTCAGTTCAGGAGTGCAGGCCGGTGTCAGTGAACGCAACCTTTTGCCAGACAGAGGAGTTGTGGGTGTTTTCGGAGTCCACAGCACTGGCTGGCCACAGATCCTTTCCCCTTCACAACATTATAAATGTATGTGTGAGGAGGCCCTTAATGGCTGCTAATCCAATTTCTGCCACTGAAATCAAATCTCACTGGCGCCAGTACTTATCTCCTTCCCTCACGAATAATAACGGCAAATGTTTGGGTCCGTTTATAAAGAAGACCGGCCGACAAAAAAGAAAATGAAAAAAAGAAAAATTAGCAGCTTTGTCTTCTTTTTTTTTTCCCAAAATAAAATCTGTACGAATGTTCTTGAATAATGTTTGGCCCCTCCCCCTGCCTGTGTCCTGTAAAGGTTATTGTTAACCCTTTAACCCCTGATGCATCAGCGCTGACAATGTTAATATATAATATATATGTATTTATATAAATAAAGAAAATAAACAGACTGAGAAAACCAAAACTAAAACTACAAATAACAATACAAGTTATTTCTTTTTAATTGTTTTTATTTGTTATTTTGTAAATATTTATAAATTTTGTGTTGCTTAATTTTGTGCTTATTTTGTTTATTTTTGTACATTTAGTTTTTTTATTTTAGTAATTTTCTTCAATTTTGTTCCATTTGCGTCTTATTATTATTATTATTTTGCTGGTTTATTAATTTTTTTGTTCATTTTTATTGATCACTTTGTTTGTCTTTGTTTACTTGTTGCTCATTTTCTTGTATTTATTTATTTATTTTCCTATAGTCTCAGCAGTTAAAGGGTTAATTGAACATGTGCGTGGACTGGAGGCCCTGGAGGGGAGGGGGTGGGGGGGGCAAGGAGAGAATATACAATCCCTTTTACCGTATGTCTTAATGCCTTCTCGAGGTCACGCATCGATTTTTCTCAAACCGCAAGCAGTAGAGATCAGATTAGGCCTTCGATTGGTGCGCTGCCGCCGGAGCCGTGAGTGGATGAAATCACTTGGCCTGCGCCGGCGACAGTTGGTGCTGGGCTCGTATTTAGCAGGTCACGGCCTTTGTGATTATTATAGGGAAACAGAATGACAACGCAGACGCCAGAACAAGCTGCACTTCTGCTGTTACACTGCAAAAAAAAAAAAGATAAATATCTCATCACACTTAAAATCAGACAGAATCAAATAAAGAGGAAAGTTGTTGTCAAATATAAGAACTGATCTATAAGCAATAGATCTGATTTAAGGAATCTGATCAACATCATTTTCACTTGTTCCATTGGTAGATGCATTTTTTGCCTAATTAATTTTTTTTGCCTTATTCAAGATTTTTTTCATTCAATTCATCTATCTATCTATCTATAGATCTATCTATCTATCTATCTATCTATCTATCTATCTATCTATCTATCTATCTATCTATCTATCTATCTATCTATAGATCTATCTATCTGTCTGTCTGTCTATCTGTCTGTCTATCTGACACTTCTTCAGAAAACTAAATGCAATTTTAACAAGATCATGTCTCGTGTCAATTACATCGTACAGATGATTTATTAGTGGATCTACAAATACACAAAACATTTAATAACAGCCAGAACATTATTAAACACTTCAGACATTTAATAATGTTCATATTTGTTAAGGTTCTTCACGTTTTTGTGAAATGACAAAAACGACAAAAATGATTAAAAGAACATGGAAAATTAATTAAATGAAATTAACAAAGAGCAAAATGTTGTGAGTATTTAAAGATTATTATGATAGTATTTTACTGATCTGGAACCTGAAATAAAATTATCAATATATTCACTATCATTTTTGTATTTCACTAATTTATCCCACGGTCCAGAGTGGACCCTTTTGGGGGCCGGATTTGGCCCCCGGGCCACATGTTTGACACCCCTGGTCTAGTTCCTATGGGTCAGTGATAGAAGTCATCCATGGACTGTGATTGAATTAGCTGAGTTGTCCTACACTTTAAGCCCCGCCCACTTCTATAGTTGGATTGATCTGCTTCATGCAGTCAGACCACAGGACTGGAACAGAACAGAACCTGATCAAGCTCACAAATTCAACTGGGGATTGATTCAGATCGAACACACACTGACGTACTGGGACTATTTAGTTCCTTTATCTGTGAATTCTTCCTGTTTGTTCCTTGGATTCATTCATTCATTCATTTCGTGTTGATATCGACAGAAATTCTATTATGGAGAAATTTTTGGAACAAAACTAAACATATTCACAGGAAAGTTGGGATTTGGGAGTTTGGAATATGTATTAATGATGAGCAGAAAAAAATAACCTGGTAAATACGCTTTATGAACTGAATTTCTGTGAAGGTGTCGTACAACGTGGTCAGTATCCTACAGTATGGAGAGAGCAAGAGAGAAAGTAAAGCTGGGACAGTGGAAGCTCCAGAAAAATACAAACAAAAAAGTAAAGTTTGGACACATTGACTGAGATTTTTAAAGACGATGAGCGGCTCCAAGTGTTTTCTTTTCTGTGGAAACTGAGTTCAAATGTTACAGGTTGTCGACCCCTGGTTTAGATGCTGCACGTTGATAACTTTTGAACGAGGAAGCAGGACAAAAATATTTTGTCAACATATTAACTTATAAGCAGTAACATCAGATTTTAATACGGAAATAAATGCAAGTATTTGAGTAAGGTCAAAGGTCATGTGATGTTCATAAAGACCATTGACTACTTTTTAAAAACATGGGTTGAGAAGCAGATTGGGGGTGGCACGGTGGTGCAGTGGTTAGCATGGTGGTGCAGTGGTTAGCACGATGATGCAGTGGTTAGCACAGGGGCGCAATGGTTAGCGCGGGGGCACAGTGGTTAGCACGGCGGTGCAGTGGTTAGCGCGGCGGTGCAGTGGTTAGCGCGGCGGTGCAGTGGTTAGCGCGGCGGTGCAGTGGTTAGCGCGGCGGTGCAGTGGTTAGCGCGGCGGTGCAGTGGTTAGCGCGGCGGTGCAGTGGTTAGCGCGGCGGTGCAGTGGTTAGCGCGGCGGCGCAGTGGTCACAACACAACAGACAGTGGTTACAAAAGCCTTACTGTTCACTGTACCTTTACTTAAATTCTTAATTGTCTTTATGTTTTTAAATGTTTTTATTCCTCTTATTTTAATTGTCATTTCATTTTAACTTTCTTATATATTTTATGTATAGCACCTTAAATTGTCCCGTACACAAAATGTGCTCTACAAAATATTTGCCGTGCCTATTGTACTGTAAATTTAAATATACATCAATGTCCCGCAACATTTTACTGTAAAATTATCGCCATTCCTTAGTGTATATACCTTAAAAACTACATATATTAGCCAGACTAAGGCAATAAGTGGAATTTCTCGAAGTGCATGTGCAGTAACTGTAGTGATTGATTTTTTTCTCTTGTATGTGAGCGTACCAACAGAACTCTGTATGAGCCTGATTTCAAAGTGTGCGTTTCATAAACGTACACATATTCTTGAGTTGGGTTGACTTTTCCAAAACAAAGATATTAGCTCTGACACAGATGAAGAGCGCTTTGGCTTTGGCTCCTTTCCCCTGGATATGGATTTGACTGATTATCTTTCAGTGCATCAGTTGGACCAGTCGTCATATTGCCGCCCCGCAAGGAGATATTATTGCGGAGCGCAAACCTAATAATATGATATATCTAATAGCGCTTCAGTCGTAGTTGGATCTCCACCATGCAGTCGTCTCCATTATTGCTGCGAGCCTCAAATAGCATCACAGGGACTCTGGGAGGGAAAAGGGAGAAGCAGAAGTACAGGGAAGAAAAGGGTGGATGTGGAGCGGCTTCGGAACGTTATTGAGGAAGGTCCACCACAGTGCGTGCAGGAGTTTAATATTTCTTCGCTCACTGGTTTGGCAGCTGAAAAGATTGGAAATGACACTAAGTATTTCTCAAGCTCACATAGGTGATATAGAAGCTCCCAATTATCCAAGTCCAGCCTGGTTCACATGCACGTCGGTGGCGCAGAATTCCACAAAAGGTCATTTCTGACAGCGATAAACAACCATCCCACCGCAAACTCCGCTCCGGATTGGCAAAACATTTTTTGATTTGCTTTCGGGTTCTTTTGTTTGTTTGTTTGATTAACTTTAATTTCCAACTCAAACACAAATGTCAAACTGGGCAGAAGAAGATGGTATCTACCGGGGGGGAAAACTAAACATTGGTGAAATTATGGTTTGCTGTAGTGATAGTAAATGCAGCCAGAACGGAAAGAAAAGTAGAAAAGAGCGTCATGATTTTCGGATTAAAAAAAAAAAAAAAAAAAAAAAAAAAAAGACCTTCTCATTTGCTCAGGCTCTGACTGTGCCAGCTGTAAAACAATGACCATAAAGACAAAAAAAAAGAGATTTTGAAAGCTGCTGCTCCTTCCAAGACAAAATTATCTCTACATGTTCGAAGATTTATGAATTTGTTCTTGGTTTTGAAAGCAATTGAGATGACTTAATCATTTCTTTCCAGGCAAATTAAACTGTTTCCTCTGTGAACCCTGGTAATCAGCTTAAGTGATTACATCGGTCGTAAATATGAGATGATGAAAGCTCAGTGTGTAGTGCCCTGAGGAAAGGCTAAATGGGAGTTGTGGGGTAGATATGATAGAGCGTCTCCGTGGGATCAGACGCAGGGGAAGAGGTCGACGCTGCGTGGGGAAGGGTTGCCCTCTAGCTGCTGGTTTTAACAACTCTGATGATCAGGAAATATGGACAGAAACCAGGGGCCGGATTCACAAAAGATAATAAGTGAAAAAAATAAGATGTTCTTCAGATTTATCTTAAGTGAAATTCCTCAATATTTTCGTCAGAACAAAGCCATTTTTTTTTTCATTATTATATTTATTACGTTTTTCAATTATTTTAACATGAAATACACAAAACAATACAATACAACAAAAGAAACTGCCAGACTAAATAAACAAAAGAAAACCAAAAAAAAAAAAAACTGTCCATATCCTATAAGTTTTCAAGATACAGAAATTTGACATTGAGCCATAAAGGGTCCCCATACTGCGTGTGTTTGTCTATATTGTCCAAGTGGATTTTTTTCATTTGTATTGTGGAGACCATTTCTTTAAGCCAGTGTTGAAAATTCGGAGGTTCCATACATTTCCAGGTCAGTAGTACCAGTTTTTTGGCCACCACCATTCCAAGTATACGTTAGTCACATATCCCCTATTATCTAAAAAAAAACATCCAAATATGGCCATATTATGGTCTGGACTAATATTCAATGAATAACATTTGAAAATAGCCAAAAACTAAATAGTCGAGGACAGAACCAAAATAAATGTGCCAGTGTTCCTTCAGCAGAGGAACATTTATCACATAGAGAAGATAGTGATGGAAACATTTTCTTTAATTTAGTTTAGTTTTTAGTTTATTTCAATCATATATTCACTTCAAAGCAGCAAAAAAAGAGAGAGAACAATCCAGAATTTAACTGAAAAACACAGAAGTAAAGCTTATTAATGCCCACCTATCATAAGCTACACAATTCATGATGTCAAACAGGTAGAGAAAAGAAAAACAAAAAAATACATAAATATATATATATATATATATATATATATATATATATATATATATATATATATACATACTCATGCACATACATGACCCCCCCACACACACACACACACAATTACAGCCATAACTCCTAAATAAAAATGTAAAAATGCACATGATTTCTTGAACATAACAAAGGATGTACATTGCTTTAGTTTGAGATCAGCACTGTTCCACAGCTGAAGCCCCTTAAATGAAATGCATCTTTTAACTTCTTTTTTTAGCTTTTGGTAACACAAACACAAACATAAATTTGCTTCCATCTCTTAACTCATATTTACTCTCAGACCCTTTTGAAGAACCTCTGCACACCGTCTGGTAGTGTTTTATTATTTACTTTAAACATGATTTGCATTGTTCTATAATAAACCAAGTCTCTAAACTTCAAAACATGAGAATTTAAAAATAATGGATTCGTATGATCATAGTAACCGGCTTTGTTTATGATGCGTACGGTTTGTTTTTGTTGTAACCTATGAGAGTAGTAGAAGTAATGTAACCTATGAATCACTTTATACACCATAAGTCAATGGAACAGGAGTGAATCTGTGTTCTAGCCTTATCCCATAGCTGTTGAGGTACTTGTGAATTCAAATCTTGAGCCCAGGCCACTCGCAGGTGTTCAGTGGAAAGACAAGTGGTGAAACAGTCAAAAAATCGGGAGATCAGGTGTTTAGAATTGGGAGAAAGAAATAAGTTTTTATAAATAATGCCATTTCTTATGAACTTTTTATTTTTAATACTTAAGAACTTCTTATAAGAATGTTCTATGCTGGAAAAATCATTAACAGTCAATGTCTGCATATAATTAATAAATGATCCACACATAGGCCTAGACCAGAGGTGTCAAACATGCGGCCCGGGGGCCATAATTAGCCCGCCAGTGGGTCCAATCTGGCCCCTGGGATGAATTTGTGAAATGCAAAAATGACACAAAAGATATTAATAATTAAGGAAGTTAAAATAATTTGACATCAATTCAACCTCAAATGGATCAGACCATAGGCAATAATAAACACATTATGAAAAACGCAATTTTTTTTGTCTACAAAATAGGGAATAAATAAATAAAAGTACTAGCCTGTTACAAAGAATGTGAATAACCTGAAATGCAGATGGGATTTTACAAATATTCTGAATGTTACTAAAGGTGTGTATTTATGATGCACATGTATAAATGATAGACTAAAGTGAAATATTGTTAATATTACACTTACTTTTCTTGTGAATTTTCAGGTTGTTCATATTTGTTCATGTTATGTTTTAAATACAGTTTGTACATGTAAACATTTTCATTATGGAATTTTACTATTTTTGCTTAAAAACATCAATAAAATTTTGGAATTGACATTATTTCTACATTTTTATTTACATTATTTTACTGTTCTGGCTCACTTTATACCATATTAAGCAGAATGTGGCCCCTGAACTAAAATGAGTTTTGACACACCTGACCTTGACTATGTGTGGCCTTTTTTTAATCTTATTTAATTTTATGTATTTATTTAATTATTTTTAATGCATTGCTTGTTTGTCTGTTACGTGAAGCGTCTTTGAGTGTCCAAAAAAATGCTATATAAGTTTGAGGTATTATTATTATTATTATTATTATTATTATTAGAATCTAACATAATGACATGACTGATCCAAACATTATAAAATTACCATGATCACATTATTAAGGTTTAGTCTACATCAATTCAACCTATAATTTAAAACATGGTGTTAAGGCCCATTGTAACTAACTGTCAGTTGGTGTCAATGTATGTATCCTACATAATATAACTAATAATACATACACAAAAACATTGATAGCAAAATTAAATTACAAAAACAAAATTAAAATTTTATTTGAATACATAATATTAGAGGCTTACCTTTTCTATGTGGCTGTGGTACGATATGGTGAAAGTTACGAAAAATAACGGAAGAATCTGAGGAACTAAGCTTTGAAGAATATCAAATGTTTTTAAGATAAAAGATAAGAAGAAGGTTAAGAAAAAACTTCAAGACAAAGGTTCAGATCAGCTGTTTGCCACTTGTATTTTGAACAAATGAGTGACGACTGCTGTGATTATTACTATTACTGTTGTCAAACTACATTAGGTCATGTGACCTTTGGGACAGGTTAGGGTGGTTTGATTAATATTTTTGAGCGACTACTTCCAGCCTATATGTGGACCCTTGGAAGTTTAAAGGGTTAAAGGTGTCATTATGCTGAAAAACACTTTTCCACGCTCCTTCTGGAATCTGATGGGTCACCCCTAGTTACCAACACACCTGCTCCTCTGACAGTGGTTCATCACCTCCACTGGCTGCATACTGCATTCACACACAACAGGAACCAGGGATCCAGAAAAAGCAGGTCCGTCTGATGTCAGATGGACTTTAGCGTCACCCACGTGGGGTCAAACCTGTCCCCCATTGCAGCGAATCTGAAGTAGCATTAGCATCTACAATAGAAGACGGCGCCACAGTAGCTGCTGCACAAACTGGAAAAAAAATGGTGGATCAAACTGGTTCATGTGTCTCTGTGGAAATAAAGCCTTGTTTTTTTACTGCACGTTTTAAAAACAAGCGACGGCACGAAACCTAGCTGGATGTTACTTGGGTAAAGGTAAACACATACACAGTGAGAGGGGAGAGGGGGAGTGATCCTTCATGTATTCTGAGCCAATCACAGACGCTTCATCACTGTGTCATGGACATGTATGAGGAAGTATAATTTTTCTACTGTGAAAAAACAGCTGGAAACAAAACAATCTGGATGTTTTTTTTAAATAGAACCAACACACAATGTATTCAATAATAATGAAGAACACAGTAATGTTAATGAAATAACCATGGAATGATTCCTTTAATATCTTAGTGGAACATTTATATTTGGTAAGGCCGAACGGGAGGCTTTAACGGCCCAGATTTAGCCCCTGGGCCACAGATTTGACACCTGTTAATGATTGTGAGGCTGTTTGAGGGTTTTTCTTCCTTTACAGACGTGCTAGTGGAACATTGGTCTGTATGTACCATGTAATATGACTTGTACATCTGTCATCAACTGAGAGGGGAAAAAAAAAACAAGGAACAAGAAAAAGGTCTGGAAACATGTCCCTATTTTCCCTGGTGTGCATAGTTTATTAGGAAAGGAAGGAAGAAAAGTTTGGAAAAAGGTAAAAAAAAAAAAAAAAAAAGGAAGGAAGGCGCATGAATGGAGGAAGTTTATCATCAGGTTTAAAGATGACATAAAATCTAAGACGATTAATCAGAGCTGTAATGAAAACTCAACCTCCTGCGTCAGGTCACAGATCGACTGCCCACTTCTGCCAGGAAAACCACTTTATTTACACGTATTTATTTGTGTTTTTTTAACAGTTGCGTTAAATACACACAGACCAGGCCTTTACTCACGTCAAATCTGATTAATATGGACTTGATAGCAATGAAAGCTGTGTTTTTCAGGCACCTAGCAACAGCATAAATAAATAAATAAAAAATTATTAATTAAATTTTAAAATGACAAAAAATAAATGAAAAAAAATGTTTAATTAATGAATTAATTAAAAAAAGACAAAAAATAAATGAAATAAAAATTATGGATTAATTAAAAAAGAAAAAAAAGAAATGAATAATAATAAATAAAATAAAAATTCATGAATTAATTTAAAAAGACAAAAATAAAAGAATAAAAATAAATAAAATTAATTAATTAGTTCAAAAAGACAATAAATCAAATTAAATAGATTTCCATACATTTCCAATTAAAAAGTCCCCCTTTTCGGTATGTGTGATTTATTTTAAATAGTCATAAAAACATTTAGTTTCAGAATATAAATACACAGTTTAATTAAAATTTTATAACTTTATTTATAATTTTAAGAATTTTTTTCCTATTCGTTATTATTTGCACCATTAATTGCAATATCTTTTTGAAATGTTTCTTATTTACTTTCATTTTATGCCCTTACTTAATTCCTGATTGAATCCCTTTTGGTTATTTATTTATTTTACATTTTAATATTTGTAATTCTTTATTTACTTATTATTTTTCTCTGCTATGTTCAAGTTGTACACTGAAAAAAGTAAAACCATACTCGGGCTTTTATTTTGAAAAACACCACACTCACACTCTCTCTCTCTCTCTCTCTCTCTCTCTCTGTGCACAGTGGGGTGACAATTCTTAATCCTCATTATTTATCATTTAAATACATATTTTATTTTGAATACCCCCCCCTCTCTCTCTCCTTCTCTCTCTCTCTCTCTCTCCTTCTCTCTCTATCTCTCTCTCTCTCTCTCTCTCTCTCTCTGTACACAGTGGGGTAACAGTTCTTAATCCTCATGTCGTATTTTCATGAGGCTTTTATTCTGAAAAGCCCATGTGCTCAGTCCCTAAAAACCAAGTGGCATCATCTTAACAAGTGAATAAATTGATTTCATAATCTGTTAAAGTTAAAGGGCGTGAGATTTGGATCAAATACATGTGAAAAGTTCTTTTCAAAGTGCGCTTTAACGAGCCGCCCTAGTGCGAGGAACTTTCCTGCCGCCGCTCCGATTGGCGAAATGACCGAAAACAACCAGATTAGATTAATTGCAGGAAATAGCTCTGAAATGGTTTGATGTTTGCATGCGTCTGTATTATTCATTCAGACCCTATTAACAGAGGAATATGTTGCTTTCTCATGCGTGTCGGCTTAAACGAGTGAATATTTTCAGATCGACCTCATGGTGCCCAGAAACGCTTCGCCTACGGGTGTTTTTCGGGGGGTGTTCGAAAGGACAAATGCACCGCTGACGCATATGAGAAAGCAATTAACCCCGTAAAAGCCAACGTGTTAAAAAGTAGATCCAATAAAAGTTTGTAATTGAAATGAATGTATGTATTTAAGAATATAGAAACAAAACACTTTGATATATTGTATTTTTGATGAAGCACCTTTTATAACTGTAGTATCTAATTGGATACACACCTTTTTAATAGTTTAACTGTACAATAAAGAAGTAACTGCGTATTATTTCAGTACATGAAGTGATTATATGAATAAATATATATATATAATATATAACACTGGTCTACAAGCAAAATGAAACACAGTGTTGGCTGCAGTTTTTGTGATTTCAAAATTAAAAGCCTGACTTGTTTTATGCAGAAAATTAGATGAATTGTTCAGGGAAGATCAACATGTTGTTGTTGTGTAATTTGTAATATTCTTGTTTATTCAGTAAACGTTTGGTTAACTCTTTTACGCTTTCTGTCATCACGTGTGTGTTTGGGGGTGGGGGCAGGGGCACATATTGGGGGGGTGGGTTGTGGAAACACTTGCGATTTTCAAATAATATTCAAATACTTTAGGGAATTTCGAAAACTGTTTTGGATCAAAGTAACATCCCCTGTGTATACACGTCATCTTCCACTTTATGTGGGGTAATGTGTGTGTGTGTGTGTGTGTATATATATATATATATATATATATATATATATATTCCCAGAAATTCATAGCAAAGCGGTCACGGGATTTGCATCAGCTACAGTTTTATATCCCAAAAAAAAACCACAGGATCCAGAATAGAACCCTGAGGCACCCCAAACCCTTCAAATTCAACTGTCTGTCTGTCTGTCTGTCTGTCTGTCTGTCAGCAGGATTATGCAAAAAGTTCTGAACAGATTTTGATGAAACTTTCAGTAATGATAGATAATGGGTCAAGGAAGAACCCATTAGATTTTGAGCAATTAAGGTCAAAGGTCAAGTTCTCACTAAAGGTCAACATCTAAATGTGTCGGTCTTTTTCATTCCCATGGTCTGACTTTCCGACATCAGATGGGTCAACACCTATAACCCTAACCTTTGACCCCTAACCTTCAGCCATCAGATGGGTCAACACGTATAACCCTAACCTTTGACCCCTAACCTTCAGCCATCATATGGGTCAACACCTATAACCCTAACCTTTGACCCCTAACCTTCAGCCATCATATGGGTCAACACCTATAACCCTAACCTTTGACCCCTAACCTTCAGCCATCAAATGGGTCAACACCTATAACCCTAACCTTTGACCCCTAACCTTCAGCCATCAGATGGGTCAACGCCTATAACCCTAACCTTTGACCCCTAACCTTCAGACATCAGATGGGTCAACACCTATAACCCTAACCTTTGACCCCTAACCTTCAGACATCAGATGGGTCAACACCTGTGGCTCCATCACGTCACGTTTTTACATCATATGACGTCATATCAAGCCTTGGCGGAAGTCCACTGTGTCTGACTGCCTGGTTTTATTTATTTATTCATTCATTTTAAATAGTTATATTTGCACAATTTGTGGGTCAGTGGAAGAGTGACCGGTGTTATCTATTTCCGTGAGAGAAAAAGTTCGAACAAGTGCAGTAATGGACGGCGTAATGGGACGCTGCAGATTTGTTTTCGTGCAGCGTTCCCCCCTCAGCGAACCGTAGCGTGGCTGGTTTCTTTGTGTTCTACATCAGAATCCAGATCTCATCATCCAAGCCTTACTCCACTTTTCCCCCCATTAGATTTTCTTTTCCCTTAAATTCCCTCACACTCGCTGCTGCTCACACACACACACACACACACACACACACACACACACACACACACCTCGTTATCTTATTTGTGGCCTTGGCAGCCAGATTGTTGCCTTGTGGTTCAGTAGCCAGAGTTTTCTCTGTCACACAGAGCCGGCGGTGCACAACCTCCACACCACACAGGCTTCCATCAGAGCAGGAAGTCAGTTCCCAGCATGCTTTGCCCATCCCAGTCAAACCTGGGATGTATTAACCTTGGGCTGGGGGATGTTTCCAACTCAGAAAGGCAGTTATGCAACGCTCCGTCCTCATGTCCCATCGCCGTCAGTCTGACAGTGAAGAGTGTTGGTGTGAACGACGTGTGTGTGTGTGAAGCCAAACCAGAGAAGAAACACACTTAAAGTACTTCATCACTGTACTTAACTAGATGTTTGTAGGTATATGTACTTTACTTGAGTATTGAGTTAGCTTTTTATGTCATGATTATGACTTTTTATCCCAGAATTTTGACTTTTATCTCATATTTTTTTAATTTTGTATCACATAAATATGCATTTCTCATCTTGTTTATTACTTTTTATCTCTGAATTTTGACATTTTAGTTATCTGTACTTTACTTAAGTATGTGTTTTTCTGCCATTTTTTTTTTATTTTACTCCCAACATTTGTTCATAAATATCTGTACTCTATACTCTTTACATTAATATAAATATATGTACTTTATACTCTTTACATTAATATAAATATATGTACTTTATACTCTTTACATTAATATAAATATATGTACTTTATACTCTTTACATTAATATAAATATATGTACTTTATACTCTTTAAATTCTCAGAATAGACTTGTTACTTTTTCAAATTATAAACAGATGTGACAGTTTGGAAAAATAAGTCACTTCAGAGGGAAAAACCGTAGAAGAGAGAAACTGTGACTTTATATATTAGAATTGTGATTTTTATCTCACGATTGTGACTTCTTTTTAACTTTTTATCTCATCATTTTGACTTTTTCTATCATATTTATGACTTTTTAATCTCTGAATTTTGAGTCTATTTCATAATCGTGACTTTTTTCTCATAATTTTGCATTTCATATGTATGACTTTTTATTTCATAATTGTGATTTTTTTTCTCATAATTTGTACTTTTTCATTACTAGGATTTTATAATTATTTCATAATTATGCATTTCATATTGTGACTTTTTATTTCATAATTATGAGTTTTTATCTTAAACGTGCCATTTAATTATGCATTTCTTACCTCATATTTATGACTTTTTATCTCATAATTGTGACTTCCTTTTTAGAAAATATATCTGGAAAATCTTATTTCAAGAAATTTTACAAAGATTATTTTCACTTGTTCCATTGGTAGATTTTTTTGTGTGCTTAATTCATGATTTTAAATTATTATTATTATTATTTTTTTTTCATTTATTTATTTTTGCTTAATTCACCTGTAATTGCATAATTGCCCATTTGAAGATTGACTTATTTAATTATTTTTTTCTTTATTCAACAGTTATTAAAGTTCCTCTTTGGGTGATTCTGTCTGATTTGAAGTGTGATGAGACATTTGGACGAGAAATTTCTTTAGTTTTTCCAGTGTGGGAATTAAAAACAAATATATTTAATCTGTTTTATTGTGTTATTGTATGAGCACATAAACTAAACTACTGTTTTCAACTGATTAACTACCTATTCCGTCTCCTTTTCCACAACTTCTGCACAGTTCTGTGGTCCAGTTCAAGTTCGGGTCCCAAATCCTGTGCATCTCGACCCAAAATAAGCAAACGGCGTTTCCATAATCCATTCCACAGCAGACCACTGCACTTTTACAGACTTTACTTTTGTCAGTAAAGACACTGCTGTTCGTCTTGTACCTTTGATTGGACTCATCAGAGCGTTGGATCGGGGCCTTTAGAGCAGGAATATCCTGTCGCCAGAACTGGGAACTGGGAACTGGGCCGCCAAAGGTTACAATCCGGTCCGTGGGAATGAATTTGGAAAGTGCAAAAATGATAATGAAGATATTAGAAGTGAAGGGTGTTGACATCACATTAATTCAGGTTCCACATGTCAGACCAAAACAACCTGAACCAGTGTTTTCACCACATGTTCTTTTCCAACCAAAACCTCGTCGGTCGCTACGTTTTTGTTTGTGTAAAAGAATCAATCGCATTTGGATACACACTAAATCAACCGGACACTGAGTCAAAACCTAAAAAACTGAAATGGACAATAACTGAAAAATGATGGAGATAGAGAATAATGCAAGATTAGTATTATCTGTGGACCACTGGTGATTCACAACCCCCCACCACCATCACCACCACCGTGTTCAGACGAGATAAACAAAAGTCTGTAATCAGAGGTGTAAAGTAACTCAGTAAAAGTACTTTGTTACTGTACTTAAGTAGATTTTTTTAAGTATCTGTACTGTCAACTTTTTATTTTTACTCCCTGCATTTTTGTAAGAAGTGGAAGAAAGTGTGACTGTATATGTTATAGTTATATGACTATTATCTCACAATTGAGACTTTTTATCTTAAAATTATGCATTTTTTAATCTCATATTTATATATATATATATATATATATATATATATATATATATATATATATATATATATATATATATATATATATATATATATATATATATATATATATATATATATATATATATAATTTTTATTTTATTAATTTTTTAAAATCTCATAATGACATTTTAATTTCACAATTTTAACATTTTATCTTAAATTATGGATTTTTTTAATCTCATGTTTATTCAAAATTAACTTGCGTAACACTGTGTCAAACATCGACATATCACGCTATAACTTAATCAATATTGGATATATTATCATAATATTACACGCACTGACGTATATATATATATACATATAACGAAATTATCAATATTGCAAAAGGTCAAAGGTCAAAGTCACATTTAGCAGAAAGGTCAAAATCCCAGAATTGACTCTAATTCAAGAGGTGGTTGTCATAGAAACTTGAGATTGGCACAAAATGGGCACCAGATTAGGCATTATCTGAATACTTGTTATTCTTAATACTATTATTATTGTTATTTTAATGACTCCTGTTTGTGTCTTTACCTCCAGGTGGATCAGGGAAGCACCGATCCAAAGAACCAAAGAAGAAGAACAAGCAGAGACTGCGCTTTCGGGCGCAGAACCAGCACAGCGACCACTTGGCGTCTGCTCGCTCCAGTCAGTGAGGACTCCCAACTACGGACCAACCAACAAAAACAACCAACGCAAAGCTGCTAGCCACTGCTGCACCCATATTCTGACCGACGACCACCGCCACCGACCCCACCTCCTCCCACGACAGACCCGCCCCCTTCACATATGCCCCGCCCCTTTGCTCACGAGGACACTCACGACTCCCAGATGGTCACTATATATCTTTAATCTAGGATATGGGTATCAAAAGTACACAACGCTTCATGCCTTTGCCTCCTCACCTGCCTTCCCCTTGTCGCCATAGCAACCAGCACCCCAACCTCCACCCACGAACACCCCCGCCCCACACACACACACGCACACACCCGACTTTGCCTTGTTGGACCTTTAAGAAGTCAACATTACCGAACTCATTTAGCAGTGTCATTAACCGTCCAGAGTGATGGATGGAAGGCGGAGCCAGAGGGGAGGTGGGCGGGGCCTGAGCGGTGGGAGAAAATTACAGGAAGTTGTGAGAAAGTTGTTGACGAAACTGTGCGGAGGATGGGGGAGGAAACCAGATCCAGGGAGGATGGGATGGAAAAAAAAAAAAAAGAAAAGATGGAGGATGAAAGGCGATGGAGTTTTTTGTCGGATGCAAAACGATGCTGACGGACCTGGAAAAAAAATTAAGAAAAGGCATCTGGACACGAAAGAGACCATTTTTGTTCCTATATTTATGTCAAAGCTACCCTCACCTTCCCTGTTACACGGAGACGGAGTATTCCCATGTGTGGCCTTTATGTTATGTACATTTTTGAGAGTAATATTAAAGAAATTACCATGCATAGATGCAAAGTATTTTATTCTCAGCACAAACTGTTTACGTTCAGACCGCTTTATGCTCTACGGCGGCGCTTTAGGGCCACGGAAGAAAATAAAAGCACTGCTCACCACGGGAATTAAGTCAGAAAATATACAGTTAAAACACGTCATTTTGTGAGAATGAAGTGGAATTCAAAACTAACCATAATTTTATGAGGATGAAGTCAGAATATTGTGAGAACAATGCCAGAGTAAAAAATTTTTTATTAATAATTGAATGAAACTAATGTAATTTAATGAGATTGAATTTTTTTAAATTATAATTGAATGAAAATGTCATACTTTAATGGGAATAAAGTCGTAATTTATTTTTTAAAAAAACTTGTATTTAATTAAACTGTCGTATTTTAATCAGATTCGAGCCATAATATTTTGAGAATTAAGTTTTTTATTTCATCATAATTGAATGAAAATGTCTTAATTTAATGAGAATGAAGTCATAGTTTTAAAAAACAACAAAATTAAACAAAATTAAATTAAATGAATGTCGTACTTTAATGAGACTAAAGTCATAATATTTCAAGAATGAAATTGTAGTGTTTTTTAATTATAGTTTAATAAAAAATATCGTAGTTTAATGACAATAAATTTAAAATAGTAAGAATAAATTTGTAGTTTAAAAGAAACAAAACCTCATAATTACATGAAAATAATTTACTTTAATGAGATTGAACTAAGAATATTTAAATAAGTTCTAGTTTTTAAATTGTAATTGAATGAAAATATATTTTTATGAGTCGTATTTAAATTATTATTTATTTCTCGCAGAATTCTAACTCTTTTTGGGCTTGATTTTATTCTCATACACGTGTTCCATCTCGATATTTTACCACTTTATTCTCATAGTGACATGTTTTTTTTCTTACGTGGCTCTAATACGCTGTCGTAACGCTCTAACTGTATAGTGTGGATATAAAAAAATAATAATAATTTAGTTGTTCGACTAGCATGGCAACAGACTCGTGTACATAGTTGATCTTATAATGAAAAGCTTATTACTGTATTTTCAGTATTGACTCGTTCACCGTTCTAAATGTTTTAGAGATAAAAGGTTGTAATACCAAGCTACAGATTAAAATGATTAAAAAACAAATAATAAACATAGCCGCCACATAGCTATTCCATTTATATGGTATATATTTGATTTATTTATTAATTCTATTTTGTACTTTTTTTTTTGTTCAGTGAGCTGTTACTCTTATATGCTGAAATATTCTTTTGAGTTCCTTATAACATATCTGTGCATATCTTTAACACGTCACGCAGAGTGTTGTATTACATTCATTTGACCTCATCTACTGATTTCAATGTTTTGAAGAATTTACGGAAAGACAAACTTAAGTATGCTTTGACATATTCTAGGTTTAATAATTAGGATCCAGCAAATGTATGGTCATAGGACTGCATATGTGTACATTGTGTTTTATTAAAATACATTTCATGTGACTGTATGATGAAGCCTTTCATTATTGTTCAATACACGTGGCTACCGTAACATCACAAATTCGCATTTATGTGCCTTCAATTACGATGTATAACAAACACTTTTTTTTACATATCATGTAACACATTTATCCGAAACAGAATTTGATGAGGATTTCAAAAATGCTGGGTTTCTTTGCCTTTTACAGGTAGGTTTGGAGAAAAATTTGAATTTGTGTTTGAAAAACTTCTTGTCAATATGTCCAGTTAATTTCTTTGACTCATTTAGATTTTTCCCCTAAAAATCAGTCTGATGTGCAGATTTGGGAAGTAACCAAGTAAAAGCTCTTCATTACTGCACTTAACGATATATTTTTAAGTATCTATACTTTAGTTGAATATGTATTTTTCAGAAGAAAATATGATTTTCACACTCCTATTTTGACACAGAATTGCGATGCCTGACACATTTCAGTAACGTAAAGATGAAAGATAGATGCAAAATAAAGGTTGGATAAATGTGAAGTTATGGTCGGATGAATGCTACATAAAGGTTATGTAAACATGAGCTAGCCATTCAGACTGAAGTCGCGTTGCAAAATATCATATTATAGAAGAAAATGTATTTTTCATGCTCCTCCTCCTGAGATGCAGAATTGCGATGTCTGACAAATTTCAATAACATAAAGGTCTGATGAATGCAAAGTAAAGGTTGGATAAATGTGAAGTTATGGTCAGATGAATGCTACATAAAGCCACGGTTCTCAAACTGGGGTCCGCGGACCCCTAGGGGGACGCGAAATTATTCACGGTTTTGTTTTTGGTTTTTTTGTTTTGGTTTTTTTGCTGTTTTATTTTGAAATGAGGAAGTTTTATTTTGTAGCGAGCAGGCGGAAGTAACAGCGCTGTTTGACGCTAGCTTGACTAAATTGAGACGGAGCGAGTCACAGGCTATTTTTATCCACCCTGCAGCGAACATGGATCGATTTTTGTGTCCGCCAAGTTCCTCAAGAAGTGGTAAAAGAAATGACAATGAAAATGAAAATGACAAAAACAAACGCCCTAACCCTAAAAAGAGAAAGTACATTGATAGTTATATTGAGTTTGACAAGCTCATCCCTCTCATTAAGTCTCTGTCTGTCACACACACACACACACACACAGTTTTGTGTCTTTTGTTCCGTTTATTATTTTAAAATTATTTAAAATTGTTGTTTCTGAAGTGCTCATTTATTTTATAATACCTGAACATTTCGCTGGTTTGCACAAAAGCACTATTAAAAAAGGTTATCATTGTTTCATAATAATCATTGTTGAAGTGGTTTTTTATCATTTTCAGTATCGTGAGGATGAGGGGGGACATGGAAAAATTTCACCCCTCCGAGGGGGACCTAGGCCAAAAAAGTTTGAGAACCCCTGACATAAAGGTTATGTAAACATGACCTAGCCATTCAGACTGAAGTTGCATTGCAAAATATTACATAATATATGACAGCAGAAAATATGTTTTTCAAACTCCTCTGAGTGGGATACAGAATTGCGATGTCTGACAAATTTCAGTAGTGTAAAGGTCTGATAAATGTAAAGTAAAGGTTGGATAAATGTTCGGTAAAGATGGGGTAAAAGTCGGGTTGCAAAATATATTACAGAAAAAAAGTTTTTTTCATATTCTGAATCAAATTTGGGTTTACGAAAGAAAATACTGGATCGTTTTCACACTCCTCTTCCTGGGACACAGAACTGTGACGTTTGAGAAAAATCAAATGACTTACAGGTCAGAAAAATGCAACATAAATGTCAGATAAATACGACATTTCATCTCATTACAAAATATATTACAGTAGTAATAGTCTGATAAATGCTCCGTAAAGGCAACCTAGCCCAGGCTGAAGTTACATTGCAAAATATATTACAGAAAAATTTTGTTTTTCATGCTCCTCCTCCTCCTTCACAGATTCAATAAAATATCTTCATGGTTGTGGTCCATATCTTTATGGTTGCGGTCCATATCTTCATGGTTGCGGTCTATATCTTCATGGTTGCAGTCCATATCTTCATGGTTGTGCTCCATATCTTCATGGTTGTGGTCCATATCTTTATGGTTGTGGTCCATATCTTCATGGTTGCGGTCCATATCTTTATGGTTGTGGTCCATATCTTTATGGTTGTGGTCCATATCTTCATGGTTGCGGTCCATATCTTCATGGTTGCGGTCTATATCTTCATGGTTGCAGTCCATATCTTCATGGCTGTGCTCCATATCTTCATGGTTGTGGTCCATATCTTTATGGTTGTGGTCCATATCTTTATGGTTGTGGTCCATATCTTCATGGTTGCGGTCCATATCTTCATGGTTGCGGTCTATATCTTCATGGTTGCAGTCCATATCTTCATGGCTGTGCTCCATATCTTCATGGTTGTGGTCCATATCTTCATGGTTGCGGTCCATATCTTTATGGTTGTGGTCCATATCTTTATGGTTGTGGTCCATATCTTCATGGTTGCGGTCCATATCTTCATGGTTGCGGTCCATATCTTCATGGTTACGGTCTATATCTTCATGGTTGTGCTCCATATCTTCATGGTTGTGGTCCATATCTTCATGGTTACGGTCTATATCTTCATGGTTGTGCTCCATATCTTCATGGTTGTGCTCCATATCTTCATGGTTGTGCTCCATATCTTCATGGTTGCGGTCCATATCTTCATGGTTACGGTCTATATCTTCATGGTTGTGCTCCATATCTTCATGGTTACGGTCTATATCTTCATGGTTGTGCTCCATATCTTCATGGTTACGGTCTATATCTTCATGGTTGTGCTCCATATCTTCATGGTTGTGCTCCATATCTTCATGGTTGTGCTCCATATCTTCATGGTTGCGGTCCATATCTTCATGGTTACGGTCTATATCTTCATGGTTGTGCTCCATATCTTCATGGTTGTGCTCCATATCTTCATGGTTGTGCTCCATATCTTCATGGTTGAGCTCCATATCTTCATGGTTGTGCTCCATTTCTTCATGGTTGAGCTCCATATCTTCATGGTTGTGCTCCATATCTTCATGGTTGTGGTCTATATCTTCATGGTTGTGGTCTATATCTTCATGGTTGAGCTCCATATCTTCATGGTTGTGCTCCATATCTTCATTGTTGTGCTCCATATCTTCATGTTTGATTTCACTTATTTTTATGAAGAAATTCCAAATTGTTCATGTTATTTGTTTTTTTAAAGAATGTTTTATGAATGTAAACACACACACAATGTAATTTTACTTTATTTTTCACTTAATGTTTTAAACTAAATCATATGAAATTGTCATTAAATTTACAAGTAATTTGCTCATTATTTTCCTGGTTTTGATCCGGTTTGGCGTGAACGTGGAACCTGAACTGAACTCTTATTCAGTTCTGGAATAAGTGAACGCAGGAAAAATGACTTGTGCAGGGAATTAAGCGGAGCGTCGATACAGTGAGTTGTTTTTAAAGACATCTGCTGCTGGTTACAAGTTAATGAAGGCTTGGCAGATGTCATCCCCTGGGCCAGACTATCACTACTCCAGACTGGGGATTAAACCGACAGGCTTACGCAGAGGAACTGCAACTGAAGTGGATTCATTAAGAACCTAGACCACCGCTAAAGCACACACGACAACGGCCCAAACTGGGATGGCGTATGGAGCTTTTTGGAGCGTTTTTGGGGGGATCCCTCACTTTTTCATCTTCTTCTTCTTGCAGCTTCTCGTTCGCCCCTCCCTCACCTTTCCCCTTTGACCCTTTGATCAGCCTTTCTTGTGTGAGAAACAGGACACTGATGGTATTCACAGTGTTGTTAAGAGGGTTAGCAGCCATCCACACATCAGAGGGAATGGTACTCACTGTGAAAACCACTTCTGTAAACTGTGTGTGTGTGTGTTTGTATTCCTATCTTTATGGGGACCTTGATCTGTTTACGCAGTCACACCATTGGGAACCTCTGACACCATGGGGACCAAAATTCAGGTTAAATATAAATTTCAGTGTGAAATACACAAGTTTAATATACAAGTTTATGTAAATGATGTCACCTATAAACACATTAACTTGTTTTTTTTCCCAACGTCCCCGTAAAGCATGTGGGGTGGTGTTGGTGGTTGGGGTGTGTGTGTGTGTGTGGGGGGGGGGGGGGGGGGGGGGTACAAAGGAAAACATGTGTTTTTCAAACGTTTGAAGGTGTGTTTAGGTTCTACTACCCAATGGATACTTTACAGAGTACCTCGAAAAAGGCTGGTCCCCACAAGTTGTCATTACAAACTCAGTCCTCTGTGTGTGTGTGTGTGTGTGTGTGTGTGTGTGTGCTTGTATTGCCATGATCTGTTTACACTGTGATGCTATGGGGACCTTTGTCACCATGGGGACCAAAATTCAGGTTCTCACATGGGTTAAATATAAGTACAGGTCCCCACTAATGAAATAGAAATGATGTGGCCCTATACATATTTATTTTTTCCACATAAGTCCTCATAAAGCATGAGTGAAACAGGTTCAAATTGAAATATGGATTTTTCAAAGATTTGAAGATGTTTACTTAAATATATATATATATATATATATATATATATATATATATATATATATATATATATATATTTTTATGTTTGCATTACTTGCATTATTTATTTATTATTTTTAATATATCATTTAGTTTTTAATTAAATTATTATTTTTATTTATTCATTCTTATTCATTTATTTTCACATTTTTCTCATTATTTCTTTTAATTTTATTAACCCTTGTGGGGTCCTCCTAGCCTAGGATCTAGTCTGTCCCCAGTGGCCGCAAATGGTATTTGCTACGGGGAAACAGACTAGACAGCCTCGGATCTGAAAATCCAAAATGGACCGGACCAATCAAATCGCGAGGGGCGGGATTGGAGCCCGCCCTGCCTCATGACGACACAAATACGACACGTAATGTTGTAGTCGCAGAGACGTAGCAGCTAGCACACATTGCCGTAACACCAGTTGCTAGCTGCTAGACAACATGGCTCATCACCAGGAACAACCATTGGAGCTGGCTTTGGCAGCAACGCTACGTGATTTAAAATTACAGTTTTCCCTGCGAGAGGAGCAGAAAACGGCACTTAAGCTGTTTTTGGAAAAAAGGGACGTTGTCGGAGTTTTGCCCACCGGGTATGGCAAAAGTTTGATTTATCAGCTGGCTCCGCTAGTGGGACGACACATGGGTCTGCACAACCCGCTGGTGATCGTTGTGTCACCCCTTTTAGCCCTAATGGATGACCAGTTGCAAGAGGCCGAAAAACTGGGAATACGAGCAGCACAACTCGGCAAAGGCGACCCGGAGGAGATCCGAAGCAGCCGGTGCCAAATATTGTACGGGAGTCCGGAATCCTGGCTGAACCGGAAATGGTTAGACCTGCTCCATGTTCATCGCTCTGATTGGTTGGCTCTGACTGGTTGGCTCTGACTGGTTGGCTCTGACTGGTTACCCATCCAATAGCGTGGCGTTGTGTAAAGAGAAAACTTGACAGACAGTCAATACCATTTGCAGCCACTGGGGAGAGTCTAGATCCTAGGCTAGGGTCCTCCGGATCAAAGTGACCCACAAATGTGCCTTTTCATACGTACTGTATTATTGCTTACTACTGAAAACAGTAAGATATACTTGGGGGGGTGAGGTGATGAGCCTTTGGAACTTAACTTTGGAATGTAGGTCTTTAAGACAATCGTAGGACACAGCCTGTGCACCTTGGACGGAGGACCCCACAAGGATTAAAAAAAAACACTCACTACTACACTCACTACAAAATGCCTATACTTCATTACAAACTTGGTCCTCATAAGACATGTAAACAAGTTTGAGTGTGTGTGTGTGTGTGTGTGTGTGTGTGTGTGTGTGGTTAGGTGGCTCAGACTAAAGCTCCCTTTTAATCTGACATAGAGCATTTTCATTAGTTCTGTTGAGTCCTATTATTAAAGGCTGCTTCAAAGGCACAACAAGTGAAACCACCAACAGGAAATGACCCAGTGGGCTCAAAGCTGCACAGGACGGATCACTGATGACTATCTGTACGTTTACAGCAGGTCATTACAGCAGCTCCAGTGGATCCACGGTACACACTGGAGACACACGGCCTTCAAACATACCCACCGAACCTGGGCCTCCAAAGGTTCTGATCAGTGTAAAAATGACAGTTGGTATTTTCAGGGCCGGTTCTGGTCAATGCGGTGACCCAGAAGAGAACGCTCTTTCCTTTTTGTGGAATTATTAGAAATGATCATCTGTCAACATCGTGTCCTAACAGAACAAAAACTCTGATTCTGCTAAAGCAAACTGTAAAAGATAAAAAGTCAAAATTATGTAATAAAGAGACAAAATTCTGAGATAAAAAGTCAATATTATGCGATAAACAACCAAAATTATTGCGACCAAAAGTCAAATTTATGTGACAAAAATTTTTTAATTATGTAATAAAAAGTCAAAATGGTGCAATAAAAGGTCAAAATGTATGTGATAAAAAGTCAAAAATATGCGATAAAGAGGCAAATCATGTGACAAAAAGTAAAAAATTATGCGATAAAAAGTAAAAACTGTGCAATAGAAACTCAAAATTATGAGATAAAAAGGCCAAATTCTAAGATACAAAGTCAAAACTCCCACTCACTCAGCTCAACCAGAATGAATCCATATATATAATGTGCGCTGTACTTTCTGGAGAATATTTAAAGTCTTTTAGTGCACCTTCCAGTCCAGAAAATAAAGTAGCTTAATATTCCAATTCTGTTTAACTTGCCGCTGGTACCATAGGCGACCGCCTAGTCTGCCTATGCCCAACGCCGGCCATGAGTACGTTTACCCTCTTGTTTGGAGTCATCACAGACTTTAACTCCTGAGACTTTAGCAGTTACACAGTATATAAAAAAAGAAGAAAATAAGCAATAATATGAAGAATACCAGCCAAAGTGATCAATAAAATGAACAAAAAAGAATAATAAACCAACAAAAGTCAAATGCTGTTCAGTATTGGAGGTAATTAACCAAACCAAGCTAATTAACTCTGTACACCTGTACAGAGGTAAAGCCCCTGGGCTTCAGCCCGGGTAAACCTGTGTGTTCTGCCCCTGCGCTTCAGCCCGGGTAAACCTGTGTGTTCTGCCCCTGCGCTTCAGCCCGGGTAAACCTGTGTGTTCTGCCCCTGCGCTTCAGCCCGGGTAAACCTGTGTGTTCTGCCCCTGGGCATTAACCCAGGAAACCCTGTGCATTATCAGAGCTCTGAGTTAAAGCGAGGTTCATCTGTTGAAGACATTGTGAGTAAAATTTACAGAAAACGTTGATGAACATCATCATGTGTTCATACGATTACAAACAGAGGAAAGGTGTGTAATTTAAATAAATGTTACAAACCCTCTGATTTTCAAAGCTCATATGCAACTACTGATGTAAGTTTGTACATTGTACCTACACTTATTATGTTTTAATTGACTCCATTAGAGAAAAGCGTTAAAATAAATGTTTTTGAATGTTCTTTGAATTATCTAATTGTCAATTATGCAAATTTTAATTATTGTATTAAATTATTCCTTAACTATTAGAAATGAGACCTATTTCAATAAAAAATTTGTGTCAATTTAACCCAGTTAAGTGAGTTAAAAAGGAACTCTGACTCAGTGTTAATGATAAATCTACCAACATATCGTTGTAATATCTCAGGTTCAGTTTAAGATGAAAACACTTGGAACAAGTCAAGTAATCTGAACAAGATTAAGTCTATTCATTTTATTTTTTACAGTGTATTCATCTAATGTGGGTGGGTGTGGTGGTGGTAGTAGTGGGGGGGTTCATGGTGCAGCCTGTGGTGACACACTCATTCCAACGCAGACGGCACACATGGAAGTTATGACATTGGTCGGGCAAATAAGATTGCCCGGGATAATAAATGCTGTAATAATTTGCTGTTTTTAATAACTGTATAATGAGGCATCGCTTGCCCTTTGAGTTGAAGGAAATCTGGAATCATTAGCCCTGGTCCGGGTTGGCCTTGGAGACCGGGTCGGAACATACTGGTGTCAAAGGACAAGCAGATCTTAGCGTTCTGCTCTTGGCCATATGTTAGCCATCATGTTGTGAACAAGCCTGCTGCTAAATGGTGGCATTAATGGGCGACTTTTACGGCAAAACTTGCTCCTAATTGCAAAAATGCATTCCAAAAACAACTCCGAACGCACACTTTGGCTTCATCTGGAGTTGCTAGGTAACAAGTTAATCCCAAAAATAAATATGTTCTTCAGTTAAAGCTAATTGTCCGTGACAGTTATTTTGCTTTGCTGCAGAAACGTTTTCAAACAGGAAACTGTAAAGAAAAAAAAATACAAATTAAAGTAAAAACACTGGGAGCTGTACAGAGCTGATGACCGTCGCAGACCTGAAGGCTCCACGGCGGCCTCACCTGTCGGACAGGAAGAGCTGGCGTTCACGGCCTTAACGCTCACCTGGTGGCATTAGCATTAGCATTAGCATTAGCGCTCTGCAGCTCAGTTTTTCATTCTGCTGTAATGAATGAAGCCAGTGTTGCCAGATTAGGTTGATCGATTTCCGCCCAATCACGTTCCAAAACCCGCCCACTTCAGGGAATAAAAAACCCAACAACATTTTGCACATGAAAACATTTAATAATTGAATAAACGTGCATTTAAATGCATTTACAGTAGGCTATTAAACGTATAAGCTCATATGGAAAATAGTATTTTATCACAGTGTCACAGGAAATGTGAAAAACACTGACTACAGACCCAGTCTTTAGGGTTAAGGTTCAAAACACTAACTAATTCAAGCTAGAATATATTGTACTCAATTTTATTTATACAGTGGTGCCTCTATTTAGGAAAGACCCAGTTTAAAAATTTAAATTCTATTTACGAAATGAAACCGAAACACCCGAGACATAAATACTATGTACATTACTGTACGTAACTACATAATGTACATAAATACGTCATGTATGTAGCATCCCATTGGCTATGAGGGAGCTACCCATGATGCTTTTGGTGACCTTTGACCCTCATTCATCGCAGAGTCCAACCATACACGTGGAAGGAACAGAGCCACCACTGCCCCGGGAGTCCCCCGAGTGCGCCCACCGAAACCCCACCACAGCACCCACCCACCACCAGCCCAAACAAAGTGACTCGTGGTGCGAATGAAAAGAAGAAGCGGTCTGTGTTATCAACAGAAGTCAAACAGGAGATAAGAAAAAAAGGAGGGGGCCATCATTCCACCAGCACAGACAGACACAAACCTGCAGAAAAAAGCCGTCAAAGGCGATCATCCCTGGATCTACACCCACTAAATGTCTGTCAACAAACACCACTGAAGGTATGTTTGGACTAAAACACTCACTTTTACTGTTTATTTAACAGATCAAAAGCTGGAGACTGAAAAACACTCATACATTTAGATTTTGTTTTTCCCCCTCGCCTTAATTTTGCTGTAAAATGCACTAAAAATAAAATTAAATGCCCTAAAAATAGAGAAAAATTCACTAAAAAGGCCAAAAAATATACTAAAATTCACCAAAAATAAAGTGAAATGCAATTCAAATAGAGGAAAATTTACCAAAATGATCCGAAATCCACTAAAGTACAGATAAAAGAATGGAGGTAAACACAATGGTATGAAAAATGACCCACATGTCTGGTTTATTTTAATGGTTTAATGTTTCATGTTCAGTCAGTGAAGACACATCTACCCACTGAGACCAAAAAATTACATCTGAAATCTACATTTTCTTTTACGTTTAACACATATTTCAAACAAAATGTGTATACTTTAATCATTTGTAAAGGGTTTAGGGGGTAGTATCTGGGGCCTTGGATCGAATCAGACTTTTTACATGTAAAAATGTGACTCTATTTACGAAAAATTCACGGTACGAACCCACTTCTGGAATGAATTAATTTCATAAGTAGAGGTACCACTGTACTTGTTTTTACAGGACCATTTTTTTTCCAGTGTAACAGCAGGTGTAGTGGGGTAGGGGGGGGGTTTTATCACCATGCATTACAAGACAAGCGTCTCTGTGCACTGGATCCTATGGGTGCTATAAGTATATATTTTTGTTTAATTTAACCCCATATTCCGTCGGAATGCTTGGCTTTTTCCTCCACGTTGGGATGGGAACGCCACACAAAGCCATTGTCCTGGTGGACTCGGGCAGAGCAGCTGTGTCGTTCGCTCCAGGATGTGACATGGAACAGCTTTTATGACCAGAACGGAATCATACTGCGCCCCTTAAAAAACATATTAGTGATTACAGGCCGGGCTAATGTTTCCCCTTCCTGGTGCTGGGGGAGCAGTGGGCACGGCCGTTATATTGGGCTGGTGAGGACAAATCCAAATCCAGCAGGAGTTGAGTTTTCCCCTCCTGACTCCCTGGCAGACCGGCTCCATTCATTGGCTGTTTTATATGTGTGCCTAGTAGCCGTGTTACTACCGGTTTCAAGGGAGAATTAATGGAAAACAGGTCTTATTAAAGTATATTAAGCCCAGTTGAAGTGGATGTAATGTGCTGGGGGTGGGAGGGGGTGGGGTGGGGTGGGCACAGGGGGTTGTATCCCAGCCGTAGCTGACACTCTGCACACTGTAAACCCGAATAAGTTAACAGAACTAAAAAAAATTAAGGCAATCGATTGCCTTAATTATTTAAAGTTGATGAAACTTAAAAAATACAAGTTTCCAGAACTTATAATGTTATTAACGTATACAATGAAAAAAGTCAAATGTATTCACTTACTGTAACATGTTCTTCTTTTTAATTACTATTGTGGATATAAGTGAACGTAACTTAAAAACATAGATGAGATAAAACTAAGTGGATGTAAGTAAGTAAATGATGAGAATGATTTTTTTTTTACTGTTACACTGAAAAAAGTCAAACATTTAAGCAACTTAAAACGTTTTCTTCAATAGATCGCACATAAAGAGTTGAGTAAATCAAATTAAATTACATTACATTAAAATAATCCTATGTTTTCAACTTGGTTCACTCAACTACATTTGACCATGAAAAGTCCAAATTATGAGATAAAAATTACGTTTTAAAAGATTAAAGAAACAAATTTCAAAGATGACTTTTACTTCAGAAGAATTTTTTAAATTGATTCAATGTTTTACTTTTTCAATGACCAGCTACTGGTGTGAAAAAATACTTTGATGATTCAACTCCTTAACTGAAATAAAAGTCATCTTTTAATTATTTTTAAAAAATCTTAAAAAAAAAAAAATTTTATCTCATAATTTGGACTTTTTATCGTCACACATAACAAACAAATCTAATTGAGTGAACCACATTAAATTTCATAGGGTTAGGGTTATTTTACTTGTATTTAATTTAATTTGATTCACTCAAATAGATGTTTTTATGTGTGACCTATTAAAGAATCATTTTTAAGTTGAATCAATGTTTGACTTTTTTCAGTGTAACAGTAAAAAATTATTCTCATCATTTACTTACTTACATCCAGATCAGTTTTACCTCTACAATACACCGGCTCCTGGGGGCCAAGTGGTGTTGCATTGTGGGTAAGCAGATTTAAAGTGGGTTTGTGTACAGTGGGGGGTAAAGGAGGGTCTCATTGTCCAGGAATGTTTATGTCTCCCCCCTCGCTCATGCAGGGCTGGATTATACCTTCCACTGTGGCAGAGGTGACCTTTGACTCCACTTGGAGGGTCTGAAACATTCATACATGTTCAACACACACACACACACACACACACACACACACTGCCCAATAAATGGACATGGAACCCCCCCCCCCCCCCCTCACCCCATAAGAACCTGCTGATGGATGCCCTCAGGGGTCCGTAGGTGGAGGAAATGGAGCTACTGCAGGAACCGGTCCTGTTCTGGACCAGGGTCTGGGCCAGGATATAGGCCAGGTTATAGACTGGGGTCTGGACCAGGTTATAGTTTGGGTTCTGAATCAGTTTCTAGTCTGGGTTCTGGACCAGGTTCTAGTCTGGGTTCTGAATCAGTTTCTAGTCTGGGTTCTGGACCAGGTTATAGTTGGGGTTCTGGACCCATAGGCGCAGGTTTCTATATAAATGGTTGTGACATGTCACAACCAATGTTTGGGGATTGCAAAATAGTCCCTACCAATATTTGTGATTTTAATTTAATATAGGAAAATTCTACATTCATTGAAACATTTTGAAATACTATTTCAATATACTACACATATGGTAGCATTAATAAAAACTATTTTACATTTGTTCACATTTTATTTTTGCCACGTTCTGATATTGATTCAATGACACGACGACCCATATCCGCTGTTTTTATTGGCTGTGTATATGCGAGTCAGAACAACAACAGACATCCATGTGCTGGAAACACCCCGCATATGTCCCGCTTGACAGACTGACAGCAGCTGACTACTATTTACACGGAAGACAAATGGCGGTCCCAGCTGTGTTGCCTGTTGTGTTGGTTCTGTTTATTTACCTTCGGGATGCGCAGAGAAGAAACGCGGCAAACAGAAGACGCATTCGCCGTCTACTTTGCCTTTCAGTCTTGTCTCAGGTATGTTGATTTATTTAAATATTTTGATGTATTTTTTCTTCAATAGTTGGCGATTTATAACATTAACGTTAGCATTACCGCTAGCTTGACAAGGTAACATTACCGGTCATTCGCAGTGCATCATGGGTAATATCATCTTCCACTCAAAACGAAGTCCGCAACCAACCTCACTACATTTTGAGGGTTGATTTTAAGGGCAAAATTGCACTTCCACTTGCTCCCCTAGGTAATGGGACACCCTACCCCTACACATGAACGCGCAAAATCTAGGGTTAGGGGAAATTTTAGGGTTAGGGGGAGAAATGGGACAGGGCCTTAGTGTTTCCCCACTGTTCCCAGACCGAAATAAGTGTGTGGAAGCATTTTCCTGACGACCCAGTCAATGTCTGAACTATGAGAAGTGACCACATGTTGGATTCTTACTCTAACTACATTCTTGCTGCGCTAACTAAGTATCTCGTCTAAAGTGAATTAATGTACTTAATTTTGCCTCCTCATTATTTTCCTCGTACTGGGCATTTACTCCGAGGGTGAATGATGACGCAATTCACAGCGCAAAGGACTCGAATTACTCATTTGAGTATGGGAACTATTTTCGCTGCGGAGTAACACAGCCGACGCACACTAAGTACTGTCAGTGAGAGCGGGACGTTCAATAATAAAAGAACAAAGACAGACTGAAAGAAACAGCAAAACGCCTACAAGTGTGCAGCGATTCATCTATGATCTGAATAACCATGGCTTTCGTAGGTTTATAGCCTAGCTTTACTTGTTGGCTTCATTTTAATTGGTGCTATTTACACTTATGATCGGGCGGGAAAAATCCAACCCGAGCCCGAACCAAACCGGAAATGTCATATTTATGATAACAGTGCCTTCTCTGTTTTATCCAAATTATTTAATTTATAAAAAGTATTTCTTAGTTTAGTATTCACACATCGTTTTAGTACACTTTTTTTGTTAACATATATGTATTTTTATTTATTTTTTTAAGTCCGCAAGATTGACATTTTCAGCCCGACCCGGCCCAAAATTCAGGTGGGGTTTGGCCCAGATTTGGGCTTGGGTTTAATATTTTACCTCTACGTCCACTGATATGAAGAAAATATTTGATTAAATCCAGGGAAGTTTTTTTTTTTTAATTGTTCTGCCTCACAGGAAAAATAAACCAAATATTAATATTAAATGTAACTGACAGAAAAATAAAATAAAATAAAATAAACCCATAACAACATGAGATTGTGCTAAGGTTTGATTTTAATCCAGTAAAACCTTGTATCTACACATTTGACAAATAATTTTCACACATGAAACATTCAAACCAAATTTACAACATTTTCATTTGCAGAATTTTTTACAAATACGAGAACAAAATATCTTGTTCCCAGGAGCTGCACGTTTGTGTCGATGGTTGTAAATCTGTGGATGAGAAAAAACTCCAGTTAACTCTAACCTTTATATTCATCCATTCATTTTTTCTTTTGTTCAGTCATTTGGTCATTTGTGATTCAGTCACTTTTTTCATTAATTCATTATTAATTTATTCATTCATTCATTCATGCAATCATTCATTAATTCATTATTAATTAATTCATTCATTCATTCATTCATTCATTCTTAATGTATTCATTCATTCATTCATGCAATCATTCATTAATTCATTATTAATTTATTCATTCATTCATTTTTCATTTATTAATTCATTCATTCTTAATTTATTCATTCCTTCATTCATTCACTGGTTGATTGGTTCTGTTCTCACCATCTCCCAGTCGACACCTTCATTCTGAACTTCAGTTAAATCCACTTCACCCATTGGTTTGTTGATTTTCATCTGAAAATCATTGAACACATTTTTCACTTCTCTTGTTGTCGTCCTGTTTTGCTGCTTTTCTTTTTTCTTCATAGTTTAATTTATCAGATGGTCTTCTTTAGGATTATCACTTTAAAACATGTTTTTCTTTGTGTGCGTGTATTTATTTTATTTTCTAATTTGAAAAAAATATATTTATTTTGGGATTTAACATTTTGCAGTTTAACATTTTAATATTTAATTTTTAGAAGCTTTATTTTTTTTCAAATTTGAAATTAATTTTTGAAACAATTAGTTTAATTATTACATGTATTTATTACACACACACACACACACACACATATATATATATATATATATATAGTTATGTATTTTATTTTTTTTTAATTATTTAGGATTTTTTTTACATTTTATTTTAGACGTTTATTTAGTTTTGAAATTTGACATTTTTATATTGCATTTAAAAAAACTCTTTATAACTTAATTTTTAATGTTCTAATATTTTAATTAAATCCCTGAATATTATTTTAAATATATTTTTTGAATTTTCTACTAATAAAAAAAACATTTAATTTGGGATAAAAAAAATAACGTATCTATCTATCTATCTATCTATCTATCTATCTATCTATCTATCTATCTATCTATCTATCTATCTATCTATCTATCTATCTATCTATCTATCTATCTATCTATCTATCTATCTATCTATCTATCTATCTATCTATCTATCTATCTATCTATACTTTTTGAAATTTGAACTTTTTAAAATTTCTTAAATTTTTAGATTTTTTTTTTCATTTATTAACTTTTAATATTCCAGCATTGCCATTTGAAATTCATTAATATTATTACTTTAATATTATTACTTATACTTGTCAGTTTTTTCCATCTACATATTTTCTATAGTTCTTTTTTTTCTGTGAACATTCTAGTATTTTTAGGAACCCCCTGTATATTATTAGTGTTGTTTTTACCTCAGTGGAAGAACTCTCCTGGATCCAAATGAAGGCCAATACGACAGCGAAAACAACCAGGACACTTGAACGCCTCATCCTGTGGGTTTGTTGAAGTTTCAGTCGATTGTTTCAGATGCTTTTTTCTGTCTGACGTTGGAACGGATGAAACCTGCTGGTGTTTATACTCACTGGGACGGTTGCATCATCGTGGACAGAACACACTTCGAGGAACAAAGTTACAAAATGTACGATTTCCCAAACACACCATCCGTCCTGCGTCATGACAATGAGGAAGTGCTCTGTTTTTGGTGCAACTGAAACGTAGTGAGGCAAACATGACCCAAAAACAACCCCAAAAAATGGGGAAACCCCCCCCCCATTAAATTATTAAATTATTTACGTTCACAAACTATCCTTTAACAAATATGAACAAACAGAAATGTCTAAACCAGGGGTGTCAAACTAATTTTAGTTCATGGGCCTCATTAAACCAAATGTAATCTGAATTGGGCCGTACCACTAAAATAATAACATGTTTTCCGCACTATAAGGCGCACTGGATTGTAAGATGCTCCATCAACGAATGGTTAATTTTAGAGGTTTTTTTTTTCATATACAATGTGCACTTGACTATAAGGTACATTAAATTAAGTCAAAAGCATGAGATAATAAGTACAAATTATTAGATAAAACGTCAAAATTGTGAGCTAAGAAGTCAAAATTATTAGATAAATATTAATATAATTTTGACTTTTTATCTCATGATTTCTACTTCATTTAATGCATCTTATATATGAAAAACCTTCATAAAACCATTCATTGACAGTTGACCCTATAGTCCAGTTCACCTTATAGTGCTGAAAATACTTTAATTCCATCATGTGTTTCAGTCTAATACAGGTATTGACTGTAAACTATTGGGGAAGGGTCCTAAATGGACACTGGTATTAACACAGTAATGGTCTTTACTGCCTTTGTGTTTTGTTTTATTACTACTTTTTGCAGTTACTGTACAAACACTCACCAATTTTCTCCAAAACGACACACATTTAAGATGAGATATTTTATTACATGACAAAGAATGAGTTGAATGTTGATAAAAAATAACTAATTTTCACCAAAAATACAGTTATTGTCTTTTTACTTTGTAGGACAGTACTGTAGTTTGATAATATATGTATTTTATCGTGGCTTTGACCAGTAGGTATATAAACAATCACCCCGGGCAGCTCCTGTTAGATGTGGCTTTGCAGATGGTGCTGCTGAGCGGGGGTCCGGCCCGTGGGTCACAGTGTTGGCCGGACCAAATCACTGCCACATGTGATCAGATAAACAGTCTCAGATCAGTCAGAGCTGGACCCATGTTAGACGTTTGCTTCGTGGTCCAATCACAAACTACCATCAGTCTCTAATTAGCCCCGCCCCCATCCTGTGGTCATTAATTAACCCTAAAAACCAAAACAGCTACCGGTGACTAAAACCACCGACTGATCTAAACAGTTTAATACCTGCTGATCCATTTATCCGATTAAAACATGGAAATAATAATAATAATAATAATGATAATAATGATAATAATAATAATAATAATGATAATAATGATAATAATAATAATAATAATGATGATAATGATAATAATAATAATAATAATAATAATAATGATAATAATAATAATAATAATGATGATAATGATAATAATAATAATAATAATAATAATAATAATAATGCTAATAATAATAATAATAATAATAATAATGATGATGATGATGATAATAATAATAAAAGCCCATGTCATTGTTTGTAAGTTAATGTGTTGAGAAAATATGTTTGTCTTGCTTCATTATTCAAAAGTTATCAACGCTAACGCAGCATCTAAACCAGGGGTCCACAACCTGTAACACCCAAACAACATTTGAACCTGGTTTCCATGGAAACAAAAACACTGGGAGCCGCTGATCATCTGTAAAAGTTTCAATGTGTCCCAAACCTTACTATTTTTGTTTGTATGTTTCTGGAGCTTCCACTCTCCCAACTCCTAAAGGGTCCCAAAGGACCCGTTTAAAATCAGAAATGGGTTCGTTCCTCATTCTCCCAGTAGATGGGACGGCCCTTTATCCATGTTACACTTCCGGATTTCAAAATAAAAATCGAAAGGACACAACATACACAGACCCATAACAACCAATGTGAGATTTTTTTCCGTGGTAACCCCCCTCCCTTGTTTTTTTTAAATAAATCGCACCTTGTACATATATATGTACACGGTGCACCCAGTGATACACGGGCTGACCCAGTGTCACCCGCGGTCACCTGCAGTTACAGGTCATTGGAAAATATTTTTAATGATCCGGTCGGTCGGGTCTTTTTTGTCATTTGAGATAATCATTAAAATAACCTGGTAAATACGCTTTATTAACTGAATGTCCGTGAAGTTGACGTACAAAATCAGAAGGAAGAGAGAAAGTCAAGTGGAAGCTCCAGAAACATCCCAAAAAAATGTAAGGTTTGGGACACAATGACATTTTTACAGATGATCAGTGTTTTCTTTTCTGTGGAAACTGGGTTCAAATGTGTCTTTGGGTGTTAGAGGTGGTCGACCACTGGTTTAGATGCTGTGATGAAATAAATGCAGGTAGATTTGATCATTTGATTTTCATACAGACCATGGACGACTGTTTAGTAGGTCAGGGCTGCGCTTTTCAAATAGATTTTTTGTGGTCCGAGTTACAGGCAGACGAGTAAAAAAAGTGGTCAGTTGTGGATTGTTTATATATCCATCACTGATATGTGTATGTATATATATATCAGTGATAGATATATCACTGATATATCTCTCTCTCTCTCTCTCTCTCGCTCTATCCACTAAACTAAGTACCGTGACACAACTCTTTTACAACACTTGTCTTATACTTTTGAGACTCTCCTACATCCTTATATATATATATATATATATATATATATATATATATATATATATATATATATATATATATATATATATATATATATATATATATATATATATATATATATAATTTTTTCCCCAAGCCACTGGAGCGGGAGGATGACGTTGAAAATGCCACAGGTTGCCAACCTCAGAGGTGGACCTTCTAGACCCTGGAGACCAAATGGGACCTCATATTATAGACCTTACAAATACTGGAGTTGCAATGACAACAACTCATGAAGATAAATTCAAATTCCCATGTGGTCCACACGGGACCTCAGATTGTGGACCTTACATTGGACCTCACACGTGGACCTTACAGACCCTGACAACCACATTGGACCTTACAGACCCTGGAGACCACATTGGACCTTCTAGACCCTGGAGACCACATTGGACCTTCTAGACCCTGGAGACCACATTGGACCTTCTAGACCCTGGAGACCACATTGGACCTTCTAGACCCTGGAGACCACATTGGACCTTACAGACCCTGGAGACCACATTGGACCTTCTAGACCCTGGAGACCACATTGGACCTTACAGACCCTGGAGACCATATGGGACCTCAGTCTGAGGACTCACACTTGTCACTAGAACTGTTGATGTTATCGTTTTGTAACGCGTACAGATGTGACCAAAATGAGTCACTTCCCTGATAAAGGGTTAAACTGAGACTAAAATTAGCACAGAATGTTAATGCGCCTGGAAACTTAATTAATCCATATAACTTTCAGGACTGGCTCGTAAAGACCTGCTCTCGTAGCTGGAGACGTTTGCAATGGAAATGCTTAGTCTTGCTGCCACCCAGGAGTATTTAGTAAGCAAAATGGCCTTTTCAACACCGCATCTCGTCCCCTCCTCAGTCCTCAACACCCACCACTTATTCCAAGCAGGCGGTCAGGACGAGGCTCGCTGGAAATGGCTCCTGTTTTTATCCATGTCGCTTCACACCCAGCTTTTATAACGTAACGTGGCAAGCATTACACGATGAGGGACTAATGATATATTTTCTCAGCTGGAACGTGGGAATCGCACCGCGGATGCAAAACAGTGTCGAGTCGCAGTAAATTAGTGTGCGACGCTAAGTGAAAAGTGAACATCGCGCCAGAACTGGGCCAGGGAACACCGCATGGTGGGCGGGAACACCACGGGAGATACCGAACCTATAGGAAAAGGAAGCGCACGCTCGGCGAGAACTCTGCAAACCCAGACTTCACCCTCTGACGGCTCGGAAATATCCATTTTAATAAGGGGGAAAAGTGGATTTGGCCAGACGTCCCTGTTCCTCCCATGGAAACTCATCTGTCCTGGTGTGAGGCGACACCCTGAGCGACTGCACAGAACCTGAAGAAGAACCTCTGGAACAGGCTGTCGACGTCAGCATGTTCTTTATGCACCGTCTAATAAACAGCTGTTTACACCTGCTGCCTTTTTTTGTTTAGTTTAGTTTTATTTTTTTAGTTTTTCATCTCATTTGTGCCTTATGTAGATTTCTTCTCTCTTGTTTGTTATCTTATGTTTAGTTTTTAGCTTGTATATTTTTGATATATTTAAATATGTATATATACTTATTTATTTTTTCTATTTATTTCTTTGTAAAAAAGTCTCAGAGACAAATGCCATGTCAGGTCTGTATGTGCACATGTAGCACAACTGACAAATAAAGCAAACTTTGAAGCTATATGTGTATGTTTTTGCTTAATTCAAGATTATTATTTTTTTTTATTAATTAATTAATTTTTGCTTGCTTTGGTTTATTTTTTTGTTTCATTCAAGTTTTTTTCTTAATTCAACATTTGAAGAGTTCATTTCAAAAACAGATAACTAAATTTTTCATTCTTTTCACAAAATGGCTTTTTTTTTACTCTACATTCCAGGTAATACTCATTGATTTGATATATTATTTATTCAATTTAGTGGACCTTACCAAATGAAATAAATATTATATCAAATCAATGAGTATTACCTGGAATGTAGAGTAAAAAAAAAGCCATTTTGTGAAAAAAATGAAAAATGGAGTTATCTGTTTTTGCAAATCAACTCTTCATTTTGTTTTATTTTATTTTATTGCTTAATTACCTTCGCCAAGGAGGTTATGTTTTTGCTGGAGTTTGTCTGTTTGTTTGTTAGCAAGATAACTCAAAAACTTATGGATGGATCTTGATGAAAATGTCATGACGTATTGTGGGTTTCACAAAGAACTAATGATTAGATTTTGGTGATGACCCGGAAGACATCCTGGATTCTGGATCACTTTGAAATTTTACATTGTGGTAAATGGAGAATAAATTTCAAACTGATCCAGAATCCAGGATGTCTTCCGGATCATCACCAAAATCTAATCATTAGTTCTTTGTGACACCCACGATACGTCATGAACTTTTCATCTAGATCTGTCCATACCTATTTGAGTTATCTTGTTAACTGTCAAAAACATAACCTCCTTTTCGGACCTCTCTTCATTCAGAGGGGGAGGTCTGCTTTGGCGGAGGTTTGCGCTCTTAGTGCTTTTCTAGTTCAAGATATTTTTTGCTTAATTCAAGATTTTTTTTTGTTTAATTCAAAGTTTGATTTATTGTTTTTGCTTAATCCAAGATTTTGTTAAAAAAATTTGCTTAATTCAGATTTTATTGTTTTTTTTTAATTCAAGGTGTTATTTATTTATTTATTTGCATAATTCAATATATATTTTTTTACTTAATTGAAGATATTTTTTGTAATTCAAGATTATTTTGCTTTACTTATTCAACTTTTTTTCTGCTTTTTTTTCTCTAGAGGTCAAAGGTGACATGTTGTGTAACAGTGTTTGTTTGTGTCAATCATGGACATATCACGCTATAACTTCATCAATACTGGATATATTATCAGAATATTACACGCACATATATACATATAATGAAATTATCAATATTGCAAAAGGTCAAAGGTCAAGGTCGCATTTAGCAGAAAAGTCAAAATCACATTATTGGCTCTAATTCCAGAACAGGTTGTCATAGAAACTTGAGATTGGCACAAAATAGGGGCGATATTAAGGCCTTCTGTGAATACTTGTTTAATATGTGTTCCATTCAGTGTTGTTCTGATTTTAGATTTTCAACTTGTGGTTATTATATTTATTGCACGTCTTGCACACTGTACACATCAATCAAAATCAACCCACCCAATATACTGAAATTGTGTAATTGTCAATCCAAACTGGTGTTGCATTTTCATTGCCTCTGAGTGTATAATGAAAAATCCAAAACTACTGTAACTTTGGTTTCTTCCAAAAGATTTATTCAATTAGGGAGGCAAAAAAAAAAAAAAAATGGCCACAAAGTCTTGAACTCTCCACTGGTTAAGTTAAATGTGAACGTTTTAGGAGAACCACATTACCTTTTTTTATGATTTGGATTATAATGGTGTCTTATTTAAAACACATGGATGTAGTAATAATATTCAGCAGCTGCAGCGTTCTGCCTCTGGGGCATTCTTTGTTCAGCTAGGAGGAAAGAAAAAGGAAAAGAAAAACTTCCACATGCTAACATTTACACAGTGATTTCTTTTAATTGCACTCTACTTTTTAATTTGCCCTGGACTAATGCTTTTAAAAGGAGGACTGGAGGTATTTTATTGAAGTCATGCCTAGCGCCGGACCCAGTTTTTGCTGATTGCTGTGGCCTGGTGTCCTGGTTCTTTCCTACCTGACAGTCTGTGTTATTCCTTTCATTGCTTGTGTCAAACATGCCACGGAGCATTTAGACTTGGAAAGACTCTTCCTCCAGGTCGTCTCTTCAAAAGGATTACGATAAATTAACGTTTGTTGTACGGGGTGAACGGCGACGTCGAAGAGAATTAGGCTCAAAAGTAGCTTTGACTGGAAATGCAGATGCAAAAAAGAAAGAAAGAAAAAGAAAATGAAAGTCATTATCGGGTGAAAATGTCTTAATTCGAATCACATTATCTGCCAGAGCGGTAAAAAAATGACACTTATATTCAATATTAATAATAATGCACCACACACTGTGAGTTCATATAAGATATTTTTTGTTTGAATTAAGCAAAAAAAAAATGTAAATGTACGTTTCTGATACGGGGTGAACGACGAAGTCAAAGAGAATTAGGCTCAAAAACAGTTTCGACTAGAAATGCTGGAAAAACATAGTCCAGTATTTTGCTAGAAATTGAAATGAAGCTGTGTGCAACAGTAACAGGTTGTTTTCAAAAAAAGAATTCAACAAAATCATGAATTTCCAGAACATTCGACTATTTGAGGCTTCCTCCTCAGGGGTCTTATGAATACAGAGGTCAGAGTCATGGCCGCCCCAAATGATGGGATTTTTTTGTATACAAGCACACAAAAAAATCAGGGGTTTGAAGGCAGATACAAATTGGATTTTAGGGGATGAGTAAATACTGTATGTAACGATGGTCTGGTCAACTTTCCATCATACTGGCCTGAATGTGGAACCTCAACTAAAATGAGTTTGATACTAGTGCATTTAAAGGAAAAGAACGTGAAAGCATGGGCGTCACAGCTGTGATGCCCATGCTTGCCCAAGCATGGGCAAGCATGGGCCCCCACTTCTCCACCCAGATGATTTCATACCCTCCACTTTTTGCTGAGTTTATATATTTTTATCGTTACTGGATCCAGGAAACAGACAGAGTTGGTGTCACCTACTTTTTATTTCAGGATAAACAGTTACTGTCGTCACATTCACACCAAACAAACATCAATAACATTTCGGGGCTGTTACAATATCTATGGTTTAAACTGTTTACCCGCCCGGGCGGCACAACAGCATATGTAAATGAAGCGCACCTCAGTTCAGCGGTAATGTAAACAGTTCTTCTTCGTGGTGTTAACAGTCATTAACCAGTAAATAATGAGAAATGTTACTGTTGTTAAACTAAGTTAAATAAACTATGTCTTGTTCTGTGACATTTACACTAAGACAGTGGTTCTAGAAGTTTTTTCACTGATGTTCCCCCTGAGGAACATGTTTTTAGTTGTCTCCCCTGACATGGACAAAACATTTTTGAAAGAAAAAAGAGGAACAGTGTCTGTAAAATCAGTGTCAGATTTTTAAAATCCAAATTTTAAAATCTCATAATTTTTACTTTTTATCTTATAATTTTTACTTATGAATTGGATAAATGTTTGAGGAAAAACAAATGTTTGTTATTTTTAGCCATATATTACTTTTTTAATATAAAAATGTAATCATTAATGGATAATTATTCGTTAATTTTCCAATGATAGATTCAAAATATTTTGCTCATGGGCCACAGCCTAGAACACCCCCACATTTTAAATGGCTGTGACGCCCCTGTGTGAAACAGACCCCCATCGAAGCCGCCAGAGAACAAGCAATGTGTTGAGTTCAACACTTCCAGTCAAAATAAAACAGCTGTAAAAGCAGCGTAAATACAAGCACAGATGAGCAGCTTCTCATACCGACAACATTAAAAGATGCTGCATACGTTACATTAAAAGCTTAATTTAACCCTCAATACCTAAATTCATCTACTGATCTAAAGTATTTGATACCCATTGATCCACTAATTCAGTTCATCTTTTCTTTGTCATCTGATATGACTCATTTGGATGTTTAGAGGATTTGTAGTTACCATGGAAACACCATAATCTTCTACAACATTGATTCACCAGTAAAACTAATGGAGTTGGATCAATGACAATAGACACTGGATTTATGTGAAATAATTTAAAAAAAAAAGTAATAATATATAATAATTATAATATTGTGGCAAATTAAAGCTAAAATTGAGTAAAAAAAGACAAATAAAATGACAATATGTTGTAGCCGCTGAGTTTTTATGAACATCTACACGATCAGGAAAAAAAAGAAAAAGATTTTCACTGGGAAAAATACAGTGAATAATAATTGAATAAGCTCTTAGTGAAGGTTAAATAGAGAGAAATATTCATTTGGGAACTGCCATAAAAGTAGCATTGGGTCTTTATGGGTTAATGTCCTAATAGAATGTGGGACTTTTCTCCACTAATGAAAAACACCCTCAGCCTGATGAGAAAAGCAACTGTGAATTTTCCCTCCTGATATTTAGGATAAAAGGAGCTGGGCTCAACATCTGCTCTGTCCCACTGCCACCGTCACAGCAGCTATTGTCCAGTCCACAGATGCTACTGTCCAGTCCACAGATGCTACTGTCCAGTCCACAGCGGCTACTGTCCAGTCCACAGCGGCTACTGTCCAGTCCACAGCAGCTATTGTCCAGTCCACAGATGCTACTGTCCAGTCCACAGTGACTACTGTCCAGTCCACAGATGCTATTGTCCAGTCCACAGCAGCTACTGTCCAGTCCACAGCGGCTACTGTCCTGTCCACAGCGGCTACTGTCCAGTCCACAGCGGCTACTGTCCAGTCCACAGCGGCTACTGTCCAGTCCACAGTGACTACTGTCCAGTCCACAACGGCTACTGTCCAGTCCACAGTGACTACTGTCCAGTCCACAGCGACTACTGTCCAGTCCACAGCGGCTACTGTCCAGTCCACAGTGACTACTGTCCAGTCCACAACGGCTACTGTCCAGTCCACAGTGACTACTGTCCAGTCCACAACGGCTACTGTCCAGTCCACAGCGACTACTGTCCAGTCCACAGCAACTATTGTCCAGTCCACAGCGGCTACTGTCCAGTCCACAGCAACTATTGTCCGGTCCACAGCGGCTACTGTCCGGTCCACAGCAACTACTGTCCGGTCCACAGCGGCTACTGTCCAGTCCACAGCAACTATTGTCCGGTCCACAGCGGCTACTGTCCGGTCCACAGCAACTACTGTCCAGTCCACAGCGGCTACTGTCCGGTCCACAGCAACTACTGTCCGGTCCACAGCGGCTACTGTCCGGTCCACAGCAACTACTGTCCAGTCCACAGCGGCTACTGTCCAGTCCACTGTCGGACCACACTACCATTGTGGTCTAATTACGCTCATTGTAACTTTTGACTAGATTAAGTATAGAGTCAGCATAACAAAGGTGCAACAATTTGGAGAGAAACAACTGGAAACAACCATAGAAGAAGAACAATGGTAGTGATTTCCTTTTATCAAAGATGAGTGAAGAATGTGAGAAAACGTCAACAATCTTTAAATTATTTTTCCAGTAGTGTCAACAGTCGTTCAGCTCCATAATCCACCATTTTGTTTAGTCATTCCTAACTTTCTCCGGACACCTCTGTGAACTTTCTGGCGTTCTAACTACGTCATCCTAAATATTATGCTGATTGGTTGTAGTACCATCCTATTGCATACAGAGGGATTTGAAAGACAACCTTTTAGCCCCGCCTCTTGTGTCTATGAAGCACTACTAGACCTATATATGTAACGAATAGGGATAGCGCAGCTAGGCCAAGTTAACGCATGATTATTTAAACCTCTGAAAAAAATTTAAGAATATTGAAATTAATGAAATTGTCACTACTCAAAATAATAATAATAATAATAATAATAATAATAATGTCCAGTCCAGAATACCAGGGCATCTGAAGCACCTTAATATACAACATGAGCTTCTACATCAGTAATAAACGTATAAATGTAACAGGTTCCATGTTTTATTGAAGGTGAAAAAATGCTGTTTTTGTGGCGTGCGTCTGATGAACGCTGCAGAACTCTGCTCAGGGTGGAGGATGTGTTTAGTGATGAAGCAGCTGCTCAGAATAAACAGGAACACTTCACTAGAGGGTAAATGGAAAAGTGAGTGTTTATGATCCCAATTACCACCTTTGCTTTAGTGCCTGCTTTAATCATAGCCATATCCTTGGTCTTCTCGGTCGCTCCCTTTCTAACACTACGACGCACAAACACACGTACAAACCAACAACTGACACGTCCAGACCCAAGGAAAAACACTGGGACGCATTTGTGTCAAACATTTATCTTGTCATAAATATTTTTAACAGAGTCGACTCCTACGTCACGAATAGTAATTGTTTTTTTGTTTCACCCGCTCGACATACTGGATCCAAATCAGATTTTTTTGTTAAAGGATAGTTTGTAAATGTAAACACTTTCATGGATTTTTTATTTATTTATTATTATTATTATTTATTTATTTATTTTTACAATTTTTCACACCAAAACTAAACAAATTAAGAAATAAATAAGTTACAAATTAGACTTGGTACAGTATCTGTGAATGGAAAACACATTTACATTTTTAAAAAACAATTGCATTATTGAAATCCAAAACTCCAAATATTCAAATCTATCAAATATTTTTGATCAATTTCAGGTGGAGGAGTTTAAATACCTGAGGAACTTATTGACGAGTGACAGGAGGATGGAGCGGGAGGTCCACAGGCGGATCGGGGCGGCATCTGCAGTAATGTGCGGGTGCTAAACTGATCCATTGTGGTTAAGGGGCGGCCATGGCTCAGTTGGTAGAGTGACTTGTTCAGTAACTGAAGGGTTGGGGGTTCGAATCCTGTTCCTTGTTCTAGTCGGTCTATTGTGTCCTTGGGCAAGACACTTCACCTCCAGTGTCACTCACATGTATGAATGCTTGGTGGTGGTCAGAGGATGGCTGCCACGCTTCTTTCTATCAGTCTGCTCCAGGGCAACTGTGGATACATATGTAGTTTACCACCACCAGAGTGAGCATGTGAGAGCGAATGAATAATGGGTCACTAATGTGAAGCGCTTTGAGTGGCCAAAAAGTGCTCTTTAAATCCAATCCGTTATTATTATGAGAAGGAGCTAAGCCAGAAGGGGATTTATCGGTCGATCTATGTTCTGACCCTCACCTATGGTCATGAGCGAAAGAATGAGGTCACTGGTACAAGCGACCAAAATCAGTTTCCTTCGCAGGGTGGCCGGGCTCAGCCTTAGAGATAGGGTGAGAAGCTCAGACATCCGGGAGGGACTTGGAGTAGAGCTGCTGCTCCTCCATGTCCAGAGGAGCCAGCTGAGGTGGCTTGAGCATCTCATGAGGGTGCCTCCTGGACCCTCCCTGGGGAGGTGTTCCGGGCATTTCTGACCTCTGGGCCAACCCAGGACACGTTGGAGGGATTACATCTCTGGGAACGCCTTGGGATTCCCCTGAAGGAGATGGCGGCAGTAGCTGAGGTGGGGGAAGTCTGGGCTACTTTACTAAGGATGGTGCCCCCGCGACCCAGACCCGGATAAAGCGGAAGACGACGAATGAATGAACGATTAAGTAATTCATTCTCGTTCTCATCGCACTAAAAATAAAACTCAATCGTGTATATGAGTCAGATATAAGAACTTAAATTAAATATATCAACATTTTCACATTTAAAATCAGAATCACATGAAGAAGAACTTTTCAGTCAGATATAAGAACAGATTTTTACTGATTTAAACTAATCTAATCGAGATCATTTTCTAATGTGGAGGGAATGAAGAAAAGTTCATATTTTATATATTTTGGTTAGTGTTAGATTATTTACAACAGTGATTATTGATGGTTCTGGACTTTCAGGGACATTTGTTGGAGCTCACTTTGACTTAACTCAGCATCTTTTTCAGTTTTCATCTCAAATGTCCCAGTAATTACACAAAAAGCAATTGTATGTGGCTTGAACAGGTGAGGTTTGGGTCCAGAACCACAAGAGACCCAAGCAACACTACTGCATTCATGGGTCCAGTTGGGTTCAGTTTTGGTCCAGTTTTGGTCCATTTATGATCCAACCTTGATCTAGTTTTGTTCCAATTGTGGTCCAATTTCAGGCCAGTTTTGGTGCAATTTATGTCCAATTTCTGTTGAGTTGTGGTCCAGTATACATCCAGTTTCAGTCCAGTTGTGATCCAGTTTAGGTCCACTTTCAGTCCAGCTCTGGTCCAGTTTAGGTCCAGTTCTGACCCAGTTTCAGTCCAGTTGTGGTCCGCGGGCCGTATATTGGACACCCCTGACACGAAGCCTCTCACAGTCAAATAACCTGTGGCACTAAACCTTTGACCATGATGATCATCATTAAACTTAATCACCGTTCATTTCCAGTTTCACAACAGCCCACAAGATCAAACATGGAGTATTTTGAGCATTTTCCTACAGAATGTTCTGGAAGAACCGTTTGCAGTAATTGAAACAATATGCAGCATATCAGCAGCGTTCACAGTTACTGAACCATCACCACAGTTTGCAGATATTGTGATAATGATGTGAAGCTTGTTTTCCCTTCGTTGCTGCCACAATAATATCAGTGTTCTGTTTGATACAACAGCTCCATCTGCTGGAAGGAAGAAGAAATGACACCACAAACACAATGCATGAATTTATACTTTTACATTTATAGAATATTTGTACTTTATACTTTTTACATTTATAGAAATATGTGTACTTTATACTCCTTACATTTATATAAATATTTGTACTTTATACTCCTTACATTTATATAACATTTGTACTTTATACTCCTTACATTTATATAATATTTGTACTTTATACTCTTTACATTTATATAAATATTTGTACTTTATATTACTTACATTTATATAAATATTTGTACTTTATACTCTTTACATTTATATAATATTTGTACTTTATACTCCTTACATTCTCAGAAAAAATCTTTTCAAATTAAATAGATGTGACCGTATGAAAAATAAGTCGCTTCAGAGGGAAAATCAGTGGAGGAGAGAAACTGTGACTTGATATATTATAATTATGATTTATCTCATAACTGCGTTTTTTGTCAGAATGTCAGAATTTACTTTTTACTTTTTAACATGTGTTTTCTCTATTTTCTCTGACTAGATTAGGGTAAAAGTTTAGAATAGCACACTGGATAACCATAACAACCTGTGACCTGTGACCTGTGACCTGTGAGCGAGAGAAGTTAGTATAAGTCAATATAAATGTGTATTTATACTTAGATTTAAGTAACCAGGCTGACTGAAATGACTGCTCTGTGACCTACAGCCAATAGAGCACATGTCGCCATCTACTGGCCTTTTTGTGTATTGCAGTTTCAAAAGTTCAACCTTTGTATCTACATATGTTTTGTTTTATATGATGAATTGGATCATACAAGTACTGTAATTGTATATTATTTATGGTATACAGTATTTATATAACTAATATCTTGTTATATAATTTCTATTTTTATTTAGATTTAAGTAACTAGGCTGAATGAAATGACCTCCCAATAAATAAAATAAAAACAGGTGGTGGCCTGGTCTAAGTAAAAAATGAGTGGACGATGGGACTTGTTTGACACTAAATTAACATAATTAACATCAATACATGACAAACATACATGTGGATTATTGGGTTATATTATATATCTATGAATATTATTTTAAACAATGTCCAATACAAAGGACTTTGAATGTATTTTGTATTCTGAAAATGTTAAAATTACTGAATATAAAAAAGTTTATTTTTATTTTTTGTTTTGGGCTTTAAAATTGTGTCATGACCTGTGACCTTAAAAGGTCAAAATGGCGTTTGCATGATTTCAAATGGTTGTAACTCCAAAAAAAGAGTGGTGATAAGTACTCAGTAACTACTGTTGACATGTAGGAAACTACACGCAGGCTACAAATTGGTAAATAGCCTTGAGCCACCGTGAAAGGTCAAACCCATGTCTAATGTTTTGACAGGTAGATGTCCAGTAAAAGCTAAAATGGGGCAGGGTTTGTTTAATTTTTGTTCATTTTAGTCAATAATGTTGACCGTTCTAATCAATTTACTTGTTTTTCTTTATTTTTTTTAACTTTATTTTGGGGGATTTGCTCACTTTTCCACATTATTTACAATGACATTTTTTTATTATTATTTTATTTTTGTTTATTATATCTACTGTCATTGATCCAACTCCATGGGTGTTACTGGTGAATCAATGTTGTAGAAGATGAAAGTGTTTCCATGGTAACCATGATAACTGGTTATTTTTAAACTTTATTTATTATTTTCCATATTGTTTCTTTTTCTTTTCTGTTTTAGTTTTTATCATTCTTCAGTTTGTGGCTTATTTTGTTAATATTTGTAAATATTTTGTTGATTTATTATTAATTGTAGTTCATCTTAATCATCACATTGGCTGATTTAGTTCACTTTGTTACTTATTTCATGAAATATATTTAACTTATTGTTTAGTTGTTTTTTTTATTTATTTATTGTTTTACTATTGATGACTAGGAAACTACATGGTGGCATGACCTTTGACCTTGATCGACTTGAAAGGTCAAACCCATAGTCTGATGTTTTGAGGGGTACATGTCCCATTAAAAACTAAAATGTTTGCGAGGGGGCGTGGCTTGTTGTGCCTGGGGCCACTTGTTGCACACAGTGGTGGATGTTTGGGTTTTATGGGTTAAACTCTTCACCCATGGGTGCTTTCTGAGCGTAAAACATGGATCTAAAGTGGGCAGAACCCGTGTGTAGAACCCAGAGCCGTCATGGCCAATGTTTAATTTGTGGTGGTTGGTCTTTGAGACGATGTTTCCTGGTTGAGTTGTGCGCGTGTTTCTGATTTGTGCGCGTCTTCCTTTTCATGTCGTGCGTGCCGGGGCTGAGGCCTGGACCCTTCCTCTGCTCAGATGCCACAGTTCAAACACACTGCGGTTCATTAAAGACATCCTGTTGGCTTCTACACAGAAAAAGATCCCGAGCAGACGACGGCTGCTCCGCTCTGCCCCCGTGAGCCACGAGGCTCCCACCGCAGCAGCAGCAGCAGCGCCCTGGTCACCATGGCAACGGGGGCCTTTCCATGCTGTCATTGTTTTCACTTTAGGATTCAGGACCTCGTACTGGTACCGGTACTGTTAGTGATACTAATACCGTTACCCAGTACTAATACTGATAGTGATACTGGTGCTAGTATTGATACTTGTACTGGTACTAATGCTAATACTGTTACCTGGTACTTGTACTGGTACTAATGCTAATACTGTTACCCGGTACTTGTACTGGTACTGCTACTGCTACTGGTAGTGATACTTTTACTGGTACTGGTATTAGTACTGCCATTGCTACTAATACTGGTGCTAGTACGGATATTGGTACTGTTACTGCTACTGGTACTGTTATCACTTTACTAGAACAACTCCTAATACTAGTACTGGTACCAATACTGGTACTAGTACAGATATTGGTACTGGACTAGTACTGGTGCTTGTATGAGTACTGATACTAGCACTGGTACTTATACTGGCACTGGTACAGGTACTTATTCTCTTATTGGTACTGTTATTGTTACTGGTACTGTTACTTCTACCAGTACTGATACTTTTACTGGTACTGATACTGCTACTAGCACTGGTAGTAGTACTAGTACTAGTACTGATAATGTTACTTTGTACCAGTACTAATACGGTACTGTTACTTCTACTGGTACCAGTAAAGATACTTTTACTGGTACTAGTACTAGACCTGCTACTATTACTAATACTGATACTAGTATGGATATTCCCGGTACTGTTACTGTTACTAATCCTGGTATTGGTACTAATACTGGTACTGTTACTGCTACTAGTACTGTTACTGCTACTAGTACTGTTACTGGTACTAGTACTGATATTGGTACTGGTGTTCGTACTTGTACTGATAGTGATTCTGTTATTGGTACTGGTTCATGGGAAGTTTAATGTCAATTATGTTCAGTACATATGTCTTTCTGATTAAATATTATGAATAAATATGATAATATATATAATGACAAAAAATGTAAAAAGTAAAATAATAAAATAGAATATATAACTTGAAAAATGTACAATAAGAGTAAAACTATAAGTACTTAAAAATAAAAATATATCAACAGTGAGAGCAAAAAGACGCTAGTGAGTAAAGAGGCAGGATTAGCCACATCTGTGATCAGTGTGAAAACATATTTGATAACACTGACCTTTGACCTTTAACCTGCATTCACTAAAATTTAATGGGATCTATTCTGGATCACCTTCTAACTTTACAAAAAATTACAAGGAAATTGGTCGAGTAGTTTTTGTGTAAAGTTGCTGACAAACAAACAAACAAAGAGGACCAAAAATAATACCCCTCTCCCTTTTGGTGTGTGGTGGTAGTGGTGGTGTGGGGGGTAATTCCTGTTCTAATGGGGGTCCTCAAAGGGTTCATGGGACAGATTGTGTTCAAAGTGGATGTAATAATAGAGATCGACCGCTCACTGGAACTAATGGTGATGGTGGGGGGAGGGGTCACATCCCAGGATGCATTAGGAGCAGAGTTTTGGTTTGAGTTTATTCTGTTGTAATGAGCTGAACGTCTGAGTCACAGGAGGAAAGTGGATTGTTGAGGTTCAATCACAAATGCTGGGGTTAAAGAGGAAACACGAAGATAATGTGATGATGGTGCATCTGTGACAGGTTAAAGTTTTTACAATGGTCTTCAGAGGGTATGAAAGTAAGATATTATTTAGGGGGGGGGGGGTTAAAAACAGCATAATTATGAAATAAAAAGTCAAAATTTGTGAGATAAAAAGGCATAAATAAGAGATAATAAATGCATAATTAGTAGAAAATATTGAGATATAATGGCACAATTGAAATAAAAAGTCACAATATGATAATAAATGACCATTATGTGATAAAGAGTGTAAATTATCAGATGATATAAAGTCAGATTCGAAGATAAAAATTCTATATTCTGAGATAGTCATAAATATGAGTTAATAAATGCGTAAGTGTGAGAAAGAATCAGAATTATTAGATTAAATAACATAAGTGAGATAAAAAAAAAAGTTATAATTATGAGAGAAGAAATGTATGATTATGAGATAAAGTCAAAATTATGAAATAAAAATTTTAATAATGATATAGAAAGTCACATTTTCCTCTAATGGTTTCTCTCTGAAGTGACTTATTTTTCAAACTGTCACATTTGTTTAGTTTGAAAAAGTATTTTTCTGAGAATATAAGGAGTACAGACAAGATAAGTACAAACATTTATGAACAAATGTAGGGGAGAGAAATCAGAAGTTGGAATAAAAATAACTACTCAAGTAAATTACAGATACAAAAAAACTACTTCAGTACTACTTCAGTCCAGTACTTCCCAGCTCTGGGTAGAGTTTAGTTCATTTGTCTAATAACAATAAGGTTGACATTTTGAATTTCTAAAATGTCCCCTAAAGGGTTAAAGTGTTGCTGCAGTGTGTGTTTGTGTGTTTATGTGTTTGTGTGGTGTGATACAGTAGCTGTGTACCCGGGGCTCAGTCCAAACAGCTGGTACCCATCTGTTCCTGTGGCTCAGAGAGCGAGGTGCACTGGCATGTGCCGGCTGGGCCCCTGCAAACTGTGTGTGTGTGTGTGAGAGAGAGAGAATACTTGGATTCCTATCTTTATGGGGACATTATTCTGTTTACACACATGGGGACCTCTGACACCATGGGGACCAAAATTCAGGTCCCCACGAGGGTTAAATATAAATAAAGGTCCCCACTAGTAAAATAAATATAAATACATGAATTGTTTTTTTTTTTCCAGAAGTCCTAATAAAGCATGAGGGAAACAAGTGCAAAGCAAAATATGTATTTTTCAAAGGTTTGAAGATGTGTTTATATATATATATATATATATGTATGTATATATACACAGAATTTATCTACAAGTGATGATTATAAACTTAGTCCTCATGACATATGTAAACATGTGTGTGTGTGTGTGTGTGTGCGATTGTGGTTTATGGTGAGTCAGTGTGTATCTGTGGTTTGTGTGTCCATGCAGATTATCCATGTGTCCCAGAGTGTTTGGTGCTTAATAATAATAATGACATTATCCACTTTAACCCAAACTATCATCACAGACCAGAACCATCTACTGATCTAAACTCTTTAATACCTGCTCATCCACTAATACTATCAATACATGTGAGTGTTAGTTGTAAAAGTACCGTTATTCATCTTTTCACAGTCATCAGATATGATTCATTTAGACTTTCAGATGCTCCATAGTTACCATGGAAACATCGTCATCTTCTATAACATTGATTTACCAGTAAAACCCATGGAGTTGGATTAATGAAGGTGGATAAAATGAACAAAAGCGTATGAATTTAAAAATTTAAAATAAAAAAAACACAAATTTGTACATCTCGTCTCGTCATCAGAACAGGTCACGTCCATCGCGTCCATTTGCAGTTTTATGTCCATGTCAGTCAGTATGAATCCTATGTACGTACAGAAGTTTCCAGGAACTTAAAGGGTCACACTTATGGACTATAAACCATCTGATGTGTTGGTGTATGTACAAATGTGTGTGTAGTGACTCTGCTGCGTTTGTGTGAGTGTGCACATGTGTGTTAAAGTGACCACTGAAGTCATATAGAACAATGAATATATGTTTCCAAATGCATTTATAAACAAAATAAATATATTGAAGTCTCCATCACTTTTCCTGACAACTCCAATAATTAGCAATATTTGTTGCTATATCAATAATGGCCATCTTAAATCAATCTAAATCTCTGGTTTTGTCACTACTCCTGTCACATAAAGTATCTTTGAGGCTTAAAATGAATGATATTTCCTTTTGTTGGTCAGTCTTATGGCCTTTTTCTGGCTAGAAATGAAAAAAAAAACCCATAATTTTTCGGTGGCGGCCATTTTCAATTGTCCAATATGGTGGCTCCATTAATAATTTGTTTTGGTTCCCGGCAGATTTGAGATTTGAGTTCCCCTTACATTTATTACTACTAATAGTAACTATGTCTATATCTCCATTTTTTTCTGTTATGGCCCATTTGAGGTTTTTTTTTTTTTTTTTTTTTAGGTATTGACCCAGTGACCTCTGACCTCTTGGGTTAACAAAAGGTCAAAATCTATACACAAGGTGCAGAATTGAAAGACTGTTAATAATAGTAACTACGTCTTTTGATTGGTCCCCGGGCCACGTGTTTGACACCCCTGATCTAAAGGGTTTTACATCAGCATCTCAGTTAGGGCCCCCACGAAGCTAGAAACGGCCCTGATCTCTCCCATGATGCATTGTGCTGTGCCTGTGAGTCATTGCGGACAGGAGGCGTTCAGTCTTTCCATTTATTGTTTATGTAAATCATATAGAGTGAATATAAGCTCTGCCATCTCCTTCCAGATTTCCGTCATTACTTTATGGCTTTATTGGTGTGATGGATGTCTGAAAATATGCGTCTTCCATAGCAAAAAAACTCATAAAAACTCCTGCTCTTCTAATGCTTTAAACAGAAAAAGGCTGACGGTGGCTAAGGTGGTATTTCCGTTGGATCAGGAAGGAGAATGTTTGAGGAACATGAGGATCTTCACTGATGTGGTGGATGTTCTGTCTGAGGTTTGGCTTTGAAAACAGCCCTTGTTCCACTGGCTTTAATTCCACTGTTCTCAGCAGGAGGCCCCCCATCACTGAACTACAACCCAGTGCTGTTCTGAACTGTGTCCACCAGAGGGCAGTGTGTTTCTACTTCTGCTTCTGTTTCTACTTCTGTTTCTGCTTCTGCTTCTACTTCTACTTCTACTTCTACTTCTGCTTCTACTTCTGCTTCTACTTCTGCTTCTGTTTCTACTTCTGTTTCTACTTCTGCTTCTACTTCTACTTCTGCTTCTACTTCTGCTTCTACTTCTGCTTCTGTTTCTACTTCTGTTTCTACTTCTGCTTCTACTTCTACTTCTGTTTCTACTTCTGCTTCTGTTTCTACTTCTGTTTCTGCTTCTACTTCTACTTCTACTTCTACTTCTGTTTCTACTTCTGTTTCTGCTTCTACTTCTACTTCTGTTTCTACTTCTGTTTCTGCTTCTACTTCTACTTTTGCTTCTGTTTCTACTTCTGTTTCTGCTTCTACTTCTACTTCTACTTCTGTTTCTGCTTCTACTTCTACTTCTACTTCTGTTTCTGCTTCTACTTCTACTTCTACTTCTGTTTCTACTTCTACTTCTGTTTCTACTTCTGTTTCTACTTCTGTTTCTACTTCTACTTCTACTTCTGTTTCTGCTTCTACTTCTGTTTCTACTTCTGCTTCTGCTTCTACTTCTACTTCTACTTCTGTTTCTACTTCTGCTTCTACTTCTACTTCTACTTCTACTTCTACTTCTGTTTCTACTTCTGTTTCTGCTTCTACTTCTGCTTCTACTTCTACTTCTGTTTCTGCTTCTACTTCTACTTCTACTTCTGTTTCTACTTCTGCTTCTGTTTCTACTTCTGTTTCTGCTTCTACTTCTACTTCTGTTTCTACTTCTGTTTCTGCTTCTACTTCTGTTTCTACTTCTGTTTCTGCTTCTACTTCTACTTCTACTTCTGTTTCTACTTCTGTTTCTGCTTCTACTTCTGTTTCTACTTCTGCTTCTGTTTCTACTTCTGTTTCTGCTTCTACTTCTGCTTCTACTTCTACTTCTGTTTCTGCTTCTGTTTCTACTTCTGCTTCTACTTCTACTTCTGTTTCTACTTCTACTTCTGTTTCTACTTCTGTTTCTACTTCTGCTTCTACTTCTACTTCTACTTCTGCTTCTACTTCTACTTCTACTTCTGTTTCTGCTTCTACTTCTACTTCTACTTCTGTTTCTACTTCTACTTCTGTTTCTACTTCTGTTTCTACTTCTGTTTCTACTTCTGTTTCTGCTTCTACTTCTACTTCTGCTTCTACTTCTACTTCTGCTTCTACTTCTACTTCTGTTTCTACTTCTGTTTCTGCTTCTACTTCTGTTTCTACTTCTGCTTCTGCTTCTACTTCTACTTCTACTTCTACTTCTACTTCTACTTCTGTTTCTACTTCTGTTTCTGCTTCTACTTCTGCTTCTACTTCTACTTCTGTTTCTGCTTCTACTTCTACTTCTACTTCTGTTTCTACTTCTGCTTCTGTTTCTACTTCTGTTTCTGCTTCTACTTCTACTTCTGTTTCTACTTCTGTTTCTGCTTCTACTTCTGTTTCTACTTCTGTTTCTGCTTCTACTTCTACTTCTGCTTCTGTTTCTACTTCTGTTTCTGCTTCTACTTCTACTTCTACTTCTGTTTCTACTTCTGTTTCTGCTTCTACTTCTGTTTCTACTTCTGCTTCTGTTTCTACTTCTGTTTCTGCTTCTACTTCTGCTTCTACTTCTACTTCTGTTTCTGCTTCTGTTTCTACTTCTGCTTCTACTTCTACTTCTGTTTCTACTTCTGCTTCTGTTTCTACTTCTGTTTCTGCTTCTGTTTCTGCTTCTACTTCTACTTCTACTTCTGTTTCTACTTCTGCTTCTGTTTCTACTTCTGTTTCTGCTTCTACTTCTACTTCTGTTTCTACTTCTGTTTCTGCTTCTACTTCTGTTTCTACTTCTGTTTCTGCTTCTACTTCTACTTCTACTTCTGTTTCTACTTCTGTTTCTGCTTCTACTTCTGTTTCTACTTCTGCTTCTGTTTCTACTTCTGTTTCTGCTTCTACTTCTGCTTCTACTTCTACTTCTGTTTCTGCTTCTGTTTCTACTTCTGCTTCTACTTCTACTTCTGTTTCTACTTCTACTTCTGTTTCTACTTCTGTTTCTACTTCTGCTTCTACTTCTACTTCTACTTCTGCTTCTACTTCTACTTCTACTTCTGTTTCTGCTTCTACTTCTACTTCTACTTCTGTTTCTACTTCTACTTCTGTTTCTACTTCTGTTTCTACTTCTGTTTCTACTTCTGTTTCTGCTTCTACTTCTACTTCTGCTTCTACTTCTACTTCTGTTTCTACTTCTGTTTCTGCTTCTACTTCTGTTTCTACTTCTGCTTCTGCTTCTACTTCTACTTCTACTTCTGTTTCTACTTCTACTTCTACTTCTGTTTCTACTTCTGTTTCTGCTTCTGCTTCTACTTCTACTTCTGTTTCTACTTCTGTTTCTGCTTCTACTTCTGTTTCTACTTCTGTTTCTACTTCTACTTCTGTTTCTACTTCTGTTTCTACTTCTGCTTCTACTTCTACTTCTGCTTCTACTTCTACTTCTACTTCTGCTTCTGCTTCTACTTCTACTTCTACTTCTGCTTCTGCTTCTACTTCTACTTCTACTTCTGTTTCTACTTCTACTTCTACTTCTGTTTCTACTTCTGTTTCTGCTTCTGCTTCTACTTCTACTTCTGTTTCTACTTCTGTTTCTGCTTCTACTTCTGTTTCTACTTCTGTTTCTACTTCTACTTCTGTTTCTACTTCTGTTTCTACTTCTGCTTCTACTTCTGCTTCTACTTCTACTTCTACTTCTACTTCTGCTTCCACAGCTGCAGGTTAGTGGATGGAAATGACTTTTCTTATCAGGGATCAAGGACATTTAATAACAACCCTGACCTTCAGTGATGAAAGGAGCCTAGAATAAGTTATAATTCCTCCACCAAGAAATGAGGAGTTATGTCTGTCATGTCTGTCTGTCCGTCTGTCTGACTCTTAGCAAGATAAGTCAAAAAGTTATGAATGGATTTGGCTGAAATTTTTAGGAAATGTTGATACTGATCCAAGGAACAAATGATAAACTCCATCACTCCGACAGCGCAGACCTCCACGACCTCTGCCAAGGTTTGGATCTGGATGTTTGTAACTTATTTGTAAACTAGTGTTCTGTGTTCACTAACCATTTATTTTATCGCTCATTAGCAATCCCTTAGAGCAGTGGTTCCCAAACTGTGCCCCGCGGGCCAGATGCAGCCCGCCTCAACATTTGGTCCGCCCCCCTGAACAATACTAGAGAGCATTTGGATTTTTTATTTTTTTTCATATATGTGTATTTGGATTTGATAATAAATTTGGACGTTTGCAATAAAAATTTTCTTCAGTTTTGAAATATTTTCATTATTAACTATTAGTTAATGACTAGTTTAAAACAAGAACTTTGACAGACGCTCATATGAGTCATTTAAGTCACAGACTAAGCTGAACTTGGAGGACTTTTTTTCTGTGAAGAACCCATAGAGGGTTATTTGATTGATGCTTTCTGGAAAACAATACATTTTTATATTTAGGCACTCCTGTAATCTTCACACTTTTTCTGTTACAAACTGACCCCGGCCCCTCATTAGAGAAGAGAAATGTTATGTGGTCCTCACAGGAAAAAGTTTGGGGACCCCTGCCTTAGAGGGTTTCAAAAAAATTCAAAGAAATCCTGAGTCCTGTTTTTCAGATATGTCCATTTCAATATTCGATCGACGTCGCACAACGACCAAATGTCACATGTTTGATCTAATGTTAAATATGAAGCACAAGATATTGTCTGATTTAACTAAACATGTCAATTACCCTGCTTTAAGGTAAAGCTCATACATTTTGCTTGACATCATATGACGTCAAACCATGACATCATCGAGCCTATCGGTGTTATCTCATCTGATGTCAGAAGGTAGACAGACAGACAAGAATGAATGAAAAGAACATGTGATAATATCTGCTCTGGTTTCTGAGCTGTCAACACTTATGTGTTGTAGTTGTTGACCTTCACTGTGACATTGACCTTTGACCTTTATAGCTCAAAATGTATTGGTTTCTCACTTGGTGCATTATCAATCATCTGTGAAAGTTTCATCAAAATCTGTCCAGAACCTTTTGAGTTATCTTACTGACAAACAGACAGACAGACAGACAGACAGACAAACCTGAGATAAAACATAATCTTATTCACGAAGGTAAAAATTAAGTGGTGATCAGTGGTGGGGAGGGGGTTGGAGAGTGGGGGTCCCATGTGTGTCTTTCATTCAGTAGGTCAGGGAAGTGAAAGTGAACCCTTGTGCTAATTTTGGAGTCATTTAGGAGGTGGTGTTGATCTGCCTTGATGGAGTCTGTGCTAACTGAGAGCTTTTCTAGTTATTATTATTATTATTATTATTATTATTATTATTTGTAGTAGTAGTTGTAGTAGTTGTAGTAGTATACATATAAGATATATGTTATAGGTGCAGAATTTTATATAAAATACCTTCTATAGGTACAGAATGTACAGGGTGTCCCATAAGTCTCCATACACAGTAGATATAATGCATTCCATACATATATGGTTCTCACATGTATTTCTTTATATTTCAGAAAAACCAAAGAATGCATTTGAATAAAGAGCAACGGATTGAAATCGTCCCAACTAAATGGCACTCATATACAACATATTATATCAATAAAAATGGTTTATGCCAAGAATTTTAGTTTTCTTATGTATGGAGACTTGTGGGTCATCCTGTAAATAAAATGCATGATATGTTATAGGTGCAGAATCTATAGAAAATACCTTGTATTTTATCTATAAAACTGTTTTCTATTCTTTTCTACTCACATTTTAAGTAATGATGAACCCTTTAAATAAAGGTTACATGAAGTATTTATTTCCACTTAGTTGAATAATCCTGTTCAAACATTCATCCACTATAAATAATTTCCTTCTCCTGTAAATATCCACCTATTGATCAGATTCATGTTTCATTCATGTTGTTTTCCAGATGCTTGTGTCATGGATGTGAGTTCAGTCCTTTTCATCTCATCTTCCGGATGTGGAACAGCAGCATCCATTAAACGCATCAGTGTCAAGTAGTTGAAACCTGAACCTCACACGTATAACATTTGGTTTGAGAAAGTCAGAGACAGGACCACTTTGCAGAGGACCCCACAGAGCCCCCAGGGGTCCCTACAACTGCTGTAGACTACACTTTTTTGGTAAAAATTTGTTATTGTCTTTTTTTCATGTAAAATAATTTTAGTCAACTAAAATAATTTTAGTCGACTAAAATTCATAGTTTCACCAGATGAGTTCAGGATCTTTATTGGACTGCTGCACTATGGACAAAAACACTGGATGACTGAAAATGCTCTGATCTACCCAAAATAATTTTAGTCGACTAAAATAATTTTAGTCGACTAAAATTCCTAACATAAAATTTTATGAAATTTGGTCAACTGAAACTAGACTAACACTAAAACGATTTAGATTAGATTTAGATTAAAATAATTTTAGTCGACTAAAATGTGACAACCAGTGTTTTTGTTTGGTTCAAATTTATATAAAACTCTATGTGTTTATTGTAATGTTTTAATGTTTTAATACACATAACATTTCACAAATTCAATCACTTGAATTAATAGCTATGGTATTATTAAGAGACTATTTACATGCAGTAAAATCACCAATAAAAGTCCAACAACAATACAAACATACAAGATCAAACAGAGCAATCACAAATTAAAGCAGACAGAATAAAAAGTAATCAAACATTAAAAGCAATATACTTGTATATGTGTGTGTGTGTGTGTGTGTGTGTGTGTGTGTTTATCTTATCTTAATTAAATGTGTTTGTGTAGATGCAGCTGAAGTGTCTGCCTTCATCCAGGTTTAT